>JAYKKM010000035.1:3292500-3892500 GCA_035772405.1 Chrysogorgia sp. JL179-B06 | reverse complement strand
TGATATATGTACTGCTTATGCGGCAGTCACTATTTGTCAGAAATGCTTGGATGTGTTAATATATACATTGCGGTAGTGAATGTGGGAGAGCTTGGAGTAGACAGACGATACATGTACGATCGTCAAACTCATCTCGGAGTCTCAGTAGCTCAATGGTTAGCGCGTCTCACCGGCAATCAGAAGGTTATAGGTTCGGTTCCTGTCTGGGACTCAGAAT
This sequence comes from Chrysogorgia sp. JL179-B06, assembly GCA_035772405.1. NCBI lineage: Eukaryota > Metazoa > Cnidaria > Anthozoa > Scleralcyonacea > Chrysogorgiidae > Chrysogorgia > Chrysogorgia sp. JL179-B06. The sequence goes on along the minus strand of JAYKKM010000035.1, from coordinate 3,892,283 downwards.
CATTTTTCTGAGGATATGAGCTTGACGATCGTCCATGTATCGTCTGTCTACTCCAAGCGCTCCCAACACTCGCGATTATCCCTGCAGGCATAAACTCAATCTTGTCTCCCAGAGCCTTCGGTCCTTCTGGTAAAATATACCGTACGATTTTCTTACCTACACTCCCTTGTTTTTCTTCACTCTTTGCAGTTGTTCCTTCGTAACCAGACCCAATCTTCTCAGTACCAGTTTCTTCTATTTTATCTTCCTCGCTACTTATTCCCTTTACTGGCATAACTCTAGAACCATCATCTTTCGTCGCAGATATAGTTGGTCCTTCGTATCGTGATCCTTTCGAAACTGGCGACCCTGAAAGAGAAGCTAAGGACACTGAAAGGGAAACTAAGTAAAGGGAACTATGCACCCTGAAATGGATACTAAGTAAAGGGAAACTAAGTAGTCTAAAAGGGAAACTAAGTAGTCTGAAAGGGAAACTAAGTAGCCTGAAAAGGAAACTAAGGACTCTGAAAGGGAAACTAAGGACTCTGAAAGGGAAACTAAGTAGTCTGAAAGGGAAACTAAGGACTAGTAGTCGGAAAGGGAAACTAAGGACTCTGAAAGGGAAACTAAGGACTCTGAAAGGGAAACTAAGGACTCTGAAAGGGCTCTGAAGGGGAAACTAAGGACTCTGAAAGGGAAACTAAGGACTCTGAAAGGGGAACTAATGACTCTGAAAGGGGAACTAAGTAGTCTGTAAGGGAACTAACGACTCTGAAAGGGAAACTAAGGTCTCTGAAAGGCAAACTATAAGGACTCTGAAAGCGATACTAAGGTCTCTGAAAGGGAAACTAAGGACTCTGAAAGGGAAACTATAAGGACTCTGAAAGGGAAACTATAAGGACTCTGAAATGGGAGACTGAGGACTCTGAAAGGGAAACTAAGGACTCTGAAAGGGAAACTAAGCACTCTGAAAGGGAAACTAAGGACTCTGAAAGGGAAACTAAGGACTCTGAAAGGGGAACTAAGTAGTCTGTAAGGGAACTAAGGACTCTGAAAGGGAAACTATAAGGACTCTGAAAGGGAAATTAAGGACTCTGAAAGGGAAACTAAGGACCCTGAAAGGGAAACTAAGAACTTTGAAAGGGAAACAAAGGACTCTGAAAGGGAAACTAAGGACTCTGAAAGGGAAACTAAGGACTCTGAAAGGGAAAATATAAGGACTCTGAAAGGGAAACTAAGGACTCTGAAAAGGAAACTAAGGACTCTGAAAGGGAAACTAAGGATTCTGAAAGCGAAACTAAGGACTCTGAAAGGGAAACTAAGGACTCTGAAAGGGAAACTAAGCACTCTGAAAGGGAAACTAAGGACTCTGAAAGGGAAACTAAGGACTCTGAAAGGGGAACTAACTAGTCTGTAAGGGAACTAAGGACTCTGAAAGGGAAACTATAAGGACTCTGAAAGGGAAATTAAGGACTCTGAAAGGGAAACTAAGGACCCTGAAAGGGAAACTAAGGACTTTGAAAGGGAAACACAGGACTCTGAAAGGGAAACTAAGGACTCTGAAAGGGAAACTAAGGACTCTGAAAGGGAAACTAAGGACTTTGAAAGGGAAACTAAGGACTCTGAAAGGGAAAGTATAAGGACTCTGAAAGGGAAACTAAGGACTCTGAAAGGGAAACTAAGGACTCTGAAAGGGAAACTAAGAACTCTGAAAGGGAAACTATAAGGACTGTGAAAGGGAAACTAAGGACTCTGAAGGGAAACTAAGGAAGGGGAAATTAAGGACTCTGAAAGGGAAACTAAGGACTCTGAAAGGGAAACTAAGGACTCTGAAAGGGCTCTGAAGGGAAACTAAGGACTCTGAAAGGGAAACTAAGGACTCTGAAAGGGGAACTAAGTAGTCTGTAAGGGAACTAACGACTCTGAAAGGGAAACTAAGGTCTCTGAAAGGCAAACTATAAGGACTCTGAAAGCGATACTAAGGACTCTGAAAGGGAAACTAAGGACTCTGAATGGGAAACTAAGTACTCTGAAAGGGAAACAAAGGACTCTGAAAGGGAAACTAAGGACTCTGAAAGGGGAACTAAGTAGTCTGTAAGGGAACTAAGGACTCTGAAAGGGAAACTAAGGACTCTGAAAGGGAAACTATAAGGACTCTGAAAGGGAGACTGAGGACTCTGAAAGGGAAACTAAGGACCCTGAAAGGGAAACTAAGGATTCTGAAAGGGAAACTAAGGACTCTGAAAGGGAAACTAAGGACTCTGAAAGGGAAACTAAGGGCTCTGACGGGAAAATAAGGACTCTGAAGGGGAAACAAAGGAAGGGGAAACTAAGGACTCTGAAAGGGAAACTAAGGACTCTGAATGGAAACTAAGGACTCTGAAAGGGGAACTAAGGACTCTGAAAGGGAAACTAAGGACTCTGAAAGGGAAACTAAGAACTCTGAAAGGGAAACTATAAGGACTCTGAAAGTGAAACTAAGGACTCTGAAGGGGAAACTAAGGAAGGGGAAACTAAGGACTCTGAAAGGGAAACTAAGGACTCTGAAAGGGAAACTAAGGACTCTGAAAGGGGAACTAACTAGTCTGTAAGGGAACTAAGGACTCTGAAAGGGAAACTATAAGGACTCTGAAAGGGAAATTAAGGACTCTGAAAGGGAAACTAAGGACCCTGAAAGGGAAACTAAGGACTTTGAAAGGGAAACACAGGACTCTGAAAGGGAAACTAAGGACTCTGAAAGGGAAACTAAGGACTCTGAAAGGGAAACTAAGGACTTTGAAAGGGAAACTAAGGACTCTGAAAGGGAAAGTATAAGGACTCTGAAAGGGAAACTAAGGACTCTGAAAGGGAAAACTAAGGACTCTGAAAGGGAAACTAAGAACTCTGAAAGGGAAACTATAAGGACTGTGAAAGGGAAACTAAGGACTCTGAAGGGGAAACTAAGGAAGGGGAAATTAAGGACTCTGAAAGGGAAACTAAGGACTCTGAAAGGGCTCTGAAGGGGAAACTAAGGACTCTGAAAGGGAAACTAAGGACTCTGAAAGGGGAACTAAGTAGTCTGTAAGGGAACTAACGACTCTGAAAGGGAAACTAAGGTCTCTGAAAGGCAAACTATAAGGACTCTGAAAGCGATACTAAGGACTCTGAAAGGGAAACTAAGGACTCTGAATGGGAAACTAAGTACTCTGAAAGGGAAACAAAGGACTCTGAAAGGGAAACTAAGGACTCTGAAAGGGGAACTAAGTAGTCTGTAAGGGAACTAAGGACTCTGAAAGGGAAACGAAGGACTCTGAAAGGGAAACTATAAGGACTCTGAAAGGGAGACTGAGGACTCTGAAAGGGAAACTAAGGACCCTGAAAGGGAAACTAAGGATTCTGAAAGGGAAACTAAGGACTCTGAAAGGGAAACTAAGGACTCTGAAAGGGAAACTAAGGGCTCTGACGGGAAAATAAGGACTCTGAAGGGGAAACAAAGGAAGGGGAAACTAAGGACTCTGAAAGGGAAACTAAGGACTCTGAATGGAAACTAAGGACTCTGAAAGGGGAACTAAGGACTCTGAAAGGGAAACTAAGAACTCTGAAAGGGAAACTATAAGGACTCTGAAAGTGAAACTAAGGACTCTGAAGGGGAAACTAAGGAAGGGGAAACTAAGGACTCTGAAAGGGAAACTAAGGACTCTGAAAGGGAAACTAAGGACTCTGAAAGGGAAACTATAAGGACTCTGAAAGGGAAACTAAGGACTCTGAAAGGGGAACTAAGTAGTCTGTAAGGGAACTAACGACTCTGAAAGGGAAACTAAGGTCTCTGAAAGGCAAACTATAAGGACTCTGAAAGCGATACTAAGGACTCTGAAAGGGAAACTAAGGACTCTGAATGGGAAACTAAGTACTCTGAAAGGGAAACAAAGGACTCTGAAAGGGAAACTAAGGACTCTGAAAGGGGAACTAAGTAGTCTGTAAGGGAACTAAGGACTCTGAAAGGGAAACGAAGGACTCTGAAAGGGAAACTATAAGGACTCTGAAAGGGAGACTGAGGACTCTGAAAGGGAAACTAAGGACCCTGAAAGGGAAACTAAGGATTCTGAAAGGGAAACTAAGGACTCTGAAAGGGAAACTAAGGACTCTGAAAGGGAAACTAAGGGCTCTGACGGGAAAATAAGGACTCTGAAGGGGAAACAAAGGAAGGGGAAACTAAGGACTCTGAAAGGGAAACTAAGGACTCTGAATGGAAACTAAGGACTCTGAAAGGGGAACTAAGGACTCTGAAAGGGAAACTAAGAACTCTGAAAGGGAAACTATAAGGACTCTGAAAGTGAAACTAAGGACTCTGAAGGGGAAACTAAGGAAGGGGAAACTAAGGACTCTGAAAGGGAAACTAAGGACTCTGAAAGGGAAACTAAGGACTCTGAAAGGGAAACTATAAGGACTCTGAAAGGGAAACTAAGGACTCTGAAAGGGGAACTAAGTAGTCTGTAAGGGAACTAAGGACTCTGAAAGGGAAACTAAGGACTCTGAAAGGGAAACTAAGGACTCTGAAAGGGAAACTAAGGACCCTGAAAGGGAAACTAAGGACTTTGAAAGGGAAACACAGGACTCTGAAAGGGAAACTAAGGACTCTGAAAGGGAAACTAAGGACTCTGAAAGGGAAACTAAGGACTTTGAAAGGGAAACTAAGGACTCTGAAAGGGAAAGTATAAGGACTCTGAAAGGGAAACTAAGGACTCTGAAAGGGAAACTAAGGACTCTGAAAGGGAAACTAAGAACTCTGAAAGGGAAACTATAAGGACTGTGAAAGGGAAACTAAGGACTCTGAAGGGGAAACTAAGGAAGGGGAAATTAAGGACTCTGAAAGGGAAACTAAGGACTCTGAAAGGGAAACTAAGGACTCTGAAAGGGCTCTGAAGGGGAAACTAAGGACTCTGAAAGGGAAACTAAGGACTCTGAAAGGGGAACTAAGTAGTCTGTAAGGGAACTAACGACTCTGAAAGGGAAACTAAGGTCTCTGAAAGGCAAACTATAAGGACTCTGAAAGCGATACTAAGGACTCTGAAAGGGAAACTAAGGACTCTGAATGGGAAACTAAGTACTCTGAAAGGGAAACAAAGGACTCTGAAAGGGAAACTAAGGACTCTGAAAGGGGAACTAAGTAGTCTGTAAGGGAACTAAGGACTCTGAAAGGGAAACTAAGGACTCTGAAAGGGAAACTATAAGGACTCTGAAAGGGAGACTGAGGACTCTGAAAGGGAAACTAAGGACCCTGAAAGGGAAACTAAGGATTCTGAAAGGGAAACTAAGGACTCTGAAAGGGAAACTAAGGACTCTGAAAGGGAAACTAAGGGCTCTGACGGGAAAATAAGGACTCTGAAGGGGAAACAAAGGAAGGGGAAACTAAGGACTCTGAAAGGGAAACTAAGGACTCTGAATGGAAACTAAGGACTCTGAAAGGGGAACTAAGGACTCTGAAAGGGAAACTAAGGACTCTGAAAGGGAAACTAAGAACTCTGAAAGGGAAACTATAAGGACTCTGAAAGTGAAACTAAGGACTCTGAAGGGGAAACTAAGGAAGGGGAAACTAAGGACTCTGAAAGGGAAACTAAGGACTCTGAAAGGGAAACTAAGGACTCTGAAAGGGGAACTAACTAGTCTGTAAGGGAACTAAGGACTCTGAAAGGGAAACTATAAGGACTCTGAAAGGGAAATTAAGGACTCTGAAAGGGAAACTAAGGACCCTGAAAGGGAAACTAAGGACTTTGAAAGGGAAACACAGGACTCTGAAAGGGAAACTAAGGACTCTGAAAGGGAAACTAAGGACTCTGAAAGGGAAACTAAGGACTTTGAAAGGGAAACTAAGGACTCTGAAAGGGAAAGTATAAGGACTCTGAAAGGGAAACTAAGGACTCTGAAAGGGAAACTAAGGACTCTGAAAGGGAAACTAAGAACTCTGAAAGGGAAACTATAAGGACTGTGAAAGGGAAACTAAGGACTCTGAAGGGGAAACTAAGGAAGGGGAAATTAAGGACTCTGAAAGGGAAACTAAGGACTCTGAAAGGGCTCTGAAGGGGAAACTAAGGACTCTGAAAGGGAAACTAAGGACTCTGAAAGGGGAACTAAGTAGTCTGTAAGGGAACTAACGACTCTGAAAGGGAAACTAAGGTCTCTGAAAGGCAAACTATAAGGACTCTGAAAGCGATACTAAGGACTCTGAAAGGGAAACTAAGGACTCTGAATGGGAAACTAAGTACTCTGAAAGGGAAACAAAGGACTCTGAAAGGGAAACTAAGGACTCTGAAAGGGGAACTAAGTAGTCTGTAAGGGAACTAAGGACTCTGAAAGGGAAACGAAGGACTCTGAAAGGGAAACTATAAGGACTCTGAAAGGGAGACTGAGGACTCTGAAAGGGAAACTAAGGACCCTGAAAGGGAAACTAAGGATTCTGAAAGGGAAACTAAGGACTCTGAAAGGGAAACTAAGGACTCTGAAAGGGAAACTAAGGGCTCTGACGGGAAAATAAGGACTCTGAAGGGGAAACAAAGGAAGGGGAAACTAAGGACTCTGAAAGGGAAACTAAGGACTCTGAATGGAAACTAAGGACTCTGAAAGGGGAACTAAGGACTCTGAAAGGGAAACTAAGAACTCTGAAAGGGAAACTATAAGGACTCTGAAAGTGAAACTAAGGACTCTGAAGGGGAAACTAAGGAAGGGGAAACTAAGGACTCTGAAAGGTAAACTAAGGACTCTGAAAGGGAAACTAAGGACTCTGAAAGGGAAACTATAAGGACTCTGAAAGGGAAACTAAGGACTCTGAAAGGGGAACTAAGTAGTCTGTAAGGGAACTAAGGACTCTGAAAGGGAAACTAAGGACTCTGAAAGGGAAACTAAGGACTCTGAAATGGAAACAAAGGACCCTGAAAGGGAAACTAAGGACTCTGAAAGGGAAACTAAGGACTCTGAAGGGGAAACTAAGGACTCTGAAAGGGAAACTAAGGACTCTGAAAGGGAAACTAAGGACCCTGAAAGGGAAACTAAGGACTCTGAAAGGGAAACTAAGGACTCTGAAAGGGAAACTAAGAACTCTGAAAGGGAAACTATAAGGACTCTGAAAGGGAAACTAAGGACTCTGAAGGGGAAACTAAGGAAGGGGAAATTAAGGACTCTGAAAGGGAAACTAAGGACTCTGAAAGGGAAACTAAGGACTCTGAAAGGGCTCTGAAGGGGAAACTAAGGACTCTGAAAGGGAAACTAAGGACTCTGAAAGGGGAACTAATGACTCTGAAAGGGGAACTAAGTAGTCTGTAAGGGAACTAACGACTCTGAAAGGGAAACTAAGGTCTCTGAAAGGCAAACTATAAGGACTCTGAAAGCGATACTAAGGTCTCTGAAAGGGAAACTAAGGACTCTGAAAGGGAAACTATAAGGACTCTGAAAGGGAAACTATAAGGACTCTGAAATGGGAGACTGAGGACTCTGAAAGGGAAACTAAGGACTCTGAAAGGGAAACTAAGCACTCTGAAAGGGAAACTAAGGACTCTGAAAGGGAAACTAAGGACTCTGAAAGGGGAACTTAGTAGTCTGTAAGGGAACTAAGGACTCTGAAAGGGAAACTATAAGGACTCTGAAAGGGAAATTAAGGACTCTGAAAGGGAAACTAAGGACCCTGAAAGGGAAACTTAGAACTTTGAAAGGGAAACAAAGGACTCTGAAAGGGAAACTAAGGACTCTGAAAGGGAAACTAAGGACTCTGAAAGGGAAAATATAAGGACTCTGAAAGGGAAACTAAGGACTCTGAAAAGGAAACTAAGGACTCTGAAAGGGAAACTAAGGATTCTGAAAGCGAAACTAAGGACTCTGAAAGGGAAACTAAGGACTCTGAAAGGGAAACTAAGGACTCTGAAAGGGAAACTAAGGACTCTGAAAGGGAAACTAAGGACTCTGAAAGGGGAACTAACTAGTCTGTAAGGGAACTAAGGACTCTGAAAGGGAAACTATAAGGACTCTGAAAGGGAAATTAAGGACTCTGAAAGGGAAACTAAGGACCCTGAAAGGGAAACTAAGGACTTTGAAAGGGAAACACAGGACTCTGAAAGGGAAACTAAGGACTCTGAAAGGGAAACTAAGGACTCTGAAAGGGAAACTAAGGACTTTGAAAGGGAAACTAAGGACTCTGAAAGGGAAAGTATAAGGACTCTGAAAGGGAAACTAAGGACTCTGAAAGGGAAACTAAGGACTCTGAAAGGGAAACTAAGAACTCTGAAAGGGAAACTATAAGGACTGTGAAAGGGAAACTAAGGACTCTGAAGGGGAAACTAAGGAAGGGGAAATTAAGGACTCTGAAAGGGAAACTAAGGACTCTGAAAGGGAAACTAAGGACTCTGAAAGGGCTCTGAAGGGGAAACTAAGGACTCTGAAAGGGAAACTAAGGACTCTGAAAGGGGAACTAAGTAGTCTGTAAGGGAACTAACGACTCTGAAAGGGAAACTAAGGTCTCTGAAAGGCAAACTATAAGGACTCTGAAAGCGATACTAAGGACTCTGAAAGGGAAACTAAGGACTCTGAATGGGAAACTAAGTACTCTGAAAGGGAAACAAAGGACTCTGAAAGGGAAACTAAGGACTCTGAAAGGGGAACTAAGTAGTCTGTAAGGGAACTAAGGACTCTGAAAGGGAAACTAAGGACTCTGAAAGGGAAACTATAAGGACTCTGAAAGGGAGACTGAGGACTCTGAAAGGGAAACTAAGGACCCTGAAAGGGAAACTAAGGATTCTGAAAGGGAAACTAAGGACTCTGAAAGGGAAACTAAGGACTCTGAAAGGGAAACTAAGGGCTCTGACGGGAAAATAAGGACTCTGAAGGGGAAACAAAGGAAGGGGAAACTAAGGACTCTGAAAGGGAAACTAAGGACTCTGAATGGAAACTAAGGACTCTGAAAGGGGAACTAAGGACTCTGAAAGGGAAACTAAGGACTCTGAAAGGGAAACTAAGAACTCTGAAAGGGAAACTATAAGGACTCTGAAAGTGAAACTAAGGACTCTGAAGGGGAAACTAAGGAAGGGGAAACTAACGACTCTGAAAGGGAAACTAAGGTCTCTGAAAGGCAAACTATAAGGACTCTGAAAGCGATACTAAGGTCTCTGAAAGGGAAACTAAGGACTCTGAAAGGGAAACTATAAGGACTCTGAAAGGGAAACTATAAGGACTCTGAAATGGGAGACTGAGGACTCTGAAAGGGAAACTAAGGACTCTGAAAGGGAAACTAAGCACTCTGAAAGGGAAACTAAGGACTCTGAAAGGGAAACTAAGGACTCTGAAAGGGGAACTTAGTAGTCTGTAAGGGAACTAAGGACTCTGAAAGGGAAACTATAAGGACTCTGAAAGGGAAATTAAGGACTCTGAAAGGGAAACTAAGGACCCTGAAAGGGAAACTTAGAACTTTGAAAGGGAAACAAAGGACTCTGAAAGGGAAACTAAGGACTCTGAAAGGGAAACTAAGGACTCTGAAAGGGAAAATATAAGGACTCTGAAAGGGAAACTAAGGACTCTGAAAAGGAAACTAAGGACTCTGAAAGGGAAACTAAGGATTCTGAAAGCGAAACTAAGGACTCTGAAAGGGAAACTAAGGACTCTGAAAGGGAAACTAAGGACTTTGAAAGGGAAACTAAGGACTCTGAAAGGGAAAGTATAAGGACTCTGAAAGGGAAACTAAGGACTCTGAAAGGGAAACTAAGGACTCTGAAAGGGAAACTAAGAACTCTGAAAGGGAAACTATAAGGACTGTGAAAGGGAAACTAAGGACTCTGAAGGGGAAACTAAGGAAGGGGAAATTAAGGACTCTGAAAGGGAAACTAAGGACTCTGAAAGGGAAACTAAGGACTCTGAAAGGGCTCTGAAGGGGAAACTAAGGACTCTGAAAGGGAAACTAAGGACTCTGAAAGGGGAACTAAGTAGTCTGTAAGGGAACTAACGACTCTGAAAGGGAAACTAAGGTCTCTGAAAGGCAAACTATAAGGACTCTGAAAGCGATACTAAGGACTCTGAAAGGGAAACTAAGGACTCTGAATGGGAAACTAAGTACTCTGAAAGGGAAACAAAGGACTCTGAAAGGGAAACTAAGGACTCTGAAAGGGGAACTAAGTAGTCTGTAAGGGAACTAAGGACTCTGAAAGGGAAACTAAGGACTCTGAAAGGGAAACTATAAGGACTCTGAAAGGGAGACTGAGGACTCTGAAAGGGAAACTAAGGACCCTGAAAGGGAAACTAAGGATTCTGAAAGGGAAACTAAGGACTCTGAAAGGGAAACTAAGGACTCTGAAAGGGAAACTAAGGGCTCTGACGGGAAAATAAGGACTCTGAAGGGGAAACAAAGGAAGGGGAAACTAAGGACTCTGAAAGGGAAACTAAGGACTCTGAATGGAAACTAAGGACTCTGAAAGGGGAACTAAGGACTCTGAAAGGGAAACTAAGGACTCTGAAAGGGAAACTAAGAACTCTGAAAGGGAAACTATAAGGACTCTGAAAGTGAAACTAAGGACTCTGAAGGGGAAACTAAGGAAGGGGAAACTAACGACTCTGAAAGGGAAACTAAGGTCTCTGAAAGGCAAACTATAAGGACTCTGAAAGCGATACTAAGGTCTCTGAAAGGGAAACTAAGGACTCTGAAAGGGAAACTATAAGGACTCTGAAAGGGAAACTATAAGGACTCTGAAATGGGAGACTGAGGACTCTGAAAGGGAAACTAAGGACTCTGAAAGGGAAACTAAGCACTCTGAAAGGGAAACTAAGGACTCTGAAAGGGAAACTAAGGACTCTGAAAGGGGAACTTAGTAGTCTGTAAGGGAACTAAGGACTCTGAAAGGGAAACTATAAGGACTCTGAAAGGGAAATTAAGGACTCTGAAAGGGAAACTAAGGACCCTGAAAGGGAAACTTAGAACTTTGAAAGGGAAACAAAGGACTCTGAAAGGGAAACTAAGGACTCTGAAAGGGAAACTAAGGACTCTGAAAGGGAAAATATAAGGACTCTGAAAGGGAAACTAAGGACTCTGAAAAGGAAACTAAGGACTCTGAAAGGGAAACTAAGGATTCTGAAAGCGAAACTAAGGACTCTGAAAGGGAAACTAAGGACTCTGAAAGGGAAACTAAGGACTCTGAAAGGGAAACTAAGGACTCTGAAAGGGAAACTAAGGACTCTGAAAGGGGAACTAACTAGTCTGTAAGGGAACTAAGGACTCTGAAAGGGAAACTATAAGGACTCTGAAAGGGAAATTAAGGACTCTGAAAGGGAAACTAAGGACCCTGAAAGGGAAACTAAGGACTTTGAAAGGGAAACACAGGACTCTGAAAGGGAAAACTAAGGACTCTGAAAGGGAAACTAAGGACTCTGAAAGGGAAACTAAGGACTTTGAAAGGGAAACTAAGGACTCTGAAAGGGAAAGTATAAGGACTCTGAAAGGGAAACTAAGGACTCTGAAAGGGAAACTAAGGACTCTGAAAGGGAAACTAAGAACTCTGAAAGGGAAACTATAAGGACTGTGAAAGGGAAACTAAGGACTCTGAAGGGGAAACTAAGGAAGGGGAAATTAAGGACTCTGAAAGGGAAACTAAGGACTCTGAAAGGGAAACTAAGGACTCTGAAAGGGCTCTGAAGGGGAAACTAAGGACTCTGAAAGGGAAACTAAGGACTCTGAAAGGGGAACTAAGTAGTCTGTAAGGGAACTAACGACTCTGAAAGGGAAACTAAGGTCTCTGAAAGGCAAACTATAAGGACTCTGAAAGCGATACTAAGGACTCTGAAAGGGAAACTAAGGACTCTGAATGGGAAACTAAGTACTCTGAAAGGGAAACAAAGGACTCTGAAAGGGAAACTAAGGACTCTGAAAGGGGAACTAAGTAGTCTGTAAGGGAACTAAGGACTCTGAAAGGGAAACTAAGGACTCTGAAAGGGAAACTATAAGGACTCTGAAAGGGAGACTGAGGACTCTGAAAGGGAAACTAAGGACCCTGAAAGGGAAACTAAGGATTCTGAAAGGGAAACTAAGGACTCTGAAAGGGAAACTAAGGACTCTGAAAGGGAAACTAAGGGCTCTGACGGGAAAATAAGGACTCTGAAGGGGAAACAAAGGAAGGGGAAACTAAGGACTCTGAAAGGGAAACTAAGGACTCTGAATGGAAACTAAGGACTCTGAAAGGGGAACTAAGGACTCTGAAAGGGAAACTAAGGACTCTGAAAGGGAAACTAAGAACTCTGAAAGGGAAACTATAAGGACTCTGAAAGTGAAACTAAGGACTCTGAAGGGGAAACTAAGGAAGGGGAAACTAAGGACTCTGAAAGGGAAACTAAGGACTCTGAAAGGGAAACTAAGGACTCTGAAAGGGAAACTATAAGGACTCTGAAAGGGAAACTAAGGACTCTGAAAGGGGAACTAAGTAGTCTGTAAGGGAACTAAGGACCCTGAAAGGGAAACTAAGGACTCTGAAAGGGAAACTAAGGACTCTGAAATGGAAACAAAGGACCCTGAAAGGGAAACTAAGGACTCTGAAAGGGAAACTAAGGACTCTGAAGGGGAAACTAAGGACTCTGAAAGGGAAACTATAAGGACTCTGAAAGGGAGACTGAGGACTCTGAAAGGGAAACTAAGGACCCTGAAAGGGAAACTAAGGATTCTGAAAGGGAAACTAAGGACTCTGAAAGGGAAACTAAGGACTCTGAAAGGGAAACTAAGGACTCTGAAAGGGAAACTAAGGACTCTGAAAGGGAAACTAAGGACTCTGAAAGGGAAACTAAGGACTCTGAAAGGGAAAACTAAGGACTCTGAAAGGGAAACTAAGGACTCTGAAAGGGAAACTAAGGACTCTGAAAGGGAAACTAAGGACTCTGAAAGGGAAACTAAGGACTCTGAAAGGGAAACTAAGGACTCTGAAAGGGAAAACTCTGAAGGAAGGACTCTGAAAGGGAAACTAAGGACTCTGAAAGGGAAACTAAGGACTCTGAAAGGGAAACTAAGGACTCTGAAAGGGAAACTAAGGACTCTGAAAGAAAGGGAAACTAAGGACTCTGAAAGGGAAACTAAGGACTCTGAAAGGGAAACTAAGGCCCTGAAAGGGAAACTAAGGACTCTGAAAGGGAAACTAAGGACTCTGAAAGGGAAACTAAGGACTCTGAAAGGGAAACTAATAAGGACTCTGAAAGGGAAACTATAAGGACTCTGAAAGGGAAACTAAGGACTCTGAAAGGGAAACTCTGAAAGGACTCTGAAAGGGAAACTAAGGAAACTCTGAAAGGGAAACTATAAGGACTCTGAAAGGGAAACTAAGGACTCTGAAAGGGAAACTAAGAAAGGGGAAACTAAGGACTCTGAAAGGGAAACTAAGGACTCTGAAAGGGAAACTACTCTGAAAGGGCTCTGAAGGGAAACTAAGGACTCTGAAAGGGAAAACTAAGGACTCTGAAAGGGAAACTAAAGGACTCTGAAAGGGAAACTATAAGGACTCTGAAAGGGAAACTAAGGACTCTGAAAGGGAAACTATAAGGACTCTGAAAGGGAAACTAAGGACTCTGAAAGGGAAACTAAGGACTCTGAAAGGGAAAAAAGGGGAAACTAAGGACTCTGAAAGGGAAACTAAGGACTCTGAAAGGGAAACTAAGGACTCTGAAAGGGAAACTTAAGGACTCTGAAAGGGAACTAAAGGACTCTGAAAGGGAAACTAAGGAAAAAAAAGAAAAAAAAAGGGAAACAGGAAACTGAAAGGGAAAACTAAGGGAAACTGAAGATAATAAAGGGAAAGGGAAACTAAAGGAAAAAGGACTCTGAAAGGGAGACTGAGGACTCTGAAAGGGAAACTAAGGACCCTGAAAGGGAAACTAAGGATTCTGAAAGGGAAACTAAGGACTCTGAAAAGGGAAACTAAGGACTCTGAAAGGGAAACTAAGGGCTCTGACGGGAAAATAAGGACTCTGAAGGGGAAACTAAGGACTCTGAAAGGGAAACTAAGGACTCTGAAAGGGAAACTAAGGACTCTGAAAGGGGAACTAAGGACTCTGAAAGGGAAACTAAGGACTCTGAAAGGGAAACTAAGAACTCTGAAAGGGAAACTATAAGGACTCTGAAAGTGAAACTAAGGACTCTGAAGGGGAAACTAAGGAAGGGGAAACTAAGGACTCTGAAAGGGAAACTAAGGACTCTGAAAGGGAAACTAAGGACTCTGAAAGGGAAACTATAAGGACTCTGAAAGGGAAACTAAGGACTCTGAAAGGGGAACTAAGTAGTCTGTAAGGGAACTAAGGACTCTGAAAGGGAAACTAAGGACTCTGAAAGGGAAACTAAGGACTCTGAAATGGAAACAAAGGACCCTGAAAGGGAAACTAAGGACTCTGAAAGGGAAACTAAGGACTCTGAAGGGGAAACTAAGGACTCTGAAAGGGAAACTAAGGACTCTGAAAGGGAAACTAAGGACCCTGAAAGGGAAACTAAGGACTCTGAAAGGGAAACTAAGGACTCTGAATGGGAAACTAAGGACTCTGAAAGGGAAACAAAGGACTCTGAAAGGGAAACTAAGGACTCTGAAAGGGGAACTAAGTAGTCTGTAAGGGAACTAAGGACTCTGAAAGGGAAACTAAGGACTCTGAAAGGGAAACTATAAGGACTCTGAAAGGGAGACTGAGGACTCTGAAAGGGAAACTAAGGACTCTGAAAGGGAAACTAAGGACTCTGAAAGGGAAACTAAGGACTCTGAAAGGGAAACTAAGGGCTCTGACGGGAAAACTAAGGACTCTGAAGGGGAAACTAAGGAAGGGGAAACTAAGGACTCTGAAAGGGAAACTAAGGACTCTGAATGGAAACTAAGGACTCTGAAAGGGGAACTAAGGACTCTGAAAGGGAAACTAAGGACTCTGAAAGGGAAACTAAGAACTCTGAAAGGGAAACTATAAGGACTCTGAAAGGGAAACTAAGGATTCTGAAGGGGAAACTAAGGAAGGGGAAACTAAGGACTCTGAAAGGGAAACTAAGGACTCTGAAAGGGAAACTAAGGACTCTGAAAGGGAAACTATAAGGACTCTGAAAGGGAAACTAAGGACTCTGAAAGGGGAACTAAGTAGTCTGTAAGGGAACTAAGGACTCTGAAAGGGAAACTAAGGACTCTGAAAGGGAAACTAAGGACTCTGAAATGGAAACAAAGGACCCTGAAAGGGAAACTAAGGACTCTGAAAGGGAAACTAAGGACTCTGAAGGGGAAACTAAGGACTCTGAAAGGGAAACTAAGGACTCTGAAAGGGAAACTAAGGACCCTGAAAGGGAAACTAAGGACTCTGAAAGGGAAACTAAGAATTCTGAAAGGGAAACTAAGGACTGTGAAAGGGGAACTAAGGACTCTGAATGAGGAACTAAGTAGTCTGTAAGGGAACTAAGGACTCTGAAAGGGAAACTAAGGACTCTGAAAGGGAAACTATAAGGATTCTGAAAGGGAAACTAAGGACTCTGAAAGGGAAACGAAGGACCCTGAAAGGGAAACTAAGGACTCTGAAAGGGAAATGGGAAACTAAGTACTGTGAAAGGGAAACTAAGGACTCTGAAAGCTAAAATATACCGTACTATTTTCTTACCTGCACTCCCTTGTTTTTCTTCACTCTTTGCAGTTGTTCCTTCGTAACCAGACCCAATCTTCTCAGTACCAGTTTCTTCTATTTTATCTTCCTCGCTACTTATTCCCTTTACTGGCATAACTCTAGAACCATCATCTTTCGTCGCAGATATAGTTGTTCCTTCGTATCGTGATCCTTTCGAAACTGGGGACCCTGAAAGAGAAGCTAAGGACACTGAAAGGGAAACTAAGTAAAGGGAACTATGGACCCTGAAATGGATACTAAGTAAAGGGAAACTAAGTAGTCTAAAAGGGAAACTAAGTAGTCTGAAAGGGAAACTAAGTAGTCTGAAAGGGAAACTAAGTAGTCTGACAAGGAAACTAAGGACTCTGAAAGGGAAACTAATGACTCTGAAAGGGAAACTAAGAATTCTGAAAGGGGTTAAAACTATAAGGACTCTGAAAGGGAAACTAAGGACTCTGAAAGGGAAACTAAGGACTCTGAATGGGAAACTAAGGACTCTGAAAGGGAAACAAAGGACTCTGAAAGGGAAACTAAGGACTCTGAAAGGGGAACTAAGTAGTCTGTAAGGGAACTAAGGACTCTGAAAGGGAAACTAAGGACTCTGAAAGGGAAACTATAAGGACTCTGAAAGGGAGACTGAGGACTCTGAAAGGGAAACTAAGGACTCTGAAAGGGAAACTAAGGACTCTGAAAGGGAAACTAAGGACTCTGAAAGGGAAACTAAGGGCTCTGACGGGGAAACTAAGGACTCTGAAGGGGAAACTAAGGAAGGGGAAACTAAGGACTCTGAAAGGGAAACTAAGGACTCTGAATGGAAACTAAGGACTCTGAAAGGGGAACTAAGGACTCTGAAAGGGAAACTAAGGACTCTGAATGGGAAACTAAGAACTCTGAAAGGGAAACTATAAGGACTCTGAAAGGGAAACTAAGGACTCTGAAGGGGAAACTAAGGAAGGGGAAACTAAGGACTCTGATAGGGAAACTAAGGACTCTGAAAGGGAAACTAAGGACTCTGAAAGGGAAACTATAAGGACTCTGAAAGGGAAACTAAGGACTCTGAAAGGGGAACTAAGTAGTCTGTAAGGGAACTAAGGACTCTGAAAGGGAAACTAAGGACTCTGAAAGGGAAACTAAGGACTCTGAAATGGAAACAAAGGACCCTGAAAGGGAAACTAAGGACTCTGAATGGGAAACTAAGGACTCTGAAGGGGAAACTAAGGACTCTGAAAGGGAAACTAAGGACTCTGAAAGGGAAACTAAGGACCCTGAAAGGGAAACTAAGGACTCTGAAAGGGAAACTAAGAATTCTGAAAGGGAAACTAAGGACTGTGAAAGGGAAACTAATGACTCTGAATGAGGAACTAAGTAGTCTGTAAGGGAACTAAGGACTCTGAAAGGGAAACTAAGGACTCTGAAAGGGAAACTATAGGGATTCTGAAAGGGAAACTAAGGACTCTGAAAGGGAAACGAAGGACCCTGAAAGGGAAACTAAGGACTCTGAAAGGGAAACGAAGGACCCTGAAAGGGAAACTAAGGACTCTGAAAGGGAAATGGGAAACTAAGTACTCTGAAAGGGAAACTAAGGACTCTGAAAGCTAAAATATACCGTACAATTTTCTTACCTGCACTCCCTTGTTTTTCTTCACTCTTTGCAGTTGTTCCTTCGTAACCAGACCCAATCTTCTCAGTACCAGTTTCTTCTATTTTATCTTCCTCGCTACTTATTCCCTTTACTGGCATAACTCTAGAACCATCATCTTTCGTCGCAGATATAGTTGTTCCTTCGTATCGTGATCCTTTCGAAACTGGGGACCCTGAAAGAGAAGCTAAGGACACTGAAAGGGAAACTAAGTAAAGGGAACTATGGACCCTGAAATGGATACTAAGTAAAGGGAAACTAAGTAGTCTAAAAGGGAAACTAAGTAGTCTGAAAGGGAAACTAAGTAGTCTGAAAAGGAAACTAAGGACTCTGAAAGGGAAACTAATGACTCTGAAAGGGAAACTAAGAATTCTGAAAGGGGTTAAAACTATAAGGACTCTGAAAGGGAAACAAAGGACTCTGAAAGGGAAACTAAGGACTCTGAATGGGAAACTAAGGACTCTGAAAGGGAAACAAAGGACTCTGAAAGGGAAACTAAGGACTCTGAAAGGGGAACTAAGTAGTCTGTAAGGGAACTAAGGACTCTGAAAGGGAAACTAAGGACTCTGAAGGGGAAACTAAGGAAGGGGAAACTAAGGACTCTGAAAGGGAAACTAAGGACTCTGAATGGAAACTAAGGACTCTGAAAGGGGAACTAAGGACTCTGAAAGGGAAACTAAGGACTCTGAAAGGGAAACTAAGAACTCTGAAAGGGAAACTATAAGGACTCTGAAAGGGAAACTAAGGACTCTGAAGGGGAAACTAAGGAAGGGGAAACTAAGGACTCTGAAAGGGAAACTAAGGACTCTGAAAGGGAAAACTAAGGACTCTGAAAGGGAAACTATAAGGACTCTGAAAGGGAAAACTAAGGACTCTGAAAGGGAACTAAGTAGTCTGTAAGGGAACTAAGGACTCTGAAAGGGAAACTAAGGACTCTGAAAGGGAAACTAAGGACTCTGAAAGGGAAACTAAGGACCCTGAAAGGGAAACTAAGGACTCTGAAAGGGAAACTAAGAATTCTGAAAGGGAAACTAAGGACTGTGAAAGGGAAACTAAGGACTCTGAATGAGGAACTAAGTAGTCTGTAAGGGAACTAAGGACTCTGAAAGGGAAACTAAGGACTCTGAAAGGGAAACTATAAGGATTCTGAAAGGGAAACTAAGGACTCTGAAAGGGAAATGAAGGACCCTGAAAGGGAAACTAAGGACTCTGAAAGGGAAATGGGAAACTAAGTACTCTGAAAGGGAAACTAAGGACTCTGAAAGCTAAAATATACCGTACAATTTTCTTACCTGCACTCCCTTGTTTTTCTTCACTCTTTGCAGTTGTTCCTTCGTAACCAGAACCAATCTTCTCAGTACCAGTTTCTTCTATTTTATCTTCCTCGCTACTTATTCCCTTTACTGGTATAACTCTAGAACCATCATCTTTCGTCGCAGATATAGTTGTTCCTTCGTATCGTGATGCTTTCGAAACTGGGGACCCTGAAAGAGAAGCTAAGGACACTGAAAGGGAAACTAAGTAAAGGGAACTATGGACCCTGAAATGGATACTAAGTAAAGGGAAACTAAGTAGTCTAAAAGGGAAACTAAGTAGTCTGAAAGGGAAACTAAGTAGTCTGAAAGGGAAACTAAGTAGTCTGAAAAGGAAACTAAGGACTCTGAAAGGGAAACTAATGACTCTGAAAGGGAAACTAAGAATTCTGAAAGGGGTTAAAACTATAAGGACTCTGAAAGGGAAACTAAGGACTCTGAAAGGGAAACTAAGGACTCTGAAAGGGAAACTAAGGACTCTGAAAGGGAAACTAAGGACTCTGAAAGGGAAACTATAAGGACTCTGAAAGGGAAACTAAGGACTCTGAAAGGGGAACTAAGTAGTCTGTAAGGGAACTAAGGACTCTGAAAGGGAAACTAAGGACTCTGAAAGGGAAACTAAGGACTCTGAAAGGGAAACTAAGGACCCTGAAAGGGAAACTAAGGACTCTGAAAGGGAAACTAAGAATTCTGAAAGGGAAACTAAGGACTGTGAAAGGGAAACTAAGGACTCTGAATGAGGAACTAAGTAGTCTGTAAGGGAACTAAGGACTCTGAAAGGGAAACTAAGGACTCTGAAAGGGAAACTATAAGGATTCTGAAAGGGAAACTAAGGACTCTGAAAGGGAAATGAAGGACCCTGAAAGGGAAACTAAGGACTCTGAAAGGGAAATGGGAAACTAAGTACTCTGAAAGGGAAACTAAGGACTCTGAAAGCTAAAATATACCGTACAATTTTCTTACCTGCACTCCCTTGTTTTTCTTCACTCTTTGCAGTTGTTCCTTCGTAACCAGAACCAATCTTCTCAGTACCAGTTTCTTCTATTTTATCTTCCTCGCTACTTATTCCCTTTACTGGCATAACTCTAGAACCATCATCTTTCGTCGCAGATATAGTTGTTCCTTCGTATCGTGATGCTTTCGAAACTGGGGACCCTGAAAGAGAAGCTAAGGACACTGAAAGGGAAACTAAGTAAAGGGAACTATGGACCCTGAAATGGATACTAAGTAAAGGGAAACTAAGTAGTCTAAAAGGGAAACTAAGTAGTCTGAAAGGGAAACTAAGTAGTCTGAAAGGGAAACTAAGGACTCTGAAAGGGAAACTAATGACTCTGAAAGGGAAACTAAGAATTCTGAAAGGGGTTAAAACTATAAGGACTCTGAAAGGGAAACTAAGGACTCTGAAAGGGAAACTAAGGACTCTGAAAGGGAAACTAAGGACTCTGAAAGGGAAACTAAGGACTCTGAAAGGGAAACTAAGGACTCTGAAGGGGAAACTAAGGATGGGGAAACTAAGGACTCTGAAAGGGAAACTAAGGACTCTGAAGGGAAACTAAGGACTCTGAAAGGGAAACTAAGGATTCTGAAAGGGTTGTGAAAGGGAAACTAAGGACTCTGAAAGGGAAACTATGGACTCTGAAAAAGAAACTAAGTAGTCTGAAAGGGAAACTAAGGACTCTGAAAGGGAAACAAGGTCTATGAAAGGGAAACTAAGGACTCTGAAGGGGAAACTAAGGACTCTGAAAGGGAAACTAAGGGCTTTGAATGGGAAACTAAGGACTCTGAAGGGGAAACTGAGGACTCTGAAGGGGAAACTAAGGACTCTGAAAGGGAAACTAAGGACTCTGAAAGGGAAACTAAGGACTCTGAAAGGGAAACTAAGGACTCTGAAAGGGAAACTAAGGACTCTGAATTAAAGGGAAACTAAGAACTCTGAAAGGGAAACTATAAGGACTCTGAAAGGGAAACTAAGGACTCTGAAAGGGAAACTAAGGACTCTGAAAGGGAAACTAAGGACTCTGAAAGGGAAACTAAGTAAAGGGAACTATGGACCCTGAAATGGATACTAAGTAAAGGGAAACTAAGTAGTCTAAAAGGGAAACTAAGTAGTCTGAAAGGGAAACTAAGTAGTCTGAAAGGGAAACTAAGTAGTCTGAAAAGGAAACTAAGGACTCTGAAAGGGAAACTAAGGACTCTGAAAGGGAAACTAAGGACTCTGAAAGGTAAACTAAGGACTCTGAAAGGGGAACTAAGTAGTCTGTAAGGGAAATAAGGACTCTGAAAGGGAAACTAAGGACTCTGAAAGGGAAACTATAAGGACTCTGAAAGGGAAACTAAGGACTCTGAAAGGGAAACTAAGGACGCTGAAAGGGAAACTAAGGACTGTGAAAGGGAAACTAAGGACTCTGAAAGGGGAACTAAGTAGTCTGTAAGGGAACTAAGGACTCTGAAAGGGAAACTAAGGACTCTGAAAGGGAAAATATAATGACTCTGAAAGGGAAACTAAGGACTCTGAAAGGGAAACTAAGGACGCTGAAAGGGAAACTAAGGACTCTGAGAGGGAAACTAAGGACTCTGAAAGGGAAACTAAGTACTCTGACAGGGAAACTAAGGACTCTGAAAGCTAAAAGATACCGTACAATTTTCTTACTTGCACTCCCTTGTTTTTCTTCACTCTTTGCAGTTGTTCCTTCGTAACCAGACCCAATCTTCTCAGTACCAGTTTCTTCTATTTTATCTTCCTCGCTACTTATTCCCTTTACTGGCGTAACTCTAGAACCATCATCTTTCGTCGCAGATATAGTTGTTCCTTCGTATCGTGATCCTTTCGAAACTGGGGACCCTGAAAGAGAAGCTAAGGACATTGAAAGAGAAACTAAGTAAAGGGAACTATGGACCCTGAAATGGATACTAAGTAAAGGGAAACTAAGTAGTCTAAAAGAGAAACTAAATAGTCTGAAAGGGAAACTAAGTAGTCTGAAAAGGAAACCAAGTACTCTGAAAATGGAAACAAGGTCTCTGAAAGGGAAACTAAGGACTCTGAAAGGGAAACTAAGGACTCTGAAAGGGAAACTAAGGACTCTGAATTAAAGGGAAACTAAGAACTCTGAAAGGGAAACTATAAGGACTCTGAAAGGGAAACTAAGTAAAGGGAACTATGGACCCTGAAATGGATACTAAGTAAAGGGAAACTAAGTAGTCTAAAAGGGAAACTAAGTAGTCTGAAAGGGAAACTAAGTAGTCTGAAAGGGAAACTAAGTAGTCTGAAAAGGAAACTAAGTAAAGGGAACTATGGACCCTGAAATGGATACTAAGTAAAGGGAAACTAAGTAGTCTAAAAGGGAAACTAAGTAGTCTGAAAGGGAAACTAAGTAGTCTGAAAGGGAAACTAAGTAGTCTGAAAAGGAAACTAAGGACTCTGAAAGGGAAACTAAGGACTCTGAAAGGGAAACTAAGGATTCTGAAAGGTAAACTAAGGACTCTGAAAGGGGAACTAAGTAGTCTGTAAGGGAAATAAGGACTCTGAAAGGGAAACTAAGGACTCTGAAAGGGAAACTATAAGGACTCTGAAAGGGAAACTAAGGACTCTGAAAGGGAAACTAAATACGCTGAAAGGGAAACTAAGGACTGTGAAATGGAAACTAAGGACTCTGAAAGGGGAACTAAGTAGTCTGTAAGGGAACTAAGGACTCTGAAAGGGAAACTAAGGACTCTGAAAGGGAAAATATAAGGACTCTGAAAGGGAAACTAAGGACTCTGAAAGGGAAACTAAGGACGCTGAAAGGGAAACTAAGGACTCTGAGAGGGAAACTAAGGACTCTGAAAGGGAAACTAAGTACTCTGACAGGGAAACTAAGGACTCTGAAAGCTAAAAGATACCGTACAATTTTCTTACTTGCACTCCCTTGTTTTTCTTCACTCTTTGCGGTTGTTCCTTCGTAACCAGACCCAATCTTCTCAGTACCAGTTTCTTCTATTTTATCTTCCTCGCTACTTATTCCCTTTACTGGCATAACTCTAGAACCATCATCTTTCGTCGCAGATATAGTTGTTCCTTCGTATCGTGATCCTTTCGAAACTGGGGACCCTGAAAGAGAAGCTAAGGACATTGAAAGAGAAACTAAGTAAAGGGAACTATGGACCCTGAAATGGATACTAGGTAAAGGGAAACTAAGTAGTCTAAAAGAGAAACTAAATAGTCTGAAAGGGAAACTAAGTAGTCTGAAAAGGAAACCAAGTACTCTGAAAGGGAAACAAGGTCTCTGAAAGGGAAACTAGGGACTCTGAAAGGGAAACTAAGGACTCTGAAAGGGAAACTAAGGACTCTGAAAGGGGAACTAAGTAGTCTGTAAGGGAACTAAGGACTCTGAAAGGGAAACTAAGGACTCTGAAAGGGAAACTATAAGGACTCTGAAAGGGAAACTAAGGACGCTGAAAGGGAAACTAAGGACTGTGAAAGGGAAACTAAGGACTCTGAAAGGGGAACTAAGTAGTCTGTAAGGGAACTAAGGACTCTGAAAGGGAAACTAAGGACTCTGAAAGGGAAACTATAAGGACTCTGAAAGGGAAACTAAGGACTCTGAAAGGGAAACTATAAGGACTCTGAAAGGGAAACTATAAGGACTCTGAAAGGGAAACTAAGGACGCTGAAAGGGAAACTAAGGACTGTGAAAGGGAAACTAAGGACTCTGAAAGGGGAACTAAGTAGTCTGTAAGGGAACTAAGGACTCTGAAAGGGAAACTAAGGACTCTGAAAGGGAAACTATAAGGACTCTGAAAGGGAAACTAAGGACTCTGAAAGGGAAACTAAGGACGCTGAAAGGGAAACTAAGGACTCTGAGAGGGAAACTAAGGACACTGAAAGGGAAACTAAGGGCTTTGAAGGGGAAACTAAGGACTCTGAAGGGAAACTAAGGACTCTAAAGGGGAAACTAAGGACTCTGAAAGGGAAACTAAGCACTCTGAAAGGGAAACTAAGGACTCTGAAAGGGAAACTAAGAATTCTGAAAGGGAAACTAAGGACTCTGAAAGGGAAACTAAGGACTCTGAAAGAGGAAACTAAGGACCCTGAAAGGGAAACTAAGGACTCTGAAAGGGAAAAGGGAAACTAAGTACTCTGAAAGGGAAACTAAGGACTCTGAAAGCTAAAATATACCGTACAATTTTCTTACCTGCACTCCCTTGTTTTTCTTCACTCTTTGCAGTTGTTCCTTCGTAAACCAGACCCAATCTTCTCAGTACCAGTTTCTTCTATTTTATCTTCCTCGTTACTTATTCCCGTTACTGGCATAACTCTAGAACCATCATCTTTCGTCGCAGATATAGTTGTTCCTTCGTATCGTGATGCTTTCGAAACTGGGGACCCTGAAAGAGAAGCTAAGGACACTGAAAGGGAAACTAAGTAAAGGGAACTATGGACCCTGAAATGGATACTAAGTAAAGGGAAACTAAGTAGTCTAAAAGGGAAACTAAGTAGTCTGAAAGGAAACTAAGTAGTCTGAAAGGGAAACTAAGTAGTCTGAAAAGGAAACTAAGTACTCTGAAAGGGAAACAAGGTCTCTGAAAGGGAAACTAAGGACTCTGAAAGGGAAACTAATTACTCTGAAAGGGAAACTAAGGGCTTTGAAGGGGAAACTAAGGACTCTGAAGGGGAAACTAAGGACTCTGAAAGGGAAATAAGGACTCTGAAAGGGAAACTAAGGACTCTGAAAGGGAAACTAAGGACTCTGAAAGGGAAACTAAGGACTCTGAAAGGGAAACTACGGACTCTGAATTAAAGGGAAACTAAGAACTCTGAAAGGGAAACTATAAGGACTCTGAAAGGGAAACTAAGTAAAGGGAACTATGGACCCTGAAATGGATACTAAGTAAAGGGAAACTAAGTAGTCTAAAAGGGAAACTAAGTAGTCTGAAAGGGAAACTAAGTAGTCTGAAAGGGAAACTAAGTAGTCTGAAAAGGAAACTAAGTAAAGGGAACTATGGACCCTGAAATGGATACTAAGTAAAGGGAAACTAAGTAGTCTAAAAGGGAAACTAAGTAGTCTGAAAGGGAAACTAAGTAGTCTGAAAGGGAAACTAAGTAGTCTGAAAAGGAAACTAAGGACTCTGAAAGGGAAACTAAGGACTCTGAAAGGGAAACTAAGGACTCTGAAAGGTAAACTAAGGACTCTGAAAGGGGAACTAAGTAGTCTGTAAGGGAAATAAGGACTCTGAAAGGGAAACTAAGGACTCTGAAAGGGAAACTATAAGGACTCTGAAAGGGAAACTAAGGACTCTGAAAGGGAAACTAAATACGCTGAAAGGGAAACTAAGGACTGTGAAATGGAAACTAAGGACTCTGAAAGGGGAACTAAGTAGTCTGTAAGGGAACTAAGGACTCTGAAAGGGAAACTAAGGACTCTGAAAGGGAAAATATAAGGACTCTGAAAGGGAAACTAAGGACTCTGAAAGGGAAACTAAGGACGCTGAAAGGGAAAACTAAGGACTCTGAGAGGGAAACTAAGGACTCTGAAAGGGAAACTAAGTACTCTGACAGGGAAACTAAGGACTCTGAAAGCTAAAAGATACCGTACAATTTTCTTACTTGCACTCCCTTGTTTTTCTTCACTCTTTGCAGTTGTTCCTTCGTAACCAGACCCAATCTTCTCAGTACCAGTTTCTTCTATTTTATCTTCCTCGCTACTTATTCCCTTTACTGGCATAACTCTAGAAACATCATCTTTCGTCGCAGATATAGTTGTTCCTTCGTATCGTGATCCTTTCGAAACTGGGGACCCTGAAAGAGAAGCTAAGGACATTGAAAGAGAAACTAAGTAAAGGGAACTATGGACCCTGAAATGGATACTAAGTAAAGGGAAACTAAGTAGTCTAAAAGAGAAACTAAATAGTCTGAAAGGGAAACTAAGTAGTCTGAAAAGGAAACCAAGTACTCTGAAAGGGAAACAAGGTCTCTGAAAGGGAAACTAGGGACTCTGAAAGGGAAACTAAGGACTCTGAAAGGGAAACTAAGGACTCTGAAAGGGGAACTAAGTAGTCTGTAAGGGAACTAAGGACTCTGAAAGGGAAACTAAGGACTCTGAAAGGGAAACTATAAGGACTCTGAAAGGGAAACTAAGGACGCTGAAAGGGAAAACTAAGGACTGTGAAAGGGAAACTAAGGACTCTGAAAGGGGAACTAAGTAGTCTGTAAGGGAACTAAGGACTCTGAAAGGGAAACTAAGGACTCTGAAAGGGAAACTATAAGGACTCTGAAAGGGAAACTAAGGACTCTGAAAGGGAAACTATAAGGACTCTGAAAGGGAAACTATAAGGACTCTGAAAGGGAAACTAAGGACGCTGAAAGGGAAACTAAGGACTGTGAAAGGGAAACTAAGGACTCTGAAAGGGGAACTAAGTAGTCTGTAAGGGAACTAAGGACTCTGAAAGGGAAACTAAGGACTCTGAAAGGGAAACTATAAGGACTCTGAAAGGGAAACTAAGGACTCTGAAAGGGAAACTAAGGACGCTGAAAGGGAAACTAAGGACTCTGAGAGGGAAACTAAGGACACTGAAAGGGAAACTAAGGGCTTTGAAGGGGAAACTAAGGACTCTGAAGGGAAACTAAGGACTCTAAAGGGGAAACTAAGGACTCTGAAAGGGAAACTAAGGACTCTGAAAGGGAAACTAAGGACTCTGAAAGGGAAACTAAGAATTCTGAAAGGGAAACTAAGGACTCTGAAAGGGAAACTAAGGACTCTGAAAGAGGAACTAAGGACCCTGAAAGGGAAACTAAGGACTCTGAAAGGGAAAAGGGAAACTAAGTACTCTGAAAGGAAAACTAAGGACTCTGAAAGCTAAAATATACCGTACAATTTTCTTACCTGCACTCCCTTGTTTTTCTTCACTCTTTGCAGTTGTTCCTTCGTAACCAGACCCAATCTTCTCAGTACCAGTTTCTTCTATTTTATCTTCCTCGTTACTTATTCCCGTTACTGGCATAACTCTAGAACCATCATCTTTCGTCGCAGATATAGTTGTTCCTTCGTATCGTGATGCTTTCGAAACTGGGGACCCTGAAAGAGAAGCTAAGGACACTGAAAGGGAAACTAAGTAAAGGGAACTATGGACCCTGAAATGGATACTAAGTAAAGGGAAACTAAGTAGTCTAAAAGGGAAACTAAGTAGTCTGAAAGGAAACTAAGTAGTCTGAAAGGGAAACTAAGTAGTCTGAAAAGGAAACTAAGTACTCTGAAAGGGAAACAAGGTCTCTGAAAGGGAAACTAAGGACTCTGAAAGGGAAACTAATTACTCTGAAAGGGAAACTAAGGGCTTTGAAGGGGAAACTAAGGACTATGAAGGGGAAACTAAGGACTCTGAAGGGGAAACTAAGGACTCTGAAAGGGAAATAAGGACTCTGAAAGGGAAACTAAGGACTCTGAAAGGGAAACTAAGGACTCTGAAAGGAAACTAAGGACTCTGAAAGGGAAAATAAGGACTCTGAAAGGGGAACTAAGTAGTCTGTAAGGGAACTAAGGACTCTGAAGGGGAAACTAAGGACTCTGAAAGGGAAACTATAAGGACTCTGAAAGAAAAACTAAGGACTCTG
This sequence comes from Chrysogorgia sp. JL179-B06, assembly GCA_035772405.1. Lineage (NCBI taxonomy): Eukaryota > Metazoa > Cnidaria > Anthozoa > Scleralcyonacea > Chrysogorgiidae > Chrysogorgia > Chrysogorgia sp. JL179-B06. Next base: position 3,865,171 of record JAYKKM010000035.1, on the reverse strand, counting down.
AAAGGGAAACTAAGGACCCTGAAAGGGAAACTAAGAACTCTGAAAGGGAAACTAAGGACTCTGAAAGGGAAACTAAGTACTCTGAAAGGGAAACTACGGACTATGAAAGCTAAAATATACCGTACAATTTTCTTACCTGCACTCCCTTTTTTTTCTTCACTCTTTGCAGTTGTTCCTTCGTAACCAGACCCAATCTTCTCAGTACCAGTTTCTTCTATTTTATCTTCCTCGCTACTTATTCCCTTTACTGGCATAACTCTAGAACCATCATCTTTCGTCGCAGATATAGTTGTTCCTTCGTATCGTGATCCTTTCGAAACTGGGGACCCTGAAAGAGAAGCTAAGGACACTGAAAGGGAAACTAAGTAAAGGGAACTATGGACCCTGAAATTGATACTAAGTAAAGGGAAACTAAGTAGTCTAAAAGGGAAACTAAGTAGTCTGAAAGGGAAACTAAGTAGTCTGAAAGGGAAACTAAGTAGTCTGAAAAGGAAACTAAGGACTCTGAAAGGGAAACTAAGGACTCTGAAAGGGAAACTAAGAATTCTGAAAGGGAAACTATAAGGACTCTGAAAGGGAAACTAAGGACTCTGAAAGGGAAACTAAGGACTCTGAAAGGGAAACTAAGGACTCTGAAAGGGAAACTAAGGGCTCTGACGGGGAAACTAAGGACTCTGAAAGGGAAACTAAGGACTCTGAAAGGGAAACTAAGAACTCTGAAAGGGAAACTAAGGACTCTGAAAGGGAACTAAGGACTCTGAAAGCGAAACTAAGGACTCTGAAAGGGAAACTAAGGACTCTGAAAGGGAAACTAAGGACTCTGAAAGGGAAACTAAGAATTCTGAAAGGGAAACTAAGGACTGTGAAAGGGAAACTAAGGACTTTCAGGGAAACTAAGGACTCTGAAAGCGAAACTAAGTAGTCTGTAAGGGAACTTAGGACTCTGAAAGGGAAACTAAGGACTCTGAAAGGGAAACTAAGGACTCTGAAAGAGCTCTGAAAGGGAAACTAAGGACTCTGAAAGGGAAACTAGGGACTCTGAAAGGGAAACTAAGGACTCTGAAAGCGAAACTAAGTAGTCTGTAAGGGAACTTAGGACTCTGAAAGGGAAACTAAGGACTCTGAAAGGGAAACTAAGGACTCTAAAAAAGCTCTGAAAGGGAAACTAAGGACTCTGAAAGGGAAACTAAGGACTCTGAAAAAGAAACTAAGTAGTCTGAAAGGGAACTAAGGACTCTGAAAGGGAAAGTAAGTAGTCTGAAATGGAAACTAAGGACTCTGAAAGGGAAACTAAGTAGTCGGAAAGGGAAACTAAGGACTCTGAAAGGGAACTAAGGACTCTGAAAGGGAAAGTAAGTAGTCTGAAATGGAAACTAAGGACTCTGAAAGGGAAACTATGTAGTCGGAAAGGGAAACTAAGGACTCTGAAAAAGAAACTAAGTAGTCTGAAAGGGAACTAAGGACTCTGAAAGGGAAAGTAAGTAGTCTGAAATGGAAACTAAGGACTCTGAAAGGGAAACTAAGGACTCTGAAAGGGAAACTAAGTAGTCGGAAAGGGAAAGTAAGGACCCTGAAAGGGAAACCAAGGAATCGGAAAGGGAAACTAAGGACTCTGAAAGGGAAACTAAGGACTCTGAAAGGGAAACTAAGGACTCTGAAAGGGAAACTAAGGACTCTGAAAAGGAACTAATGACTCTGAAAGGGAAACTAAGTAGTCTGTAAGGGAACTAAGGACTCGGAGAGGGAAACAAGGACTCTGCCAACTAAAGTTAAGCCAGGATGTCCGCAGTTACTGGGGAGCAAGCCATACTATTCGGACAAAATATGGTCTAGGAAAGCAACACTGAAATAAAGGTATGCTAAACGCTACGTCCTTATTTTTGGTTCTATACTTAACGTGCATTGTTTTCAACTTTACAAAAGCTAAAAGCATTTTCGTAGTTTTTTTCGAAGTTTATGTGGACACCCCACCCCGCAAACCCATATTAAAAAGGATTCGCAACGCTCTAGATCTTGTAAATTAGTAATGGTTCCAACGTTTCAAGCATTTGTTCTTACTTACCCCCGGGTTTTTGATGTAAAAGTCGGTGATGTAAATTTCGACTACATACACCTATAGAAATAAAAGATAACATTCACTGGTAGTAACATCACTGACTGCCCAAAAATGGGAGATATTTATTTCTTGAAGAATATCTTAAGGCCAAATTATTAAATCAATGTTGTAGTATGCTGCAATTGGGATAAACCTGTGTGTCCGGGTGAAACATGAGAAGTTGAAAGAAGGGAATTCTTTGACCCAAGTAGGGTTAGTTCCGATTAAAATTGAGGGCCCAGAGATTAAAGTGAGGTCCACTGTGAGGCCTACTTCAGCCGCAAAGCCAAGATTTAACTTTCATGATTTAACCAGCTATTGTGGTCTAGTGGTTACCACACATGTCTATGAGCTGGGAGACACAGGTTCAAATCCTGGGTTTGGGGTATTCCGTTCACCTAAAAGAGTGACAGATATAATAAAACTAAAAAAAACACTAAAACTAATATTTAATAATAATATTAATAGATAGTGATACCAATCTAACAAAAGGTTAATGAAGTGAACCTCCAATTTAGCGTAGCTAGTTTAAATGGAGTTCTATCTAAAATAAAATTAATTGATTACATAATATATCATGATGGAATAAACATAAACAATCAATAGAAAGATACAAAAAATAGAAAACAAGAAATACAAACATCGCCCCCACACCAATGGTCTGAAAGCACGACCTTGGGATTCGTTCAAAACCGTTGATAAACATGAACGTGGGGTGTGGTGAAATGTGGTCACTTTAACAAAGTGCATGTGTGAGCTGAAATGGGCAGTGTTGCTGACCAATGAGATGATTCTTATTTTAGTTTATTAATTCATAAGTATAGTTTTGGGGATGTAGATGAAAGAGAGATTAAGTGAGAGCGCGAGAGAACATCATTGTGATTAGAACTGTGATTTATATATCTAATAAAGACCTATTGAAACTGAGACTGTGTTACAGGGGTATGGTGTGGCATACTTCCGTCTATAATATAGGTATCCGAATTGTATGTGTGATGCTGCCTCGTCCCCAGCCGCTCGCCTACAAATTACGAGAGCGGGCGCGCGGAAATTTGAGAGGAGCGCGTTAGGCGTTTTGCTAGCCTGCGCGCGCCGCCGCCTGCACACTCCCGATTAAGAAGAGCCTGCGGTGGAGGTATAGTCACATATTGTACAAGAAATACTTTACACTAAAACTGCCCCTGGCTGATTATATTGGTATTTTCGAGATAAGCTACATTTAAACCACAAATGCTAATAGTTGGTTTCATCTGACAAGACGCAAATTCCGTAACATCTGGCGCGTATTAAACCAGGTCCAAAGCAACTATTGTCACCTAATGGTTTATACAATGCGCCTTTTCATAGTCATAAATGTAAAGTTTTTTACACAGTATTCAATAATTAAATATATAGTCGCACCATACAAGTTGAACAATGCAACCTCGACGACGTAGCCCTCAAAACGTTATTTTGAATTTCGGTTTGTTCATATATCGCCGAGAAAGCGCCGTGAATTTAAGCATTTGAAAGAAGCCATGGTAAATTTACTATCGTATTTGATGTTTGAAGCTTGTTTTATAACCTCCAAAACGCTCAAGTTCTGCTAAATAGATTGCATGTTTAATCGAAAGATTTCTGATTTTTTTAATAATTCCCCTATTAAACGACAAGTAAGATGCTATCTAGCGATAGCATATTAGATTGTGTTTTTTTTGGTTTTGGAGTAGGTAATGAGAACCACAATGATGTCCTGTATATGTATATGTAAATGTATTATCTACCGAAATGCACATCAGTTCAACATTGGAATCAAGAGTGATTGAATGCAATGTTCCAGTAATATCAATGGAAGAACAAACAACCATGGAAGGAAATGACCCAAAGGCTCGATTACTTACTGAAGGATACGAGAACACTTTTAATGGATTGACATTGAAACTGACCTATCTCTGGCCAAAGAAAAGAAATTTGTTTGCAGTGCATCCAAAGTATTGGAACTGTTTAACTTTTGCCAGGACAGAGAATGCAGAATGCCCCTTGTCGAAGTAAATGAAAAGTATATTGGTTGTACACTGGAGGTCAGGTGGAAATGTAAAGCTGGCCATGGGGATTGGCAGTCCAGTATATAAGATTGTCAATAGGGTATATGCTAACAACATACAATCAGCAGCTTCATTATTGTTTACTGGAAATAACTTTGCAAAACGTTTATTATTTTCAAAATGTTTTGGTCTAGCTTTCATTAGTTCCAGCACTTTCGGAAGATACCAAAAGAAGCTTTTAGCTATAGACCAGTGCATTATTGGTGGAATGCAATGCAAGAAAAATGTTTGAAGCTCTTGGTAGCCAGCCTGTGATTGTGTCCGGTGATGGTCAGATGGATTCTCCAGGGTTTTCGGCGAAGAACTGCACATATATACCCTGATGCATGCCACCTCAGATTATTTCCCTGCAGGTGTGAAGGTAGTTGATGTGCGACACTCTCAACTGAAAAGTGTAGTAATGGCAAAAGTTGGATGTAAGAGAGCTCTAGATACTCTTATGCAAAAGGTTAATGTCGTGGAATTTGTCACAGATGCTTCGTCACAGATTATCAAAATGATTGGTAAGGGTTACACAGTACTTTAATAGTGGAAGCCCTTGGAGACCCCAGTATAATGAACAGTTATTATTGAGCCTTAGCAAAGTTAGTATAGCACATTATATGTATTATAACAGCTTTTTGTTTATAACGAAACAACCTCTGATCAGTAACAAACACATTTTCGCATGCTCCAGCCTTTGCACTTCAGACATGGGTTTCACTTAATTATGATAAATAAACTATATAATAAAATATCATTTACAGCTACTAATCCAAAGTATAAGAATCTTCTTCACCATTTGGATATCTGGCACAAGAGTACAAAACTGGACAATAAATTAAATAAGGTTACCATTCAAACAGAATTCTTCTAACTCTTACCAAGTCAAGTGTGTATTAATTTAACTAACTTTTCCAAAATACTCTTTGTTATATTTACAGGCTGGCAAGAATAAGGGAAATGAAGTTCTACGACAATGGTGGCTGCTGTTCGAAATCATTTCTGGCACTGTTCAAAGGATTGTAATGGTGATTTGAAGAGTATGAAGGTATAAACCAAAACAACAAAGTAAATTATATTATGGGTGTATCAATACATGTACAGAAATAAAATTTATTATGCATGTTGATTAATTTAGCTTTCTCTTACTGAAGATTATGTGGATTAATTTGCTAAAGCATGTCACCAACCAGCATGAATGGTACAATGGCAAATGCTCACACGGTCCCCTTGAACAAGGTGAAAAGGAGTGGATAGAACCGGATTCGGCACCTATGCAGGTATTACGAATTGTGCTGGACAAAAAATTGTTGAAGACTTTCCCATTCTATACACGTTTCAGGTCAGTATTTCAATTTATATAAAAAATATACAGCACAGGTACCAACTAGTTAGGTTTCAAGATGGCTGGCATTCTGTACCTCCTAATCCCAAATCTAACTTAAAATTAATCTAAATAGCTGTCATCTTGAAACTTACTGTACCTACCAGCAATACCCTTTAGCCAGAACCGTATTCTACATATTGTTAATGGAAACTGTATATTTTTAAAAACTGCATGCATGTAAAAAAACATTATTGCAATAAATTTATGAGTAAGTAGATTCAGTCATACTGGAAAGCTGGAATAATACCATACCATAGGTGAATAGTTGATATGTACATAGTTATAGAAATATATAGGATTTTCGTAAGTAGATTCAGCAACCTGTCATCCCAAACTAAAATATTTCTCTCAAATTAATGAATAGTGTAAATTACAATATTATATTGTGCAAATAATAATACCAGTGAACTGTGTGAATAGAAAGATTGATATACAGGTACATAGTTATTCTCTGTAGCCCAGTTGGGTAAATTGTGCTGGAGACCTTTTGTGGGTAAGTAATGCTTAGGGTTCTTTCAGTAATTAGTTTTTCTGGGATCCTGCATCATTCGGCAGATTAAAATAATAATTTAGTTACTAGATTATTATATTAACTAAATTATTAAATAAAATATTCGAGTTGACAGATACACTGAAAAGGCGCCTAAATGTTTAATTTAATTTTTTGATTTTCACCGAAAAATAATGTCACTGACAATGAGGCTGACGAACTCATTACGAAATAATTTTCAACCAGTAATATGTAATTCTAACGATTAGTTAAACTTTTCAAGTGTTTTAAGTGTCTGATGATCGACTCTGATGATCAGCCAGAATGAAACTACTACTTTTTGTTGTGTTTTCAGTTTTATTATATTATTCCAAATAATTTTGTCTTATATACTGAGAAATATTCTGAGAAATAAATATTTCTGGTAAAATCCAAAAATTCCTTAAAAAATTCCTTAAAAACTATCAAAAAGGGCAACATTTCCTCAGTTTAAGGAATTTTCCTTAAAAGTGAGAGCACTGTATTAGATGAAGCCAATCCCGCCCCCCCCCCCCCCCCCCCCCCCCCCCCCCCCCCCCCCCCCCCCGCCCCGCTTTAATGAAGGGTTATTGCGAGTTATTGGGCAAATCTCGTTCCCAGTACTTTTGCCACTCGGCCTGGTACAATATTGTGGAACAAGTACTGGGAGCAAGTTTGGATACTGCCAGATGCACTTTCTGTTGGATCCTTATAACGTCTGTAATAAAATCAACATGCATTTTCTGTTATGTTATTCAATATTACCTAGTGAATACGTGTATCAGACTATGTGAGTGAAATTTTTGGGGTCCAAGGAAATACCACGTTATACCGAGTCGTGCGTTATAACTATGCGCGCTATAGCGAGGCTCCACTGTATAGGTTTAGACTAGAAATACGAATCCGCAATAATCCCCTCGCCCGCCTTTTCTACCCCCCCCCCCCCCCCCTACGAGAATTTCCCATCCATGGTGCCCAGACATCGCACGCCGTGGCCGTGTATTTGTGTTTTGCAAAAATTCACAATTTGCAAAAGCCCGTTTCGTCGAAGAAATGTTTGAACGTTATCTCGATCAATATTTAACCGATTTAAACTCTGAAAACAGATTTAGAATTAGCGAGTCAACATACATAACATATGTGTCTACTATATTACGAGAACGTGAATACCCTTCGTAAAAATGGTTTATGTACTTAGAAATTAGTCGGCTACTGTATATATTAATAGCCGGTCACTTCGTCGTATATTATTTTGAATATCTCGATCAATATTTAACCGTGTTCAATTCTGAAAACAGATTTGGAATTAGCGAGTCAAAATACATACTCGGACTTGGATTTCTATTTCCTCAAAAAACTATGTCTCTTTTTGAAAAAACCCTTTGAATCCGTTTCAATTTTTGCATTAATTCAAATGCTGAGTATCTAGTTACCAGGACCAAATTTTCCGATGTAGCGCGGACGGCGTTGATCATCCGGTCGATATTAGCATTTAGCATCTCTTTGTCAGTGCCCGCGAGCACATCCCAGTTTTTCAGCGGTTCATAAAGGAAACATTGCTTGAGGTAAGGGTTGTCGCTAAATGGTTGAGTTGACTGGTTGAATCACTTGAATTCATGGAAATATGGTGGAAATTTTTTAGGGTTAGGGTTAGGCTATTAGGGTTATTATTGTAATTATATTTATAAAGTTGGATGTAAATACAGGTAAACTAAAATAATGTAGAGTTGAGTGAGATTGTGTTGCGGATTATGTCATAGTGTATATTGTATATGTTTTCCTAAAGGTAGATACAGCTTGGTTTTTCATTTATCTGAAAATCTTATTTTGGGTAAAATTCAATTTGTTACTCTGAAAAATATGTCTTTCAGTTTGGTTAATGACTCTGATCACGTTTAATATATAAAAATATTAGTAAAATCAATGTTTATCAGTTTCAATTGTTCAACTGAATAAAGATTATAGATAAAATCCAAGTACAATATTCTACTTTACATTTTCCGAATTTGGCTCGAATGATGGATTAAGCCGCTGACCAAATATAATCTGCTTGCGGGCACTGACAAAGAGTAAAACCCTTTATTTTTTCCTTATTTTGAACAACATTATCAACATTTCCTTCAACAATTTTCACTGGCGGAAGCACGCCATGTGACTGCAGCCAAACTCGTTCACAGGCTCTTTATATTCCAGGACGGGGCCAGTGTAACGTTGTTAAAAATAAAAATGCCACTTTTCTATTTTTATCTTTTATTATGCAATATAGTCACATATTACATTTTTCCTAACCCTGGCTGTCTCAGGACGGGAATGTTATGTCATTTCCGGTTACACTGGTCAGACCACCGACATATTTCCTTGATTTTTATTAGATGAAGACACAATGGGCCTTGGCAGGGCATTGACTTTTTACCCTAAAGGTTGATAGCAGGGCAAAGACTTTTTTTACCTTGAAAGCAAGGAGGGCAAGAACTTTTTTTTGTACAATTTTCTTTTTTCCACCGGTCCAACTTTTTGGTAATTTTTGCACGGCCCTAATACGCTTCGACTTGACACCTTCGTAAGTGACGGCCGTCCCAGTAACAATAGATTTTTGAGGCTATCGAAGAGAGAAATTGGATTATTTTGTTAATGTCACTCGTTTCAAGGTTAGTAGGACGAGCAGAAAACAATTTTCCGAACTGCGACATGTCGAAATCTTGTCGATTTCACAACACCGTGATTAACAAGTGCCGTGGATAAAGCATTATTGTGTCAAATTGCACCGTGTTCGGCAGAATTTTTCACATTGTCACTTTTGTCTATGAAATTTAGAACAATATTCAATCGACAAAAGTTATACATCGTTTGTGTGCAACTCAGAAGAACTCGCAAAACGTGAGCTCCCTAGTGAAGCCTTTCAGACGATTTGGAATACGACACCGAACAAGAGTTATGATCTGCTGCATAAAGTGAGCTTGTGTGGAACATCTACCCAATATATTTACTGTTTATCCAGTTGTCATCATTGACGATATAGGTATTAATAGTTTAAAGTCGAAAACACAACTACATGAAGCACATTTTTAGCAGGGGAACTCGCATAACATGACAGCTTCTCTGCGACGTGTGCGCAACAAAGTGAAATTGACACCAACAACAACAGGTCGAGAAAGAACGATTGGTTACAAGCTGTCAGACCAAAGTTCATTGAAGGTGACAACTCCATCGATGCAGCAACGATGGAAAATCAGCTTTTTTGAGAAGTAGAATAAATTTGACAAGAATTTCACAAAATGTCATCTTTCCTGATACATTTTGTAAATGCGTAACCTTACAATGATCGCTAGAACGCGAACACACTACGAAGACAAACTCGCAAAAGTGCATAACATGTAGTCTTCGCCGCCTTGCAATCCTGGCATTTTCGAATTACTCCCCCCCGCGGGTGTTGATTCCCCCAGACACGGCGACATGACAAAGTGGTAACAAGAACCCGAAAAATATCCTCAAAACTCCAGCATTTAGTATCTTGAAGAGACTCGAAGAGACTCTTTAGGCTACACGAGGCACGACTTCCACAATTATTGCCGTGTCCGGGGAATCAACACCCGGGGGGAGTAACTCGAAAATGCCGGGATTGCAATCAACCTATTCTGCGGCGGCGAAGACTACATGTTATGCACTTTTGCGAGTTTGTCTTCGTAGTGTGTTCGCGTTAAGGTTACGCATTTACAAAATGTATCAGGAAAGATGACATTTTGTGAAATTCTTGTCAAATTTACTCCTACTTCTCACAAAAGCTGATTTTCCATCGTTGCTGCAACGATGGAGTTGTCACCTTCAATGAACTTTGGTCTGACAGCTTGTAACCAATCATTCTTTCTCGACCTTTTATGCTTAATGTGGAAATGCTGGAGGAAAAGCAATTGCCTAGAATGATCACGAAGAATATTAAGTAAAGAGAAACGTAGAGCTTTGTAACCAACACATTTTTTATTTCCCGCGGAAATTATTTATTTCTAAGGCGTGGTTGTTGTTGGAGAGAAGCTGTCATGTTATGCGAGTTACACTGCTAAAAATGTGCTTCATGTAGTTGTGTTTTCGACTTTAAACTATTAATACCTATATCGTCAATGATGACAACTGGATAAACAGTAAATATATTGGGTAGATGTTCCACACAAGCTCACTTTATGCAGCAGATCATAACTCTTGTTCGGTGTCGTATTCCAAATCGTCTGAAAGGCTTCACTAGGGAGCTCACGTTTTGCGAGTTCTTCTGAGTTGCACACAAACGAAAAACTTTTGTCGATTGAATATTGTTCTAAATTTCATAGACAAAAGTGACAATGTGAAAAATTCTGCCGAACACGGTGCAATTTGACACAATAATGCTTTATCCAAGGCACTTGTTAATCACGGTGTTGTGAAATCGACAAGATTTCGACATGTCGCAGTTCGGAAAATTGTTTTCTGCGAGTTCTAATGCGACATGTAGCGGAACAATATCGTCCTATTTGGTGTGATATTGTTCTACTAGACCTTGAAACGAGTGACATTAATAAAATAATCCAATTTCTCTCTTCGATCGTCACTTACGAAGGTGTAAGATGAACATTTGCGAGTTCCCCAGAGAAATGTAAAATCAGTGAGAACCCCCAGATTGCTTCATTTTATGTAGAATTTATTGAAGAATGACAAGGGAAAAAAAGGTGGTAATACTTGAAGCATAAGGCGTATAAGGCGATTTAATTAAAAAATATCACGTCTGGCTACTGAATCGCTGTGAATCTGAATCTGGAGCCAACTGTCCCGGTGACGTACATAGTTAGGTAATAGGATTAGTTAGAACCGAACTAGTAGAAGATATGTTTTGAAAAACTATATGACCGGCAGTCAGTAATCTTAACAATAATCCTAACATAAACCCTAATCATAACCAAAATCCTAAAACCAAAAAAAAAATGAAAGAAAAAAATTAAAAGAAAAGTCACAAAAAGTGTGCGTTGTGCATCGAATCGAACTCGCCAGATTCGGCATCGCAATCCGCCTAGAAACTAACCACTACACTAGGAGCAGGTTCAACACAAAGCAGAAAATGTATTAAAGGGATCTGTCATTATTTGTGGTCGGGGATTATTATTACATTATTTGTGGTGAAATTAAATCTGAACGTCACAGTAGGATCTGTCTGTATATCTATTTGAGTCAAATAGATATATTTGACTCAAGATATATAGCTCCCTATAATAACAGGAATCCAAGGAAAACAAGGAGAAGAATACAACAAAAAACTAATGCGCAATGACTAAGGAGAACAGATGACGAGATTTCGATTTTAAATGATGAACTCTTAATTTTTTTATGTACATAGTCGTGAAAATTTTGCTACCCAACCCTTCAGAGAAGTGATTTTTTACCCAACCATTTATAGGTCTTGGAATTTCCAGTTACCCAACCATTTTCTCTTCGGTCCACACCCCGGCCATAAATAATGTCCGGTCCCTAAAGTCGTTCGCTGATTAAATAACCAGCTGTCTGCTATTTAGTCAGACGGGGAAAAATCACTGATCTCTAAATAAAGACTGGATTGAGCTTTCTATTGTATCTATTAACGAGAGATCATTAGAAACTGTGACGCTAGCAAAATAGGTTTAGTGTCTGGCCAATATAGTTTCTTTGTTAACATTAAATGCGTAAAATCTTCAACCTAATTTGACGTCTCATATCAGGCTTCTCTCACTGGATAATTAGAGCCAGCGGCGGCCATTGCTAAGGGTCCAAAGTCGCAGGAAATCTGTAGGTAGGCGATGAGTCGTTTTACCCAGTAATTTGAAAAATGTTTTCTGGTCCTCTTTATAATAGTAATATTATTTTATTTTGTCGATGGTAAGAGCACATAAACCATCAAAAAACCTCATAGGATTCTCAGTTGGTCCCTTAGTAATGGCGGACTTCCGGCTTCATTTTCTGAACAACAGTTGCTCGATCCAGTCTTTATTTAGAGATCAGTGGAAAAAATAGATAGCTGGCTATCTAGTCACTTCGTATACAATCAAGTATCTGATATCGTGATACGGAAAACATCTCGCAAGAACTAACCAATATAATCCTTTCCCGATGCAATAATCCTCAACTATGAGGGGTAGTATGTGTGGGCAATGTTTTTTCCGAGTCAAATATCTTCCAAGGATGCTTTAGGGTTGGTTGTATTTGGTATTATCATTACATGTATGCGCCATACATCCTTATGAATACTAATAAGATAAAAAATCGACAAAACTTTGTTGGAAACCTCCTCAATGTAATAATAAGTCAGATAAACACCTCGAACGTCGCGATGTATGCGATATACAGCCCTGGTCCACATCCTCGGGGCTGTATGTCTTTCTATTAACTATGATCTATTACATAGTAAATGATCTCGATGGCCGGTGCCTCTTGCACAATATATGGTGTAGTCAAAACATTGGGTTGAATGAACAAGATATAAATGATTATTTTTTATCTTCTGAACCTTGTACGGTGAAATAGAGACCAAACAAAGAATGTTTACTTTGTTCATGAATAAAAACGACAAAACATGTTGCATGACATAGCCTTCGGGTGCGGGCAGGCTAGCATTGACATGGTTATCCTTATTTTCCACCCAGGCACCGTAAATCTGCCCCTGGGAAAATTTCCTGTTTTGTTCTTCCAAGGAAATGTTCTCAATTGCAGAAATATTTGTTGAGTTTGAAAACCTTTCATTCATAAATAATCACTGGAACTACAAACGTTTCATTTATGCATCTACCTTCTACATTGATTATACTATCGAAATCACCAAAATGTGATTTCACATTTTCACCAAATCCCTCAAAATGCAGGAAATAGAGTTTCAGAGCCTTAGAAATTTAAAAATTCCCCCCCGAAAGGCTTCTCGTTTCTAAAACTGCCTGTCAAGAGAAAGAAACCAGGGTTCGAATTAACGTATTGGATTCGCAAATCGCGATGCATTTTTTAAAGTACATAAGTACAAGTTTAGATAGTGCGGCTCTTCAAAACAAACTCACAAGGATAAAGTATCAAAATCAGCACTTTTAATCACGATGTTTACTCTCTCACACTCTCACTCGAAAACCTACTTATCTCATATTAAGGTGTAGATATAACATTTTCAATATTTTGCCATGTATTTCGTATGTATTTTCGATATTTTTTAAATCTGTCTATAGAGAACATGCTAAGGGGTGTTTATATGAAGGCGAGCCAGGATGAGAATGAGACGCTAAAACGATAAAACGCGGCGTGTTTAAACATATTTATAATTTTAGCCTCATCATATCCGCGTTTTATCCTCCATATCTATCTGAGGCCAAAACGCGGATATGAGGATAAAACGCGTATTTAAAGATATTTATCATTCTTAGCCTCACATCCGCGTTTTATCCTCCACATGTATCTGAGGTATGTATGTAAAATGTATTTGAAGAAAAATAAAGCTTCAAATGAGCTACAAAAAAGATCGGCCAAAATATAAAGTATTGACAGAAATAATGGCTTATAAAATTGAACGACCGCACGACAAAAACATATAATATTGTTTCATTGAATAGCGATATGTAATATGTTGCGTAGTTTTGAAATAGAACGAGGCAACATAATATTGTTTCATTCAATAGCGATATGTTGCGTAGTTTTGAAATAGAACGAGGCAACAACATATCATATTGTTTCATTCAATGGCGATATGTTGCGTAGTTTTGAAATAGAACGAGGCAACAACATATCAACATATATATAAACATATATATAAACATATAAACATATATATAAACATATAATTTTAACCGGAAACTTCTCTATATGTTGATATAGAGAAGTTTCCGGTTAAAATTATTCAGCTATACACCCAGTTGTCTCTTAACTACAGTTTAACTGTTGTTTGGGTATTTAAATTGTAGTAAACTTCTGAAACAATGATCCTGATTGGCAGTAACAGTAACAAATCTTTATTTTGACACGGTAAAATTCAGTCAGGTTAAAACTAAAATAAGCTGCTTTGTGCAACTGCGTTTTTGCAGTTATGGCCGCGATCGCCAGCGTGTTCGTATTATTTATTGTCGTCTCGATCATTAATAATTCATGCCGAGGTATACACAAAGGAAATAAGTACGAATATGTAATGAAACACTCTTGTTGTGGACAGTAACTTTGCATGAAAAAAAACAGCCCGGGTAACTGAGATCTCGTCCGTCCCGGCTCTCATATAAATACATGAGCACGAGCGCGGCAAAGCGGGCTAGCTATTTTTGGTCAAAATTATTTAAATTAGGGCTACAACAACAATGAGAAATAATATATGATAAAACTACAAAAACACATACCTGTCAAAAACAATACTTATACAAATACAATACAAAACTTAAACAATAAATTAAACAATACAAATACAATACAAAACTTACCTGTCAAAAACAATACAAGTATAACGATCTTGCAAGTCACTTCCATGGCAATGCTCTCTCTTGTTCTCGAAGATGGTGATTTGATAATTTGAGAAAATATTATTCACTGTGTGATATATATATAAAATACTTGCGCCAAGGGAAAAATATTCGCCGGTTGAGCTTGGTCGTTACTCCATATAGTCAATCGAGATATGGTCTGGAAACTCATGCAGCTAAAGTCTTTGTTCTATCTTTTTGTTCGTCTTTATGCAATTTTGTGCACGGTCACTGATCGCTCAACCGTGTTGTTTAAATATTAATAAACCTAAAACAAAGGTGTGCACGGTGTATTAAAGGTACGGTTCAACATCAAAACGTAGCTCATTATAGTCGCTTTGAAGTTTGCCGAGTTTCCAGACCATATCTCGATTCCAACAGCTGAGTGGCATACTACGAAACCCGGACTCGGACTCGACTCGGACTCGACTCTGAAAACCCGGACTCGCCCCTCCGACTCAAAAACCAGGAAAACTCAATGTTTGGTAAAATAAACGAAACGTAAATATGTCTCCGCAGTTACAATTTGAAGTATATGACTCATAAACAATTCGGATGCTTTTCCTTTGCTGAACAAAAGCTGAAAAGCGCGATTTTAATAGCCACAATTTAACGCAATCAGTGTCATCCTTTAAAAAACGCTGAATCTTTATATTGCTTATAAGCATTATAAGTTATAAGCTTGCGCTGAAAAGCTACCGTGAGTCATTTATGAGTCATTTATGAGTCAAATTGTAACTGCGGAGACATACTTATATTTACGGTTTCGTTTATTTTACCAGATTTTACCAAACATTGAGTTTTCCTGGTTTTTGAGTCGGAGTCCGGCTTTTGCGAGGGCGAGTCCCGGTTTTCAGAGTCGAGTCCGAGTCGAGTCCGGGTTTCGTAGTATGCCCAGCTGAGTAAAAATATTTTGAAAAAGGAAATGACGAGCTTGAAGATTTAAGGCCTAAATTCAATATGTACAATTATTATATAGCATAACTTGTTGACCATGTGTGATTTGTTGACCATGTGTGATGTGTGATATTTCACACCGAGTGTCGAGTGAAAAGTCGAGAGTCGAGCGAAAAAGTCGAGACTAAAACGTCGCCAGTGTCGAGGAGATTCGCTCTCCTCCTGCTGAGTCAAACAAAAACTAAACATGGACTGTATTTCCGTACTTTTATTTCACACAACCTTGAACCTTCCACAATCACAGTTCGTGTCAATCTGTATCTAATCCTATAACTACCATTCTACTTATACATTGATTGACATGCGGGAAATAACCGACATTTTACAAATTACTTCTACTGCCCAATTACATCAACAACCTAAATAAAACTTATTATGCATGCAATACGAGTCACTGGTTTTGATTATAACCTTTACTATTTACATTGATAAAATTTCAAGTAGAATTATTAAAATTGCAGCACCAATAATTTCTAGCTCACTAACATATATTTTTAATCAAGCAATTACTTTATGCACTTTTCCAAGTGATTGGAAAATGGCAAGAGTAATCCCACTGTTTAAAAGTGGCAAGCGAAATTTGCCTGGAAATTATCGTCCTATTTCGGTGCTGCCTGCTATTAGCAAAGTTATGGAACGTATCATTTACAATCAATTATACGAATATTTCTCAGCAAGCGACCTGCTCTCTGAGCACCAATTTGGTTTTCGAAAGTTCCACTCCACAGCTACAGCACTACTAGACTGTACCAATAATTGGTATGTAAACATGGACAGAAAATTGTTCAATCTAGTAGTTTTTATAGACCTAAAGAAGGCCTTTGACACTGTTAACCATCAAATTTTATTAGAAAAATTATTACTGTATGGAATCAAAGGCCAGGCATTATCATTAATCAAATCATATCTCAATGAACGAACACAAAAATGTGATATAAATGGTTTTATTTCAGAAGAACGTGGCGTAAAATGTGGAGTACCCCAAGGCTCTATTTTAGGACCTTTATTATTTTTAATCTACATAAACGATTTATCATCATGTTTAAATCAAACAAAACCCAGGTTGTTTGCTGATGACACAAACATTACAGCAGCTGGTGAATCAATTAATGATATTGAAATTGCAGTGAATTCTGATTTGGTAAACTTACGAAAATGGCTAATAGCAAACAAACTCAGCCTAAATGTGGCTAAAACAGAATTTATTCTTATTGGAACTAAACCTATGCTTAATAAAATTGGTGATTATCAATTAAAAATTACTATTGAAGACAAACCGATAAAACAAGTTTCCCAATACAAAGCTCTGGGTGTTATTGTTGATGAAAATTTATCTTGGAAAGCTAACACAGACAGTATATGTAAGAAAATATCATCAGGCCTATATGCTTTGAAACAAGTAAAAGAATTTGCTGATCAAAAGACTCTAAAGTGTTTATACAATTCATTAATTCAACCTTATTTCAATTATTGTTGCGAAGTTTGGAATGTTTTCGGTGAGACCCAATCCAAACGTTTACAAAAACTGCAAAACAGAGCAGCACGTATTATAGCAAATATGCCTAATCAAATTGCTGATCAACAAACTGCCTTAAATGCTTTGGAATGGGAACCTTTACAAACACAGCGTCTAAAAGCCAAAGCAAAAATGATGTTCAAAGTTCTGAACAATATGGGGCCAAATGCCCTCCATAAGTTATTTACATACAAAGACGAATTATTTCACTATAATCTTCGTGAAAGTCACAGCTCAGTTTGTTTGCCGAATCCACGCACAAACTGCATGAAAAAGAGTTTTATGTTTGACGGAGCTGCGTTATGGAACTCCCTACCAGCTGACTTAAGAAAAAGTAAAACACGGTCTTATTTTGAAAGAAAAATCGCGACTCATGTTTTTTAACTACATTTTGTAAAATATAGAAACTATATTTTTGTAATTTTATGTAACTGTATTATACTATTATTTGTTATTAACTGTATTACTATAATATTTCTTGTATTTGTACCATAATTTTACACGCCTATCGTGGAAATCAGCATTTGCTGACGATATTAGCGTGGTTAAATAAAGTTATTCATTCATTCAATTAATCTTATTTAAATGATCAATGTTCGCTGAGTGTAACCAAAAGTCGAGTGTCGAGAGGCGAGAGTAAAAGTCGAGAGTTGAGAGAAAAAGTCGAGAGTCGAGACTAAAAAGTCGAGAGTCGACAAATGTCGAAAAAATGACGAATAAAATATATGATATCAGGGGCGTATCAATGTTGCTCTTGTCGGCACAAATCGGATTTATCTCGGCAAATTTGGACCTGCGATCTAATTAGAATAAACTTTATGTTTGGGCGAATTTTTTAACGGAAACGGCAAAATGTGCCGACAAAAGTCAGCAAAAATCGACAAAAAACCCTGAAAAATCCCCAACAAATCCTTGGTTAAAAGGGGCGACAAATGCCGAATAATTACCGACCCCTGGCCAAACTCCGACAAAAATGCTGGGAAGATTTAGCGTTTTACGTAGAGCCGCACTTTTTAATCCATCCGGAAATGCCAATCGTCTCTCCAAAAGCACAATATATGGCTGTATAGCACCACTAGAATTTGCGTCGGAAATCACGATCGTGCAAGTACACAACAGCCTCTCAATATTTCGTGGGCAAATGCGCAACCAGTAATAACGTTTCGGGCATTGTAGCGGTAGCGCACATAAGATTTAAGATGACTCGCTGATAGAAATATTTAAGATAAGAACAATTAGCTGAAACATTTAAACAAATATATTGGATTGAAAAGTTATGTACAACAACCAACTGAAACTCAAGCGGAAGAAAATTAAGCTGACATGTCTTGCTTGCAAGCAAACATTTGATGACGATTATCGGCAACAACACAACAAAAAGTACCATGGAGATGTTTTGAAATTATTGGGTACGTGTTGATCAGTGGCGTAAATTTAGCCGGAATGGGGTGTTTACAATCTTCCCCCAAAATGCTGTACGTATGTTGTCAACATAAAAAAAAACAGTCCAAAATACGAAATTTTATAAACTTCTGAACTGACTGAAAATCACCACTCAGAATGCAGGAAATGCCATTTGCGGGATTCTATATTTCAAAATTTTCTGGAAGGCAACAGCGCTTGAGATCATCCCGTATCTCTCACAACAAATCAGTACAGCCCAGTGTTCATCGAATCATAAGATCATAATTTCAAATTTAATAAATTCATATTGAAATCATCATGACCACGCCCATGCCACGCCCAATTTGTCGGAAAAACTGGGTCATGCACCCCCCCAAATGCATTGCCTTCGCTACGTCCCTGTATGATATACATATATAATGGTTAAAAATTACATAAAACACGTTATTCGATGCATAGAGTCTCTTTCAGCACGTAAACACGAAAACGAAAGTCTAAACGGAAGCCAAGCCAAGCTGCCAAGATATGTCCAATTGCTAACACATTTTATTATCTAATGGCTAACAACATACAAGCGAATATGAAGTGAATATATAATATGTGTGTTTCAGTTATTCGTTCGTTATGTCAGGCTGAAGAACCATGTGAAACGCAACATTATGCGTTCAGGGGCGTAAATGTGGGGGGGGGGGGGGTGGTACACCCAGACACATGCTCCAGTCGGTCTAAAAATGAGGGCAGTCGGTCTCAAAATTATGCATCGTTTAATTAGATGCAATTCTAACAGTGACCGATTGACCGACTAAATATTTTCGGAGACCGACTTCAATCATGGCAAGAAATTAAGATTATGATGAGCGCTATTTCAATTGGAGTTTACTCGTAAATCGTATTATCGTAATACCGGTAATTATAGACTAATAGTCTACAATATATTTCGCTGAGTCGAAAATCCCGCTTCAGCGACTGTTGGACAGCGTTCTTCATCATTAAAATATGCTCGCGGCCTTTAAAATATGCATGCGGTATTATAATTTGCTTCGAATGTTAAGTCTGCTGTATTTAAGCCTTACTTGATTAAATTTATATTATTATCACTGTCATACGGATAATCAGTCATACAACGAATTTCGGCTGTATTTATATTTCGGTGTTTATATTTATATTTATATTTATATTTATATTTATATTGAATTTCGGCTGTATTTATATTTCGGTATTTATATTTATATTTCGGTGCTCAGGCGTGAAGGGCTCACTGGTTAGAGTTGTGGATACGTTTGTTTGTAATGTGTGTGAAAGAGCACAGGATGGAGAGGATAGTGACGTAGATGAGAGCATGGATCTGGGCAATGGGGTCCATTTAGAGAATGTTAAAAAGTTTTGTTACCTGGGGGATATGCTGAATGGGGGTGGAGGAGCAAATTCAGCATCTGTGGCAAGGGTACGTTGTGCATGGGGAAAGTTTAAAGAGCTCTCTGGGATCCTGACAAGGAAGGAAGTGTTGCTAAAGCTGAACCGGAAGGTGTATGTGGCCTGTGTGAGGAGTGCTATGGTGTATGGAAGTGAGACGTGGGCCATGACTGTGGAGCTGAATAATAGACTGGAGAGGACAGAGATGCGGATGGTGCGGTGGACGTGTGGCGTATCGCTGAGGGATAGAGTGTCTAGCAAGGAGCTGAGGGAAAGAATGGGCATTGAATCGGTGTCTGACGTGGTAAAGAGCCGATTAAGGTGGCTGGGACATGTGCTGCGGAAAGATGATGGTGACTGGGTGAAGAGGTGTATGTCGCTTGAGGTTGATGGTGCAAGAGGAAGAGGAAGGCCAAGGATGACATGGAGCCAGGTAGTGGAGAGGGATATGAGAGAGTGGGCTGAAGAGGGAAGATGCTAATGATCGAGGAAAGTGGAGGAAACTGTCGTGGGGAACCACCGGCCAACCCCTGCGTAAGCGGGGAAAACGGCCGTAAAACGTCTGTTGTTTTTTGTTGTTTTTTACGTATCATTGATTAGTCGGTCAGTCGGTCTCATTTTGAAACTACACCCCCCCAGTCAAAATTGATATGTACGCCCCTGTATGCGTTTGAAAGCTAAAGCGCCGAAATGTCGGAGAGCCGCAAGCAGTGACACGTCGCCTGCAGACATGCATTTCCGTAGACAAAAACCGAAATAACATCGTAATATATCGGTAGTTACCGATATTGGTCGTAAAGAATTTTTAGCACTTGAATTTAGGGCGAAACGTTGACAAAACGTGTTAAACAAGAACTGATAGACAAGTAAAGAAACGTGATTACACTATTTAATGTACTCTAGTAATCAATTTAATTTGGGCAAGACTGCAATATGATACTGTCTCTGAGGCAAACAGCACGGACGCTCCAGATTCGGAGAGCGGATATGCTGAGGGCATGTCATGCCATATTGCCATCCGAGACTGTTTCTCACATGTCTCTGGCTTTTAAAATACGTTATACTGCAATCGCACGATTTTAAGAAGAAAAAATAATTGAAAAATGAATATGTACTTGTAACACTGTGGAATGTTCTAAGATGATGCGATCGGTAGGCATCCCGCATCTGCAAAACGTAATGAAATCTCATTGCGGGAAGTTACAAACAAAACATGTCTGATGCGCTAATCAAATTAATTAAATTTGACAGTTTCATTGTGGAACAGAATGCGTCTTATAAACAAGTTGGCGCTTTTCTTGATAAACGAAGAAAATATCACTAGAAAAAAGCCAGCATCAGGGCAGCATGTTATTTATCGGAAACGCCGATATATATATATTGATGTTATCGGCCGATAACCGATAAGCCTGAAAGTTACCGATTATCGGCTTCTACCGATAAATATCCGATTATCGGCTCATCCCTAAGGCCTAAAGCAAACCCAAACCAAACGGCCAAATCTGAATCATTCAGATTTGGCAGTTGAATCAAACTGCCAAATCTGAATCAAACTGCCAAATCTATTCTGAATCAAACCAAATCAAACTAAAAAGTTAAACGAATCATCGTGAATTATACAAATAATATCTGTTGTCAAGTGTGAAAATCAGTGACCATTGCAATGGCAGTGGCGATTGAGCAATACTGAGAGCCAGAATTGATTATTTCCCTCTCCGCCTCGCCCGCATTCCGCCTTGCCCGCCCTGCAGCCCGCTTGCTCTACCCCAAACCGCCAACCCCTAAAAAACCGCCAACCCCTAAAAAACCGCCGGCTACGCAGTCTACAATTGGTGGGCACAATAGTTTTCTCAAAACAAGAGAAATTATCTCTCGTCTTGAATTAGTTTTAGGAATGTAATGTTGATGTTCCTTTTTGTGAAAAGGTTGATGTTATTTTGCTTGTTGTTCACGCAATTGTTATACTACAATATTGTATATGTCCCATTGTTGTTGAGAATGGCAAATGATGTTGAAGAAAATCCTGAACCCACCATATATATATATGATGTAATTGTTGTTGACCCAAGCAAAACAGTATGTGCTGATTTTAGCCAAGGCAATAGAAGAAAATTCAGAGAAAATGCTGGTAAACATTGTGTAGCCATGTCTTTGAGTGCAATTATACACAATCAAATAAAAAATATTAACACATCATGGGACTCGCCATTCTTGAATATTATATTATGTACTGGAAATAACCTTTATACAGTACTTGTATAAGTAATTATTTTCAAAAATATTTGTTGCTTTTAACTGATATGCCAGAAATGGTCTCGGTTTCTAATACAATATATTATTTACAATATTTAGTGATTCATATACCGGTGATTTGTTTATGCCAACTAACAATCTACCTTATTATTCTTTGGAAAATGCTCTCTGTTATCTGTTTTTGGATTCTCAATTAAATTATCAACATTGTCTGTTGACAATTAACTGCAATACTCAGTTGCCATTTTTGAGACTTCTGAAGGCAACTTAAAAATTCTTGACTCTCACTCAAGATATTTATATGGCATACCATGCACACTCCTGGGAAATGTGTACTGGTATCTGTTGAAGGTATAAATAATCTTGTGATTTATTTCCAAAATACTTTACCTCAATGAATTGTAACACCCTTCGAAGTGAAGGGGGTAATTGTTTCGCTAACAAATTCTGAGATAACACAAAATGACACCCACACTGCTTCCGGCTGTAGTACTAATGTATCTGCTAGTCAAAATGTACCACAGGAAAGCACATGTGAGACTCGAGAAAATAACAAAACAAAGGAAAGTTTCTCAAATGACAACTCTGCACATACAGAGAAACAATTAAAAAAGTGTCGCATGTGCTACAAAAAGATGAAAGATAATGAATCTGCCAAAACCAGGGAAAATAATTATCTAGTAAGCGTGAAAGAGCACGACAAATAATTACTGATGAATTTCCTGAAAAAAGGGAAATAAGATTATCTCAGAGATGTGAAAGAGATAAACAAGTCATCTATAACGAATCTCCTGAAAAAACACAAAAGAGATTATCAAATAAATGTGAAAGGGCTAAACAAGCCATTTATAATGAATCTCCAGAAAAAGCAGGAAATCAATGTGAAAGGGCTAGACAATTCATTGATAATGAATCTCCTGAAAAAAGGGAAAAGAGATTGTCAAAGTCTTGTAAACATGCTAGAGTGACCTAAGACAATGAGACACCTCATTGTCTCTGGTCACTCTAGCATGTTTACAAGACTTTGACAATCTCTTTTCCCTTTTTTCAGGAGATTCATTATTAATGAATTGTTTAGCACTTTCACATTATATGACAATGCATTCAACTGGTTTTGGTTTATGTTCATGTTGTTTATAATCATGTGACTGACAATTAAATGCGTCCAACTGCAATAAAGTATAACATTTATTATTCATGTATTTTTATATTTGTAAAATGGAGCTTCAATTGAACAATTACATGTACATTGATTTTCAATATTGTAGTGTCAGTAACTACTTTTCAGTGTTTTTCATCGACCTAATACACCACCATAGTAGCTATAGTGAGCACTCACATTAAATCGAGTGGGTGGGGCAGGGCGCGGAGATATAAGGCCCTGAGAATGAGGTTGATATTAAAGGTTGTTGCGCTGTGTAGCAGAGCACAGAGTACGTCACGGATGATCTAATTGATCATCATCATGGAGCAAGCTAATACATATAATACATGCTAATTATCCTTATTATTAATCTAGTTATAATTATTCTGATTGCTTTGCGCCACTTCATGCCAGTCATAAAATTATCCACTGGCTGCCAGAGAAAGTATTAAATATCAAACAGCGGGAAACTAGTAGAGACATATCGTGATCCTTAGCGCCAGTTTGCCAGTGTAAAATTATCCACTGGCTGCCAGAGTGCCAGAGAAAGTGTTAAATATCAAACAGCTGGAAACTAGTAGAGACATATCGTGATCCTTAGCGCCAGAGCGCCAGTTTGCCAGTGTAAAATTATCCACTGGCTGCCAGAGTGCCAGAGAAAGTGTTAAATATCAAACAGCGTAAAACTAGTAGAGACATATCGTGATCCTTAGCGCCAGAGCGCCAGTGTAAAATTATCCACTGGCTGCCAGAGTGCCAGAGAAAGTGTTATTTATTTATTTATTTATTAAAAATTCTTTTTACACGGTAGCCTATTCAGTGTTAACATTAAAACTATATACATCACTGATTTTAAAAGGGCCGTGCATAATACAAAACAATTAAACATTTAAAATACAATATACCATTATTAGGTTATTTCAAGTCGCCTTTTAAAAGTATTAACTGATAGCTTATTGAAATCGTCAGTTATATCATGAGGTAATTCGTTCCACGATTTTGCCGCTCTATATGAAAAGCTTCTTTTTAGGAAATTAGTCCTTGGTTTTGGGAGTGCAAATTTAGTGTTATTACTTCTCAGACCGTAGTAATTGTTTTCACACTCAGTAAATAATTCGGTTAGATAACTCGGCGCTTGTCCGGTTATAGCTTTAAATGTCATAATTGTTTCCCTCTTTTTTAAATCAACCTCAATTGGTAACCAATTGAGGTCTTGCAAAATTTGAGTGGAACGAATATCGTATGTGCTTGAAGTTATCACACGCGCAGCTCTCCTTTGTAGTTTTGATAGCTTATTAGTTATGGTACAAGATCCATCGTTCCAAATTGTCGAGCAATAGTTAAAGTGAGGCAAAACAAATGCATTGTACATATTTATCAATGTATGCCTAGGAACAAATGATCTTGCTCTTTTCAAGAGAGCAATATTGATTGAGATCTTTTTACATTGTGCATCGTTGTGTTTGTCCCACTTTAACTGCTCATCAAGAATCATGCCAAGTGACTTTTTATAGTAGACACGTTTGAGATGTCTACCTTCTAGTGTCAGTACTGGACTATTCTCGATTGAAGCAAGACGAGATCTCGAGCCAATAAGCATAAACTCGGTTTTCTTTTCATTTAAAGTAAGTTTATTAGCTGTTAGCCATTGGTGAACATTTCCAAGTTCTTCATTGAGTTTTGTTTCAATTTCGCTAGAATTTTGTCCTGACACTTTTAAGCTATTTGGAAGGTCATTGATGTATAAAAGAAAAAGGATGGGGCCAAGATTAGAACCCTGTGGTACCCCACATTTGATATTTTTTGCAGACGACATCCTACCATTGATTGAACAAATCTGCTTTCTATCCTTGAGATAAGACTTAAACCATCCAAGGCTATTCCCTTGGATGCCATATTTTTCTAGTTTAGCCAATAGTATTGTGTGATCAACGGTGTCACAAGCCTTTTTAAGATCTAGGAATAAGACTCCGGTAAACAGGCCTTTATCCATATTGTACAACCATTCATTTGTGGAGCTAAGCAGAGTAGTTTCCGTAGAATGTTGAGAACGGAAGCCAGACTGCTGCTCCACAAGAATGCCGTTTATTGTCATAAAGGATTTTAACTGCTGGTACACCAATTTCTCAAAGATTTTTGCAACAACGGAAATTACAGAAATTGGTCTATAATTTCCGCAGTCATCCTTATTCCCTTCCTTGAAGACTGGTGTTACTTTAGCTAACTTCCAGTCGTCAGGGAATATAGCAGTTTGAAGAGATAAATTGAAAATGTTGACCAATGGCCCAGCAATGTTGTGGGCTGCATTTTTTAACAGCCTTGCACTAATCCCATCTAGTCCTGGTGATTTTTTAGATTGTATGAAATTTAGTGCACCTATTACATCTTCTATGGTAATAAAGTTAAAATTAAAGACATTGTCGTGGGTGGGGGTCACAAAGCTAAGCGGATCAATGTCACTGTCCTTAATTCCTTCGGCCAACCTACAGCAGCTATAGTCGAAAAATATTCGTTAAAGCCATCTGCCATTTTCTCATCATTTGTTTCAGTCTTGCCTTCAATATTAATTTGCTTGATCTGAGTAGTCTTAGATTTTTTATTCAATAATTCATTTATAGTCTGCCAGCTTTCCTTACTATTGTTAGAATTACTCAATTTATCTTTAAAGTAGTTCTCTTTTGTAGTTCTTATAAGGTTAGTTACCTTATTTTTGCATTTTTTATAGGCTGCATCATAATATGTTGATCTTAATCGAATAGCTTGCCTTTTCAAATAATCTCTATGATAACTTTGTTGCTTAATCTCGCTTGTAATCCATGGTTTGTGTTCGCTTTTAACACGCCTTTGTTTAACTGGCGCGTGTTTATCCGCAATGCTGAGAAATTTTGTCTTGAAATCTGTCCATAACTCATTCGGATTATTAGAAGTAATCGGGTACGAGTTAAAAATTTCATTCAAGTCATAATTAAACGCATTCACATTGTATTTTTTGTATTGCCTAGTTAGAACAACTTTAGGTGTCTCTTTAGGGAGGCTGAGCTTCCGGCATAAATATACAAGACTGTGGTCACTGATCCCAAGCGGTATGACTCCTGTTTCTAATGTTTTATTATCCCCAATATGGGTTAATATAACATCAATTAAGGTGGACGTAGTTGGGGTAACTCTCGTCGGAGTTTTTATATGCTGTTGTAATTGGAAAATATCCATTATGTCAAGTAATTTGGATGTAACTTGGCTTCTTGTCCGCTCTAGGAAGTTGCAGTTGAAATCACCAGTTAAGATAATTTCCTTATTTTCGTCATCAACTTGTTTTAAAAATTGTTCGAAATTTTGAAATAAATCATGGCTTGAGTTTGGTGGTCTATACCATGTTGCAACTAGCAACGGTTTACTTTTTGGTTTTCTAACCTCAATACAAAGAAGTTCAAGAGCATGAGAAGCCAAATCTTGTCGATTAATATATGGTATATTTTTCCGAATATACATTGCAACCCCACCCCCATTTCTATTCCGATCAAGCCTAACAATATCATAGCCGGGGATTTCAACCTCACAATCTGAAACACTATTATCAAGTCGTGTTTTATTAATCGTTAAAATATCAAATGCTTTACTTTGCATGTACACTAAGAGTTCATTATAATGTTTTATAAGACTAGCTATGTTAATTTGGCCTATTTTAAAACCTTTAAGTTTCGAAAAAGGAGAGCTTGCGTGTGATTCTGCAGGTTTTGCCCTATTTGTGGTATTTTTAACCTCGTTGGCATATATTGGAACATTAGTAACCGATAGTAAATTACAATTTCTAATATATTCTATAAAATTACTTGCTAATTTGGCAGAGCCTTCTTTGTTCAGGTGCAAACCATGCGGATTCAGGTGACTTGCTGAAATGTTTCCATGCGTTATAAATCCCCATTTATTATTGGCACATACCTGTTTCAATCTAGTATTCAGGTCTCCTATTTTGGTAATGAGACTTGGATCATCAGATCGCGTGATTACTTCTGAGATAACCACTTTTGTTTTCGGCGAGCTTTTCTCTATCTCTTGTCCGAGAATAGATATAGATCTAGATACTCGGTTGGGGGCTGATTGTTTTAGGTCGTTGGTGCCAACGTGTAGGACCAGATAATCAGGAGTTTTGTCTATCGTGGGTTTGACGTAATGTTTCATTTCTCCTACTTTGGCTCCAGGAAACGTTTTCACCAACACATTGCGTTTTGTACTTTTACGCAATTTTGAAGGGTTAAATATCAAACAGCGTAAAACTAGTAGAGACATATCGTGATCATTAGCGCCAGTTTGCCAGTGTAAAATTATCCACTGGCTGCCAGAGTGCCAGAGAAAGTGTTAAATATCAAACAGCGTAAAACTAGTAGAGACATATCGTGATTCTTAGCGCCAGAGCGCTAGTTTGCCAGTGTAAAATTATCCAGTGGCTGCCAGAGTGCCAGAGAAAGTGTTAAATATCAAACAGCGCGAAACTAGTAGAGACATATCGTGATTCTTAGCGCCAGAGCGCCAGTTTGTCAGTGTAAAATTATCCACTGGCTGCCAGAGTGCCAGAGAAAGTGTTAAATATCAAACAGCGTAAAACTAGTAGAGACATATCGTGATCATTAGCGCCAGTTTGCCAGTGTAAAATTATCCACTGGCTGCCAGAGTGCCAGAGAAAGTGTTAAATATCAAACAGCGTAAAACTAGTAGAGACATATCGTGATTCTTAGCGCCAGAGCGCCAGTTTGCCAGTGTAAAATTATCCACTGGCTGCCAGAGTGCCAGAGAAAGTGTTAAATATCAAACAGCGTAAAACTAGTAGAGACATATCGTGATCATTAGCGCCAGTTTGCCAGTGTAAAATTATCCACTGGCTGCCAGAGTGCCAGAGAAAGTGTTAAATATCAAACAGCGCGAAAGTAGAGGGATGTCGCGTGATCTTTAGCGCCAGTTTGCCAGTGTAAAATCATGCTCTGCCAGAGTGCCAGAAAAAGTATTCAAATAGCGGGCAGCAAGAGAGATATCAGGGCACCGGACATGGCTGCGAAATTATGAACGATTTCCTTTCTTTCATCTGATAAGTTTTGCGCGCGTTTCACTTGTCACAATACTATAATGCATGAGTCAATGTAAACCCCGACACCCCCCACCCCGGGCCAGGGTGGGGGTTAATAGGGGATTGGTGGGGATTTAGATCAGTGAACATGCCCTAGGGGGTAGGGGATTTCAAGCTTTTAAAATTTATTTGTCCCCAGGGTACGGGTATTGGGTAGGGATTAGTAATGAGCCTGTTGTTGATATTTCAGCGGTTGTTCGTCTCAAGTAGCGTTTTGTCTAGCGTCTAAATGTTTGCATCATCGTCAAAGACAAAGCTTTTTAACTGTTTTGAATGTTTTTAATAAGTGCGCACTAAGAGGCCTAGGGACTAGGCTGCATGTACATTTTGTTGCCAGTGACCAACGAGATTGGTCTTTTATTTGTTTACAGTACTTTGCAAACTATCCGTTTCAAGAATAGTTAGCAGTCTATATTTCAAATGTAATCAGCCTGAAATTGAACGGTAAAGGGTCTGAACATAGTTGGGAAAACTAAGGCATTAAAACTAAGGTATAGGGGGCATTTTACGACATTTAGAGCCATAAAGTATCCCCAGGATGTGGGGCATTTGTGAATATTAGAACAATATCAAAGTCAAATCCCCACCCTGTCCCGGGGTGGGGGGGCTCGGGGTTTACATTGACTCATGCATAATTATTTATCAAGTTTAATGAGTCTGGATGGTTACCTAGTTATTTTCTTGTTCGAAGTTTTGTGCTAATGGGATGGCGTATAATTTCAATTTAACAGCAACAACAGACTTAATTATTTACTAATTTATTTCTTTACTTGGAAATTTATTTCTTTACTTGGCTTCCTCTCCTTCGCCAAAACCAAACGAGTGCGTGACTACGTGTGCTGTAAAATCACCATGTTTCAGACATGGTGTTATTAATGGATTGACTACACAGTATAACAGTTAATTGGAATAACGTTTATTTTGTACTTGTCTTGTCCGAGGTCTTGTCACGACAAGTTTAGCAAGGCAGTGACGCTTCTGTACAAAATAAACGTTATTCCAATTAACTGTTATACTGTGTAGTCAATCCATTAATAACACCATGTCTGAAACATGGTGATTTTACAGCACACGTATCACGCACTCGTTTGGTTTTGGCGAAGGAGAGGAAGCCAAGTAAAGAAATAAATTTCTCTGCAGTATATTTAGTAAATAATTAAGTCTGTTGTTGCTGTTAAATTGAAATTATACGCCATCCCATTAGCACAAAACTTCGAACAAGAAAATAACTAGGTAACCATCCAGACTCATTAAACTTGATAAATAATTATAGTATTGTGACAAGTGAAACGCGCGCAAAACTTATCAGATGAAAGAAAGGAAATCGTTCATAATTTCGCAGCCATGTCCGGTGACCGGACACGGCTGCAAAGGATCGGGCTATAGGTGACTAGCCGTTCATATATTTCTACTTGGCGTTTTTTTATATTGTCGCAAAAGTTCTCTGACTCTGCTGTTGCATTTTTGGTTGCTATAATAGTTTATTCTGAAGTGAAACGAACTTGCAGGACTAGTATATAATCAGCCTTCTTCTAAAATATTGTGGCATGCAGTTTTAAATATTTCTATTTACGCTATTTTCATAATATCTCTCTAGTGCCCTGATATCTCTCTTACTGCCCGCTATTTGAATACTTTTTCTGGCACTCTGGCAGAGCATGATTTTACACTGGCAAACTGGCGCTAAAGATCACGCGACATCCCTCTACTTTCGCCGTTTCGCGCTGTTTGATATTTAACACTTTCTCTGGCACTCTGGCAGCCAGTGGATAATTTTACACTGGCGCTCTGGCGCTAAGAATCACGATATTATGTCTCTACTAGTTTTACGCTGTTTGATATTTAACACTTTCTCTGGCACTCTGGCAGCCAGTTGATAATTTTACACTGGCAAACTGGCGCTCTGGCGCTAAGGATCACGATATGTCTCTACTAGTTTTACGCTGTTTGATATTTAACACTTTCTCTGGCACTCTGGCAGCCAGTGGATAATTTTACACTGGCGCTCTGGCGCTAAGGATCACGATATGTCTCTACTAGTTTTACGCTGTTTGATATTTAACACTTTCTCTGGCACTCTGGCAGCCAGTGGATAATTTTACACTGGCAAACTGGCGCTATGGCGCTAAGGATCACGATATGTCTCTACTAGTTTTACACTGTTTGATATTTAACACTTTCTCTGGCACTCTGGCAGCCAGTGGATAATTTTACACTGGCAAACTGGCGCTAAGAATCACGATATGTCTCTACTAGTTTCCCGCTGTTTGATATTTAACACTTTCTCTGGCACTCTGGCAGCCAGTGGATAATTTTACACTGGCAAACTGGCGCTCTGGCGCTAAGGATCACGATATGTCTCTACTAGTTTCCCGCTGTTTGATATTTAATACTTTCTCTGGCAGCCAGTGGATAATTTTATGACGCAAAGCAATCAGAATAATTATAACTAGATTAATAATAAGGATAATTAGCATGTATTATATGTATTAGCTTGCTCCATGATGATGATCAATTAGATCATCCGTGACGTACTCTGTGCTCTGCTACACTGCGCAACAACCATATTAAATGGGCCATTTTCTGTTCTAATATTAATTTCAGCATACCTGTACCTTATTGTGTTTGCATCATTACATATTTTCATCCCTAAGCCAAGTTATTTCATCTCTAACCCGAATAGCAGTATAGACACATGTACGCATTGCGTACCTATTTTTAGTAAATCTAATTACCATGCTGTTACTCTAATGAGTCTACTTAACCTTCCAAACCGCTCGATTTCAACTACATTTTCTAAGCTCAAAACCTCTACTATTCTAGCTGCCATAGCTATAGATTTCTTCGTTTCTTCAGATGTTTCCAGAACTTCGCCCGGGGCGGGCCACATTTCCTCTGGACCTGAAAGCCATTTGGGCCCTTCCCACCACAACTGGTTGTCTCGAAGTGTGGAGGCATTGGATCCCCTTGAACCTACATCAGCCGGGTTTTCCTCCCCTGGGCAGTGACCCCATTCTTCTTTCTTTGTTAATCTCAAAATCTCGTTGACTCTATGTCTTACAAATTGCTTCCACTCACCCTTATTATCAATCCAATCCTCCAACCAATAACGCGTTCTCACAATCTCGACTTCTCAGTTTTGTTTCAATCGTTCTGTACAAACATCCATTGACAACAATCTCTCCAACTATTTCATTTTTTATTTCTTTTCCAAATATGTGAGAATGCGAGAAATCGCCATTATTGTGTACTCTCGTCCCCAGGACGCGGGATGCTGGCGGAGGCGCGAAGGCCTGCGGCGAGAGAACGAGAAAATAATAAAGGGATGAAACATAATAAACAGGGCTGCCAGATGGGCCTTTTGTCGGCCAAATATTACAAAAAGTGGCCGAAAAAATTTGAGATGGTCGATTATTTTCTGGCAAAAAAGGCCACGGCTATTTGGCCGAAAAGTGGCCGAATTTTTTATTTATTAAGAATACGACAAAAGAATAGGACAAAACACGTTCAAATGGTGTTTTTTGTTAAAAAATATATTTAAAGAATAGTAGTCCCACCTTACGTCAGTCCATATCCTCAATGCCTTGAAGGGAAAGCTGCCCAACCAACACCGGTAATCTCAGGAGTGCCACAGGGAACTGTTTTGGGACCTTTACTTTTCCTCTCGTACATCAACGATTTGCCAAATGAACTGAACTCTAGTAATCGATTGTTTGCGGACGACGCGCTTTTGTACGGTCTAATCTCTGGAAGTTCAAACAGTGATGAATTGCAAGACGATCTTAACAAGTTGGAAATCTGGCAAGAGAAATGGCAGATGAAATTTAATCCCGGAAAATGTAAAGTATTATGCATATCGACAAAAAAGGACCCGCCACAAAGGAAATATTCGTTTTGTAACACTGAGTTAGAGCAGGTCGAGTCGGTCGCTTACCTGGGTATCACCCTGAATAACAAAATGAAGTTCTCGGAGCATGTCTCAAATACAGCAAATAAAGCAAGTAAATTACTTGGAATGGCACGAAGAAATTTTTGGAATTGTCCGAAAAAAGTTAGGGAAACTATTTACACAACCATGGTAAGGCCAAAATTGGAATATGCTTGTGAGGCATGGGACCCACACTACAAAAAAGACATCAAGACACTGGAAAAAGTCCAAAGAAAAGGCGCCAGATTCTGCTTGCAGAACTATACTCCACTTGCCAGTGTTACAGGCATGTTAGACACACTTGGATGGAAAACATTGGAAGAGAGGAGGATGAAATCAAGACTAACGATGATGTACAAGATAAGTCACAACCTGGTAGATTTTAACGCCGATCAGTATTTGATATTACACCCTGAAACTAGAACACCCGGAAGTCACCCATTGAAATATCAAATTCCCAAGGCAACTAAAGATGTTTTTAAATTTTCATATTCCCCACGAACGATTAAAGAGTGGAACAAACTGCCACCTGAACTAGTACTCTCAAATTCATTAGGCGAATTTAAAACGAAGCTGAGTTGTCATTTTTAATTGTAATATAGGTGTATTTTAGGACTTTTTAGACATATTTATATACATTGTTTTATTGTTTATTTATAGTT
This sequence comes from Chrysogorgia sp. JL179-B06, assembly GCA_035772405.1. Classification (NCBI taxonomy): domain Eukaryota; kingdom Metazoa; phylum Cnidaria; class Anthozoa; order Scleralcyonacea; family Chrysogorgiidae; genus Chrysogorgia; species Chrysogorgia sp. JL179-B06. The sequence goes on along the minus strand of JAYKKM010000035.1, from coordinate 3,832,248 downwards.
TTAAAGTTGGTGTGATCTTGAAAAAGTTTACCGACTAAATAAATTGAGATTGAGATTGAGATTGAGATTCTGGCTCTTGTGTCATCGATCACATTTTTGTTAAGCTGGTCAGCGGCTAAATCCAGCAATGAGATAGTATAGTACTTCGTGAACGCGCAATTATATGTGTGTGCAATCGTACACGTGGAAACTGATAAAGTGGATCAACTCACAAATGACATAAGAAGTTTTTCACTCACATATAACTATATGCCACCAACAAAGCGAACAATCAGTGAAAGGCAACGTAATTTTAAGGCGGCCTGGATCAGCAAGTAGCCATGGGTGACAAAAGCCCCAGATGGCTCCGAAAACGCATATTGTTCCTTTTGCAAGTACAATCTTACTCCAAAAGTCAGCAACCTTTCAAATCACGAACAGTCGCAGAAACACAAGAGAAGAGTGGCAAGCACTGATCAAGGTCTGCTCCGCCCAATTGACAAAATGGTTCAAAAGATTCCTCAAGTAGATGAAAGGGTTAAATAATTTGAACTGCAAATGGCAGTCGCCATGGCGTGCCACTGTTCAGTGCAAACCATTGACCACCTGGTCCAACTGATATCACAAAATTGTGAAGGGTCTATCATTCTTGAGTCGATGCGATTGAAAAGAACCAAGTGTTCCTGTCTGATCCAGAATGTAATTGCCCCTGCTCTAGCTTAAAGAAGAGCTAAAACAGGAAATCAGTACCGATAGAGGTTTTCTTAGAAAACCTTCTCTATTTCCGGTATTCTTGTCATACAGGCGATCCTTCAGTGCTTTGTGTAGCTGGTTTAGTTCCTGGAATAGCTTAGTTATCAGAATCGCAATTTTCCGCCTGAAACTTGCGATTCAGTGCTTCAAATTCTTGAATGATAGGAGTGGCGAAGATGAAAAACAGTTTGATGATGGGATCATTCAGAGTAGTATAGTAAGTGGGGCTGCGAGCCCAGTAGACACCAACCACAATATAAACGCCAAAACATCACCAAATTTGTGTCGAGCCATAATTCGGCAATGTTTTGGTACTCACGTTTTATAATCGACGTTGGTGAGCTCACAGCGCCAGTCTCTATGCTATTATGGTGATCGTTAGTCAATCTAAACACCCCTCCCACGTTTTCCACTCAGTTGATGCCGAATATTAAAAAAATCACAACTTTCGCTAAACTTTACGCTACTTTAGCCATATTTAAAAAATAGTCGTTTCAACATTTTCACAAATTTGTCGAATCGCATTTAAAAAATAGTCGTTTCAACATTTTCACAAATTTGTCAAACCACATTTAAAAAATAGAAAGCGCCGTTTAAATATTTTCACATTTTTGTCAAATCATATTTTCACAAATTTGTCAAATCACATTTAAAAATAGAAAGTGCACTGTTATTTTCATGGAGTTAAAATAACCCTGGAGAGGGAGTAATTTTGACTACTTATGATGGAGTAACTACATTGGGGTTATTTTAACTCCACTTTCGGAGTTAAATTAACCCTAGAGAGGAGTAATTTTAACTCCCAGAATGGAGTAACTACATTGGGGTATTTTAACTCCACTTTCGGAGTTAAAGTAACCCTAGAGAGGAGTAATTTTAACTCCCAGAACGGAGTAACTTCATTGGAGTTATTGTAACTCCACTTTCGGAGTTAAAGTAACCCTATAGAGAGGAGTAATTTTAACTAGCCAGAACGGATTGACTTCATTGGAGTTACTTTGACTCTTTTTTCGGAGTTATATATAGTTATCTAAGAATGGAGTTAATTTTAACTGGTGGATATAGAGTTTCTTCATTGGAGTTCTTTTAACTGCATTCTTTTAACTGCATGGCAGAGTTAAAATAAACCAAGAAACTTGTCGTTTGTCGATTTATTGATATATCGGTATTACTGACAGACGCTAGGGGCCTAGGGCTTTATCAATAGTCTTCAAGAGTCCAATTTAGAGAAGTAATATAATATTCAATAGGCTTTATGTGCGGGTTTATGTCATTCCCAGCTAGTACACAACATAATCGCAACGTTGGAAGGTTATGGTTTGGTTAGATCGGACCTAGCTTTCCTACAATTAACGTGGCTGCGGCGTTGTTTTGATATACCATATCGCAGAGGAGGTAAAAATACGTTGTTATTAGACGTTCAAACTAGGTTTATTTGGAACCATTGGAACGTTACTTATAGAATATAGTATATTGACAAGTAAACACTGATCGCGCTGGCTATATAACGTCGAAATAGCGTTTTATAAAAGGTTTTGATTGAGAGGATCTTGTTGTTTTATCATATTGTAAGGTTCTAAACAACAAAGCGTGTTTATGTATGTGACACTCCAATCTCAAGCGGTGCGTGCGAATAACTTAAATGCGTTTCTACGGTATGTATATAGACAAGAGACTGAGTAATAAACTGCGCGAAAACGTTCACAGTTAAAGGATAACATTTCTAAAGAAACCTCAAAACCTTATGTAAACCCTACATTTAATACTTAGTTCAGTTTTAAAGTAAACTACATTTGTTAAAATATCGAGAATAAGTCGACTACAATAAACCAAACACCGTGTTATGTTTTTAAATGTATAGAGCTGGGTACGAGTTAAACTAATGCCTTCCCAGATGTCCCAGCGCGTTCATTTTTCAAACTCGTGACTCGTCTGTATTTCTGAATTCAAGAGCGCGAAATTTTAATTGTGTTTATATTCTTTTCAAATCCATCGATTACATCTGTCTCCTGGGTGCATCATCGATTCTAAAGTGAGTAATAGTTTTGTCCTTTTACTTAATGTTGCCTTTGTATCATTATTTTCGTGATATCTTATATCATTGTTGCGATAAACACGGTATATTTACATATTTACTGGTTTGTGCAATAGCATATGGGCTTCGTTGTCCAAGTATTTTCAAATATATGAGGCCAAATTTTGTTGACTGTGGTATATCCTGGCCATATATATCATCATTATCATGGTTATGTATTATCTACATGTATTGCATCGATCGATTTTAGTATTAAGCCTTTATAGCAGCTGGTATTTATCAGGGATTGGGAAATTAAAGTTTGTAATTCCGTATTTGTCCATATTAAAATTGTTGGGTTTATATTTAAAGGTTTGTTTATATTTCTACCACTTGATGATATATAACAACTATAAACACTGACGTTGATCACTGTTAGAACCCTGATATAAGAAGTATTAAGTTATCTTGGAATAATTTCTTGCTATGGTTTCTATAGTTTATGAATATATGGACTCACACTTGAAAATCATACATGTACAGATTCTCAGTGTCTGTGCCTGATACAAACTTGGGATATTGATAAGCCTATTTCGATTAAAACTACATGTATTGTAAATTGCTAATGTTATTTTCTGCATTCTCTCAAACTTCTAGCTGAATTTGAGAGTTTTGATAATTTGGCAGTAAATAAACCTTGCCAGTTCAGGACTGTCTAGAGAAATATAAAGTAAGTTAAAATAATGATCTTCTACCAATTGTTTTTAACACATTAGAACAAGGGGACATTTATCATTTTATTTTGGCTAAAGCCATGTACTAACCACAAACACTAGTTTAATGGTAGTCATAATTGTTCTTGAGAAATCTGCTAACATATAACAGCATTGCAAATAATGGCCGGTCAATAACTGGTGATATTAGTATCTTTACCACTGCTTTTTAGTTTTCAATGACCATTTTGACCAGTCAAATATTTCTGGAGCAGCAGAAAATAGTAAGGCTCTGCTGTATTTGTATTTTGCTGCATATGTGATAAGATAATTTAGAGATTAATTTGAAGACGTTAATAACAACAATATGCTATTCTTCATACACAGTTGTTTATGTTAGTCGTATCAGAATTGAGGCATCATCGTTGTAATGTGTGGTCAGTAGGATTTGGAACTTGACCCGCAGAATTTTAATTTCTCATGCTCATCATGACCAACAGTTGCTAAGGTTTATTCACAGTGTTGATATAATGAAATTGCAGGACCTCACTGAAAAACACTCCGGTGACGTGGGTATCCTGAATAAATGTTATTATTACAAAGTCACATGGGTCAACTGGTGATAAGACAGGCTATGTTGGTTACATTTACCCACAATTGTTTATCATATAAATTTTGTCTCTTTGTCTTGTTCAACTGGTTTAACTCCAAACTCTGAATGGTAGCAACAATTCTACACCCCAATTGTCCTTCAGCACTACATGCATCAATGGGTGCTCTATTTATTTGTCAGGATCACCATGATAGTAAGCTGATGGCACTTGCATTGTAATTTTTTGAACAACTGGCCCCAAGCGTTTATTTGTAGGAAGGGTTGTACCGATTTGGGAGCTAACATGTCATGGCTTCAAGTAAACATGCAGCCCCATGATGTGTTCATGTTTTATATGATTTTTTAAAGTTGCTTTCTATATTTGTTTTGTAGATTTTCATTTTTTTGAAGTTTATTAACAAAACTAGACACAATCATGGAGAAACAAGATAAAGCTCTTTCTATTTTAATTGTTAAAAGTGTTCCTTAGTGCTACGCAAGGTGTCAGTGGGAATGACATGCTAGAAGATATTGTTCCGAAACCAGTTGACTCTGTTGAGGACCTGGAAGTGTTGTCTTAGTGGTCACCCAATTGGAACCATTTAAGAGGGTGAGACTATGCAAAATAAATAAAATAAGGACCACCGGCCCTAATGAAGTATATCCCTTTGTTGTACCCTCACAATCATAATTTGCCAATCAAATAGTCTGTCTTTATTAGCATCATATATGGAAACTTTACAGTTAAATTATCTTGCCTGTGGTTTTTAACCAAATGAGGTTAATATGGTTTTTATTATACTGTATGGCCATGCAATGTTAATGGCCAATCCATGGTGACTCGCATGATCAAGTCACAAAATTTCAGGGTTAAATAGTTTTTTCTACCACCTTCAATTTAGCAACAAGCAAGCTTGCTTTGGTTAAAGTGCCTATAACATCTGTGAGGATTTATCATATTTGTAATCTATGGACTATCCTGAGATAAATTGTAATATTATACCTCAACTATAAATTGTCCAATCGGAAAACAGTATTTGTACCACATGACCAGTCGATTTTTCGCGGTGTCGCATCCCAGTCCCCGATTTCCGAGCTGGGGGTGTGATATTAAAGTTATCACACTGTGATATTAAATTTATCTCACGCGACGTCTCGCGAGGACTACACGCACCCACTCAAAACAATGAAAAATGGCCGAGAGTTTGTGATGACTGATGACTCTGTACTGTTCAAACTAGTATCGCATGTTCAAATTTTCGGTATAATATATCATTTATAGTACCTCTGCTCGGGGGATACGGCGAAATATTACATGAAAGATGATATTTCGCTCTTGGGAAATATCATCTTTCGCTCGAGGGAAATATCATCTTTCATGTAATATTTCGCCGTTTCCCCCTCGCTCCGGGTCTATAAATGATAAATATATCTCGTCAGCTGAAAATGTCATCTTCGTAGACTTTTTTGCTGTTAAAGTTGACGGAAATTATGTCAAATCGGGCATCTGTAAAGAGGTTTTCATGTAGACAGATTCCCGATTTGACGTCATTTCGTCAACTTTAACAGCAAAAAGTCTATGAAGATGACATTTTCAGCTGACAAGATATATTACAATTGATCTCAGGATAGTCCATAGATTACAAATATGTCAAGTCCCCACAGATGTTATAGGCACTTTAAGGAAGGCCTTGTGGAGATATTCAATTTAATATCCTTATTTCCTAATAATTATATCTTAAAAAACCTTCAATTTAATGACTTATCTATCATGTGACTCGTGTGACAGCCACAGATGAGAAAGTTTCATCAGATGGGATTCTTATTTATTTTCCTCGCAACATATTGATTTTATTTAATCCTAACATTTACTGTATAAGATATAATTATTGTTAGATATAAAATTATAATACTCAAGTTAAACTTTACCAAAACTATTTTTAGTTGAATAGATAATAATGCAAATCTAATGTGACTTGTGTATGGGGTGCCAAGTGTCAAATTATTATTTATAGCTTTCAGTGTCAATTTTGTCCTGATATATTTGGTTATTTCAAACAACCAAGTTAATGTGTATCTTGGTTATATCAAATAACCAAGTTAATGTATTTTGGTTATATCAAATAACCAAATTAATGTAACTTGGTTATTTCAAATAACCAAAATAGTTTTTGGTTATTTCAAACAACCAAAATAGTTTTTGGACACTCGGCGATCATTATTTCAAATAACCAAAAAATAGTTTTTGGACACTCGGCGATCATTATTTCAAATAACCAAACTCGCCGATCATTATTTCAAATAACCAAAAATAGTTTTTGGACACTCGGCAATCATTATTTCAAATAACCAAAAATAGTTTTTGGACACTCGGCGAGCAACGTCTTCAGGACATTAAGGTCAGCGGTTGGCACTTATTGCTGTTTGCCGCGTTTTGCTTCTCTGTCGACTGTCAGCATGGCGAGCAGTTCAAATCGAAGCGATCTGTTAAGATCTTTAACCCAAGCCACTGGAAGAGCGATCAACGAAACGTTAGAGGCAAGTATCATTTGTGCAGACAGTACTCTGTGTTTTTGGTCACTGTGTTAATTCAGTATAATATTCCTGTTTATGTTATTCATATATTCCTATTTATGTTAATGACTGATTGTCTCTGTGTGAATATTTTGGTCATTGTATAAATTATTTGTCTGTTGATCTGATCAAAAGATGGAATGATTACTTATATTCTTCTCATCACGACTGCTTTATTTTCACTTTACGGTAGGATAATCTATTTGATGATAATCATCTTTTGAACTGCACTGCCACCAACAATCAATAGATCAACAAACAATTATAAATTATACCGAGACATCAGTTATTTAACACAGTGACCAAAACACTCACAGAGTCACAGAGAGACAATCAGTCATTAACATAAATAGGAATATGAATAACATAAATAGGAATATTATACTGAATTAACACTGACCAAAAACACAGAGTACTGTCTGCACACATGATACTTGCCTCTAACGTTTCGTTGATCGCTCTAACAATGGCTTGGGTTAAAGATCCTGTCAGATCGCTTCGATTTGAACAGAGAAGCAAAACGTGAAAAACGCGGCAAACAGCAATAAGCGCCAACCGTTGACCATAATGTCCTGAAGACGTTGCTCACCGAGTGTCCAAAAAGTATTTTTGGTTATTTAAAATCACGATCGCCGAGTGTCCAAAAACTATTTTTGGTTATTTGAAATAATGATCGCCGAGTGTCCAAAAACTATTTTGGTTATTTTAAATAACCAAAAACTATTTTGGTTATTTGAAATAACCAAGTTACATTAATTTGGTTATTTGATATAACCAAAATACATTAACTTGGTTATTTGATATATTATAACCAAGTCCAAGATACATTAACTTGGACAAAATTGACACTGAAAGCTATAAATAATAATTTGACACTAGGCACCCCATACTTGTGTGGCATAAAATGTGACATGCGTGACCAGTGTCAGAATGATCAATGATACTGCACCTTTATGAAATCAGAGGAAGGACGCTTACTCGTGTAAGAACTATTACTTCTCAAATTCATTAATAACTCATGATGAAAATTCAAAATAAATCAATATTAATTTAATGAGTATTTATCAATAAGAGGACCTTTAACCTCGATTTACTCATAAAATATGGATTCGTTTGAGAAGCAAGTTCTAACACTCGTAATTGTTCATCCTCTGATGTCTAAATACGGACAAACTTTCAAAAAAAGAAATTAGAGGAAGAATGCTTACTCGTGTCATAACAATTTCGTCTGATCCATTTGGGAAACTTGTTCATTTTGTTTTCCTCAATATTTTCAAGAAAACAAAACTGTTTTTCTTGGGACCAGACACGTGTAACGTGTATAGCTTTTATATAATAATGAAAAATAACATGGATATTTTGCATTTGATAGTGATATTGTCAGTGTGGTGATAAATATATGCAACCCACCAGTTGCAAATAATCCAACTATCAGGCCTTCTAGTTGGGAATTTACCTGCTATCCTGTAGCTCAATTGTTTAGAGGGCTGGTGAATATTACCCAGGTTGTGGGTTTAATTCCAGCCTGCATACAGTTGCATTTTTTGCAACTGGTTCCGGTCAAGTTGAGCGTGTTGGTGGGATTCTATCATACTGTACTGTATATTCGCTAGTCACATGTAAATCTAGCTATTGGGTTTGAATATCGCCAATTGAGGTATAATATTAATCAAATCTACAATATTGTTTATAGAGGCATGTCTTTGTGTTCATAAGAATATTACTGAAGAAGTTATAGAACCCATAGCAGAATTCCTAAAATATACCCGGCGCAAACCTTGGTGGATCATGATACAAGGTAAGGTACAGTATCTTTCTATAAATTTTCCATCGTGAAATACATTATACTCATATCTTTATATTTTGTTTTCTATCACATTTTATTTTTGACTCCCCTTTTTATTCATTTTCAGTACCGTGACGAAGCACAATGGCACGAAGCATGACACTTATATATGTACTTTAAATCAAACAAAATATATTTTACCAAATGACCAGTTGCCTGATTTATATTGTTTTCATTGAAACTATGCGCATATTTTTATTAATTATATATTCATGAGTTAGGGCAAAGCCAAAAGGATCGTGTATATAATTTCATCGTGGAATTTCTTATCAAGCGTCCATTTTACGAGTAAAGTAATAGAGCCGGCGTTAGACGCGAAGTAAGCTAATAATATCGCCTTTGGTAGAGAAACGCCAAATCTTGGTGTTTTTTCATAAATTTTATAATCCCATTATCGATGAAATAATCCCAAATTTGGAGTAAATTTAACCCCAAAAGGGGATAACTTTAACCCCAGAAACGGGGTAATAATAACCCCAGAAACGGGGTAATAATAACCCCAGAAACGGAGTAAAAATAACCCCAGAAACGGAGTAAAAATAACCCCAGAAACGGAGTAAAAATAACCCCAAATTACTGGAGTAAAAATAACCCCAAAAAAGCGGATTGTCCTGAACCTTTTTTTTTAACCCCCAAATTGGAGTTAAATTAACTCCCTGAAAATAACAGTGTGTCGTTTCAATATTTTCACAAATTTGTCAAATCACATTTTTACGAATTTATGTATCGTAAAAGTGTCTCACGCGTGATAAAATTGCCACCTGTTATGCAAATTAGATTATTGCCACCTGTAATAATAGATTAGTCCGTTTGTTCACTATTTTCAGCGTTTGTTGCCTCTTTTCTAAAATGGTGATCGTACACATACTTCGACGTTGTGATCCCTCCCGACAACAAGCCTAAGAAAGGCACGTACGGTGTAACAACCGCGACAATGCTCTCAACGTCTTTCTTTAGTAGCGGGTCTTTTTGTAGTTCATCATTTAGCTCGTCAGGGTTCTCGCTACAACGTTTTTGTGACCATACGCATAGGAGTCAATACCATTTTCTAAAAGGTATCGTTTATCGTCGAAGCAGGATAGCGATACTTTATTAATTTCATAGCTACCGAGCTGATGTTTGACACTTCTAATGGTCTTCATTGTGTGTCGCAATTGTTTCTGCTCAAGTAGCACACTTTTGTAATCTTCGTGTCTGATCACTTTTTTAATTATATTCTTTCTAATACCTTTAGCAGTTTTCCCACCACCCCCATCCTCTTTCAAATAGCTATACATTTTACTGCGCAACCCGACGAACTCAATAATTGGTGTTCCAGCGCACTCGTCCTTCATCTTGCCAATGACTTTCTTATTCTCTTTGAAAGCGAATGGGTTGTCTGCAGGGTAATCGCTATTGTCAAACTTTTCGCGCTCCTCCATGAAGTCAGAGTAGACGTCGTCAGTTTTGATTGTGTACAACAGACTGTCAGTGTCGGTGAAGTGCAATCTACAGGTGTCGCTAGAGTACTTTTTCATGATGTAGTTGTAGTGGAAATCATACATCAACGTTTTACTCAAGTCTAGTATGCACATACCTACATACGCGGGTCTATTTAGTGTCAACGTTTCTTTAACTTTGTGGACAGCGACTAAGTTCTCGCTAAATATCTTGCAAGACACAAACGTTGGCTTTGAGACAAGCTTTTCAAATTTCTTCGCAGTGGTCACTAATCTCACGTCCACACGCTTCCTCAAGTTTTCCATCGTTTTTCCGAACACACTATTGTTCATCAACTTGAAAAAGTCCTTCTCAAAAGCGTTCTTAGCCGCGGTTCTTTTGACTGTGTTAAAGTCAATGTACTTACCCAACCACTTGGACTGGTCAAACTGCAGGACCCTGTGAATCTTATTGATTTTTAACCCAAGATCCATGTACAACTGCAGATTTCCGTAGTGACACACATACTTTTTTTTGTTCATCAAATTAGTCACCAGCTTCTTCACACCGCCAACACTCACATTAAACTTATTTTTAATTTTCGTGCAGTACTCCGACAACATGTCGACAGTTATTTCCATCTTCTCAGGAGCCAGCGGGTAGTCGTTGTGTGGGTCATGCAAATGGTCTGGGTATTCCAAGTCGACTTCAAGCAACAGACCCTTTTTGCTATCGTTGTGATAGTCGCATAGATTAACTTTTTTTATCTCTTTCTCAGTCAACCACTTGAAGCCACCCGTAGGTAAACTTTGACTCATTGCCCATCCATACAAATTGTTGGCGTCAAGGTACATCAAATACTTCGACTCTTGCTCTTTGTCATACCCTTCCATGTACTTATTATTCGCCACGCCATGTCTGTTGCATATGTAGCTCACACCACCACGCATACCTAATTCTACGAACTGGAACATGTCAATGTCGGACAATAACTCGAGTTCTACTCCAGTCATCTTTAACATGGCATCCCAAGCCAATCCAGGCGACGTGAAATAGTGACACGGGTCTAATTTATACTCGCGATGGCATGTCTTTCTAAAGTTCTCAAAAACGTCGGCAAGCAAGAGCACGTCACTTTTCAAATACAGGTCGTGATACCCACCCATGTTTTCAACGTCGAAGTAGTCCCACACATCAATGGCGCGCTCATGCATTTCTTCCGTAATATGCTCGTCATTCAGAATGCTGTAGAAGTCCTTTTTGGAGGGTAGCTCGCATTCGTCGAATTTTTCAAAGGAGTCCATGTAATCATAGGGATAGACCCCCTTTCTTGTCATGAGTGCCAACCCCTCATCGCGAAACACTTCTGACGTGTATTTGAAAGCGTCCCTTGGTAGGTTCCTCACCAAGTTGTCTAGACCACTACTCATGAACTGAAAGCTGTCCAAGAATACCAAGTTTTTTCCAAGCATGAACGCCATGTACTTCTCCATGTTGTTCGGTATCACATTTATGTCTTGGCCAAACTTACCAATCTCCTGCATAATGAAATGACTATCGTAGCCACGTAAGTTGTGGAAGATCACAGGAATTTTGTCAGTCAACTTAAAGTTCACATTACAGTCACGATGTGCAGACCCTCTGTACTTACCTGACACATGACAGTGGTCTCTCACTCTAACGTCAGCGCTGGTGTACTCAACACTGCAAATATGACAACTTTTAGCCTCGTCGAAGTTCTTCTTATCGTCATCAGTCAGTGTCATCTCTTTGTTAAAGTGACTCTCAGATGTCTCTTTACAATATTTGACAATTTCTAACATCTCCCCAATGAACTTGTTAACTGCATTTTCACCGCGATACACTTTTACTGGCTTACTGTACTCATTGTCATAGCAACAAACCAGTTTATACCCATAACCGCAGTCAACGTGTCTCTGGTAAGCATTTGTGTAGCTACACTCGCTTGGCAGCTTTGCTGTGTGCACCTTCTGTGTGATAGCCTCAAAGTCTGCATACACCACAAATGGTACGTTTAGCTGCCTACTAAAATTCTCATATTTCACTTTCGCACCTTTTTGCGGCATTTTAATAGCTTGCTTCCCATTGATGACCAAACACACTTCAATGTGACTTTCAAGCACGTCCGCTCGACTAAAACACTGCAGGCAATGTCTACAAAAGTGTTTTCTAGCCTTATGCTCTGTCTGACGGTACATAAACTTGTTGAAATCGCGAATGTACACGTAGTGCTTGTTGCCCACATCATTAGTTATCAACAATAAGTCCATGTGGTCAGGGTACGCTTCCTTAGAAACATACACAGGGAATGGCTGCTTATTTTCATACCCAAAAACATTTATGCTAATATCGTTCGCCTTTTCGATCTTGTTGTAGTCTTTGACTGATACTGGGAAGTTAATTCCATCATAATTCAACTCACCGACATGCCTAGCGTACTTCGACGTTCTATCGGAGTGTTTTCCAACAGGGAACTTATGCGCTAGGTGACACCATCTAAAACACTTGTTGTCATCATCGTTATTTACGTTTATCAGACCCTTCATACTGTTGCGCAGCTCCTTTGGCAACGCAATGTAGCTACTCCCGTGCAAAGGTCTGTAAATAGCGACATTAACATAGTGTGCATCTATTTTGTCGATAGTCCATCCAGACCCCTCAGATAACCACCCAGCTATCCGCGTCAAAATCTGCTCCGATCCACGATTGGCGACACCCTCAATGTCGTGCTCGTTAATGACGACGAACGTTTCGCTGTTAAAGTAGGCAGTTTTGTACGTGGTCTTATCGAGTTCTAAAACTTTCTCAAAAGTGACCTTGACTGTCTCTACCACTTTCATTCCATTGGTCTCACCTAATTCACGTCTCAAAAGGTTAGTGACAGCACTTCTACTGCCATTTACCTGATTGATGTCTCTGTCGTCAATTACCTCAACTCCATAAGACCTTGTGAACCCTCTCAGTGCTCGATCCAACAGATGCGTTGACGGTGCAAGGTCTTCGACTAGACGTTGTCCCTCCTGATCTCTAAAAAAGCCGTGAACGTTGGTCGCTTCATCTGTTAGTGAATTGACAACGGCTGCACTCGTCTTATGCGCCCGTCTTTTTTTCAGCGGGTTTTTCACAGTCCGACTCATTGGCTTATACTTACACTACACTTTTTTTCTTAGCCCACTCGTTGTAATAATTGTCGCCACTTTCGCACCATCCTAGCTTTGGGTACACCACCCCAAACAAATTATCGTCGAACTTCTCTTTCACCTTCCCGTCTTTGAGGTCTGACACCTTCTTGAGTGTCTCGACTCGTCTTCTATGACACAACCTAATAATGTAGTATCCATATCTGCTGACATTTCTACCCTTTATCAAATTGCATGAGTGCAGCACATTGACAACTTTCAAGAAGTCCTCTTTTATCAACTCAAGGTGCTCACCCTTCACAACGTTCCGTAGTCTTCTCCCCATCCACCAAGACCGTTTGTGGACGCTTTTTAATCGCGTGAGTCTCATGTCGCTGTAACTCTGAGTGTAACCCCATTCGATGTCGCCACACTTTGGACATGCGTACCCACCACAGTCAGTCACATTTTTCACAACGTCGCAATCCGAGCAGTAGTAAAGCCTGAAGGTGCCTCCACACTCAATTTGCGTCTCGCTCGCGATCTCGTCAATTGTCAAGCCATAACTCATCTGCCTCATAAGTTTGTCCATCACTCTTATACTACTCCAACATTTTTTTACCGAGTTAGCACCCATACCGCTATTCCACTACCCAAACCTAGCGCGCTAACAAACAATAATTGGTACTCCTTCATTTCCGCACTCGGTTGGTAGTAATCCGCAACCCTCGGGGACTCAGTGAACACTCGTCCGCCGTGCTGAATAGTCATCGCTCTCCCAAGCTCCTCCAACGCGCGGCTTGTGTCATTGATGTCAGCGTTAGCATCTGAGAGCATTTGCCGTAAACGCTGGATCTTATCTCTCTTGGCGACTTCGTTTTCAGACCACGCTTCTTTCGCGCTGGCTAGCTGCTCCAACGCGTGGTTGTGTCTTTCCATCTCAGCTTCATAACCTGTGTGATTAAACTTTGAAAACATAAAGCCAGCGCCTGCAAAAGCCACTGCATTAAATATCCCTCCAGCCACAACACTCACCATTAACTTACGTTGATTTGAATGGATCTGTAGGTATCCACTTTTTCGATTGCATCCATTTTACTAACAGCGTTCCTGCACCAACAGCTGCAGCGAGTTTCACTGTGCCTTTAACTGTCTCTGGTGTTCCCAATGGTTCCCCCAAAGCCTTTTTAGAAATCATACTCACTGCCACAGCACCAGTCGTAACAAGTAGCGCGTCGTACAATTCGTTCATAAGTTCTTTTCGATCGATCGCAGCCATATATACATTGTCGTGTGTTTTGTTCAAGAATCAAATGTGTCTAACGCTGGACGACAAGTTCTACGATTTTCTGACGTGCTAACCACAGTGCTCACAGGCTCTAATCGTGTCTCTTTTTCACTGCTAATTGTGTACCACAATGAAGCAGCAGCAATGATTACACCAAGTGTTCCGACAACATATCCATAGCTCCACTCACCACCCTGCTCTTCGTTAACTATCATTTCACGCATTTTCTTTTCTTTCGCGGCTTTCGATATCTCAGCCAACTTTTTACCAGCAGCGACGCGCTTTGGGTCCTTCACCTTAACACTTTTCACATCAGCTGTAATCTTCGCTTCAACAGCCGTCTGTGAGTCCTCAACCATCTAATACACTATCACGTGTTATCTTACTCACAGTTGACCTCACAGGTGTCTCACAGATGACCTCACAGTTCCAGACCAAACGCACTAAAAAATTAGGATTTTTTCTGAGAGTATAACATAATGACTCAAGCCAGAGAAATAAGCGAAGAAGATATTGCCAACATGCTTAGAACAGCCTTTATCAGTGTGTCTACCTCACAAGACACCTCTGGGCCTAGCGTCTTAAACAAGTACTTCTCAACATACACAATGTTCGACCCCGACCCTGAAGGGCCACCAAAACGACTTGGCTCTCAGGTCCGCCATACGAGGTATCTTCTCGACGCTTGGATCGATCTTCGAGAAGACAGAGCCAACGAGCTTGCTGATACATTAGCTAACATAATCCCTGTGTGGTGTTACTCATCATTCAAGTACCTTATGTTAGCGAGTGGTGTCTACTTGAGCAACCCTCGTGAGTCCAACGCCACATTACTCGGTAATTTCCTCCAAGTGTTCTTAGCGACCCTTCTATGGAAACCATGCCCAACCAAAGCCAAAGCGTGGCTAGAGCTCGCCGCAAACCGCGACGTTCACGTTTGCAAGGTGGGGTGTAATGAGATACTGGGTGTGGATGATATCAGGGACCACGTACTCTCGCCCGCCCACAGACACTTTGCGAGAGATGAAAGCGCGTACGTCTGTTACCCATGCGGTGTGGCTACCAATAGCCCAATGTGTCGCTCAAGACATGAGAGCTCGAAGACTCATCTTGAAAACTTAGAGCTTCGGCGGATATTCAACAACGAACAACGATTTCCACCAGAGTAAAAAAATATTTCTCTGAAGGTATAGTAACCATGAGAAAAGTTGGTAGACTAGAAATCGTGATTGGTCCCATGTTCGCAGGAAAAACGACAGAGACTCTTCGTAGGTTAGTCACGTTAAGTAAATCAGGGCTCAAAGTCCTCTACATGAACAACGCAGGTGACACTAGGCGAACTGACCACGCGTTCTCCACACATCGTCAGACCATTGTTGTCGGATCAGACAGTTTACCTGCGAAGTTAATCACCAACCTTCCGAGTTCTTCCGAGATAGCCGATTATGACGTCATCGGCATTGATGAAGGCCATTGGTACTCTGGGTTACTCCCAGTTATTCACGAATACATTAAAGCTGGCATTCACGTCATTATTTGTGGTCTCATAACAACAGAGCACTTAAAAAGACTTGGTGAACTTGACACGCTCTTCCCAATGGCAGACGACATCACATTTCTAAAAGCGTACTGTGCTGTTTGTCGTGACACTGATGGAACAACCGTTGAAGCGCCATTCAATTGGAGATACAACCCAGGGCCATCATTCGTTGGTGGCGCTGAGCAATATCGCGCAGTGTGCAGACGTCATCATCCTTCCACACAAAATTAAGGGCGTTCTCAATACGCCTCACTTTTTTAAATTTATACATTGGTCACATGAAGCGTCCAATGTCTCCCGTAGAAACATTTTTTCACACAGTGGTCAGAAGGTTTGTGAAATAAATAGAGAAAGTTTTGCAGATATTTTTTTACCAAGTTAAAAACGTCTTTAGAAAATGCTAGAGCAGTCGTCGCTTCAAGTGTCGTCTCAACAACGAGAACGAGTGCTAACTCGACTTATTACTCGCTGTCTAAAAAGTCTCTTTACAATAGCGTCTCTCGTGGTTACTCAACGCTGATTTATTTTTAAATTTACGAAGGCAGTGAGAGCACTGAAACCCAACGTCAAAGAAATATTTTATTACCGTGGTAATAGCGTCGTCGTATGAGTCGCACAAGAGTGTTAGATAACCAGCGGATTTATATCTGAGCAACAGAGACTCCTGCTCTTTGGACGTCTTGCCTGCACCACCTGGATTCTTGAACTCAATCACAAGCCCGCTGTGCTGTCGGTTTGCGTTGGCAATAATCAAGTCAGGCGTTCCACGTTGGTAACCTTTTCTCCACGAATTTATTCTTTTACTCGAAGTGTCTTGATTCTCACCACAAGCGGCTATCAAAATAGCTTCTGGATAATATTTCCTAAGAAAACCAACAACTTTCGTGTGGAGATCGAACTCAGTGATCATTTTAAACTGATTGTGTTTGAGACCGACATCAGCTAAACTTTTTCTAACGCTTGGCAAGACCTCTGAGTGCACCCACCTTCCAAAGTGCTTCGCACGCTCCATTTTACTCGAGAACACTAACGAGTAGACCCCAAGTTCGTTGATAAACGAGGCCTGTTCCATCTTCATTTTGCAATCAGGTTCGACGTGGTCGTTGACTGTGTCTTTTGGTCGAGCGTAACCTAGAGCGCTCGCGACTTCTTTCGCTTTGAACCATATATCGCCGTTGTTCATGACCGTTGTGATTTGGTGGCCATCGAAGTCGAATAATCGAAGCACTGTGGAGGTCATCACTATATTATAGTCTCCTACAAAAAACTACTCGACATAGGTGTCAGGTTTTTTATAGATCTGGTTTGTTGTGTACCAATGCAGCAAATACGTTTTATTAGTCCTCAGTTTTCTACGTCGTCTGAAAAAGTTTCTAATGTTACGAACCAGTTTTCTAAGCCAACCCATTACATAACTTAGGTCACGTCTCCTACCACTCCTACGGTGTCTGATTCTGCAGGTAACATAATAGGTTCGCCGTAAGTCTTTTTAGACCTCATACCAATCTCAGCGTGGAGCTCGAGAGTAACGTCACCGCGACCAAATGATCCACCAGCTTTGAACATGTGATCAGTCGTCTTATTTATCTTATATATCTCATGAGGTCTCGAAAAACATGCTCCCATTTACTTCACACCATATTCCTTCATCATTTCTCCACCCATGATTATGATGTCTCGGTTCGTCATGTAGCCACTCACAATTTTCACACCGTAGAATTCTATCAACGATGGGTGTGCATAGGGCGCTAGTGGTATTCCTGGTCGATGTATTCCAAAAATTGTTCCATATGGTGTGCCTATCTTTTTCATGTTCGCTACGAAGTCTGAATCGGCTGACTTGACGTTGTTGACTCTGACGTGTGAATTGTCCATTTGCCAGTGTATTGATATCATATGCATTTTACTTATGTCAATAATACTCGGAATAGTGCATACGCTCTCCATTGCTGGGGTGCTGCCACCATACGCTAGTCCATTAGTCATACCAGTCTTGTACCCTATGAACGTATCCCAACTACCATCGTCGTTTGATATAATTGTCTCCCAATTTGATCCAGCAGTTCTCATGGGTAACCTCACCACAACAAAAATGGAGAGATCACACCATTGCATACTGGGGCAGTTAAAATGGAGACCTGACTCAAGTGGGATTGGTGTTAACACAGGTGATAGAAAACTTTGACTCACACCGCTGATGCCAACAATAGGACCATAAGCTGGGTTGTTTTGCACTAATTTGCTTGTTTCACCAATGGCTTTCACTTTGTTTGAACCATTGGCGTGAAATTCCACGTTTTTCAAGGCGTGTGTGCTAACGTTGAAGTCGAGCACAACATTGTAGGACTGACTCTTGAGGTAGCTTGATAGCAATTGCTCTAGAGTTCTTTTATTTGCAGCGTCTGAGTCATCGACTGGGTCTGCCACGTTTTTTATCGCTGAGCCTTGCATGTCTATTATTCCAGACATCCTTCCGCCGGTCGCGCTTAATTTAGGATCTTCGTCCAGATGCCTTTTCGTTCTCTTTAGTATTTTATCATGAGGGTCGTCAGACTCGTACCCATAGTTTAGACTCATTACTACTTCAAGGTGTATTTGGTTAGCAGATAGCCAGAGACTGCTGAGAACCCTAAGATTATCGCCAGCGTTGTCGTGTCTGACTTACTTGTGGTGGTCTGTGCTATTTGATTGGTGGTGACCACTGTTTTCTTTGCAGGTGGCGTAACTAGAGTTTCCAAGTGGAGTCCTGCCGCTTGATGGACTTTCTTGTGCTTCACTTTTGACGCTCGGTGGTAGTTCAACCCGTCGTTATACCCAAATGTCATCCCAGTTTCAGACGAAGTTCTGAGCACGTTATTGTAGCCAACAATGGGGTCCTTTAGCAAGACCATGCTTCTGGGGATCAGCCAAGTGTTGGGTGTCACAGCTGTGTCTAGCTTAACTTTGATCTCACTAATCGCTTTGTTCATAAGGTTGATCCAAACACTCGGTGAATACTGAACCACACCGTCTTCAATGATGTCTCTAAAGATTTGTTGTGTTTCTCGAGCACTAGCCCTAGTTCCCACGATGCTTTGCTTTGACTTCGCTTGGGCTCCAAGAATGGCACGCATGTAAACTTCAATCGATTGGTTTAGTAGTTCTTGTCCTAATGGTGTGAACCCGTCAGAGTGTCTTGGGCAGTACCGACGATAATCACCTTGGATGTCCTTGATGTATCTATTGTCAACATCAGTCAATGGTACGTGGCCTCTCAAAAGTCGCCAGTCAGGGAGGTACAGTCTTAAGATGTTGTTAATGTCAACTTGACTCTTACTCAAACGGAACATCACACGACGAATGGTGAAGTACACGTGGAACCTCATGAGACTCACGACTTGCTTTGGGACGTCGACGTGATAACTTAAGTTTTGTAGAGACACCCCTGAGCGATATGTAGCGATGTACATACCTGCGATCGCTTGATAGTAACTCTCCGTTAGAGTCCAAACTGTGTTAACGTTACCACCAATTGCCTTGTCGTTGTGACGTCTTTTGGTGTCGATGAGTATTCTCGGTAGATTTGATTTGAAGGAATTATTGTCGTCGACAAAGACGTCAAAATTGTGGGTTGGGTAGTTGAGGACATATGGTGGAAACGTCTCGACTTCTCTGTAGCTCTTGTGGGTCTCTGTCAGTAATAACTTTGGGACACGCCCATCGCTCGACCATATTTTTGGGAATCTTGGTGTGTTGCTAAGGAATTTCGTGAAGCCCTTGTTCTTCGTGAACTTTGATGACTTTATGTTTATCATGTCAGAGTACTTTGGACCTAACTTGAAGTAAATGTCAACGGTCTTGACTGTTTTATTGTCGTCCGCAAGGTTGTACCCAAACTCAAACTTATCTAGTTGCGCATTTGGAAATTCACTAAGAAGAATTAGTTCACCTTGCTTTCTTTTTGTTAGCATCTACATAACATACACTACATTATATGGTCAGGGTTGTGGTATTAATTAGAGGCCCAACGGAAACTGTGGATCTACCAGAGGCACTTTTGACGTTTGGCTCAGATCCTCACTTACTAGTGAAAAAAGCGACCATCTTTTGGGACTACGTTAACGTGGAGACCGGTGTGAATGATGAAATAAGCTACAACAGCAACAAACACGTTTTTGAGTCTGGGTACCACACTTTTAAAATGATTGCTGACGAGTTGAAGGGATTAGGAGCTATCGAGCTAGTGGCCAACAAACACAATTCAAAGTGCGCGATAAAAACTGACCAACAATTAGAGCTGTTTAAATTTGGAGAGCTGTTAGGGTTCAACGATAACACAACGATAAGTAGTAGTGGTTTGGTCAGCCCTAACGTTGTGGATGTTAACAAAGGGTTGAAGTACGTACAAGTGGGTTGCAGCATTGTGAACAGACCTGAGAACATTGTTAGTGGTAGCAAAAGTGAGGTTATCGTTGAGCTACCATTGACCACCACCCAACCACTGAAGAGCTCCGTCCAACACTTCTTCAACATTGAGTCGAAGGTGTCGATAAACAAAGGCGCTTTCACACAGCTGGTGTTTAATGTGACTGACCAAGATGGTAGTGGTGTCAACGTTGGCGATATATTGTTGGATTTGTATGCAACGCTTGAGTAGCTAGACGTGCGCTAATGTAATGAGTCTAAACTATGGGTATGACTCTGGTGGTTACACTGAAAAGCGACGTGTAGACGACAGTCCTCAAAAGTTGACGGTGCTTATTGAAGGTGTGGAGAAAGTTGTGACTTTTGACTACAGTGTAGTGGCCACACACGATAACCCACACGTTGTAGTCAAGACAGCCACTGTGTTTTGGAGCTACAATAACGTGGCGAGTGATGTCGATATTCAATTCTTTTCTGTTAGATTAGGAAGACCAGCGCCAATGTTCACGGCAACTCGATTGGGTAAGGGCTACTACGACTTCGACGCGTTGGTTAGAGCTCTACGACACGCGCTCAGGGTGGTTAATGTGGACTTCGTGGTGGAGAGACTGGCGGCCACAGGTAAAAGTAGGGTCAAAGTTCGGCGTGTGAGGTATGGCAACGCCGCCGCATACGAACTTAGGCTAGGTGACATTGGGCCTTTGCTTGGTTTTGCGAAGGACGCAGGAATTGTGTTAGATGCTAAGTGGCATGACAGTCCAAACAAGATCGATATGAACAGAGGTCTAAAGTATGTAGAAGTCTCGTGCGACGCTGTTGAGACGGAGAGCAACGTGGACACTGATGGGAAGCGTAGTAATGTGATCACAACATTGCCAGTGCCCACCGAGCAGTCTCTAGATGGGGGGATACAACGTTATGCATACGTTGAGTCCAAGGTGAGAATTAAAAAAGGTGTTTACCCAAGTATGACGTTTCGTGTCAAACCAAACAATGGTGACGCTGACGTTGGCGCGGTGCTATTGGAACTGTATATTGTGTGAATTATATGGAGCTCGGTGTGGAAACAGAGCAAGGGTTGAGAGACATTTATTATAATCCTAAGACGGGGTTCAGTGGTGTAGAGAAATTGTATCAAAGTGCATTGGGAGACGGATTGAAAGTAACTAGAAAAACAGTGAAAGAATGGTTGACAGCGCAGGACACTTACACTAGGTACAAACCCATTGTGAGAAGACATAAGTTCCGTGCTACCTTTGTTGGGTTTCTTGGTGAAGAGCTCCAAATGGACTTAGTGGACATGAGTAAGTACTCAAAACAGAATGGAGGGTATTATTGGATATTGACAGGTATTGAGATATTGAGTAGATACGCTTTTGGTATTGCAGTTTATAGAAAAGACACTAAGAACATGACTAAGGCTGTTGGGGAGTTGTTGAGTGACTTTAAAGATCGGTTTGGGACCACGCCTAAGTTAGCGCAATTTGATGATGGACTCGAGTTCTACAACGTTGGTGTGAAAAGTTTGCTGAAAGAACATGGTGTTGAATATTTCAGCACTAAGAGCAATAAAAAGGCTGCTGTTGTCGAGCGTTTTAATAGAAGTCTGAAGAGTATTATGTGGAAGTACTTTTATAGCCGCGGGACGTACAAATGGATTGACGCTTTGGGCCAGTTTGTAAGCAATTACAATAGCAACGTGAATCGAAGCATTATGATGAAACCGAAGGATGTCAATAAGTCAAACGAAGGCGAAGTGTGGACCACTTTGTTTGGTCACCAATTTGCAGACAACCCATTGCCAAAGTTTAGAGTTGGTCAATCGGTGAGAATTAGTAAGTACAAGAGTGTGTTCACAAAGGGTTATGAAGCCAACTTCACTGAAGAGCTGTTTAAAGTGGTAAAGGTTATTCGTGGTGATCCGAATGTGTACGAAATTGAGGATCACACCGGTGAACAGATTATTGGTAAATTTTATGAACAGGAATTATCGCTGGTCAATAAGAAACATGGCGACGATGTGTACAGAGTTGAAAAGGTGTTGAAAAGAAAGAAAGTCAGAGGGAAGAAGATGGCGCTGGTCAAATGGTTGGGTTATGAGAGCGAACACAATTCGTGGGTGTCAGAAAGCGATATTCAAAATGTGAGCTAATGTAATATGGCTGAAGGTGGGGAAGGTTTTGACGAGATTGAGATGAAGAACTTTGGCAAGTTTGAAGGCATGAGTGTTGAGCAATTAGAAAATACGCTCGCCGATATCAAAGATTTTGTTGGAGGCATGTACGGTAGGTACACTGAAGACAACATGCCGGAAGACA
Source organism: Chrysogorgia sp. JL179-B06 (assembly GCA_035772405.1). Lineage (NCBI taxonomy): Eukaryota > Metazoa > Cnidaria > Anthozoa > Scleralcyonacea > Chrysogorgiidae > Chrysogorgia > Chrysogorgia sp. JL179-B06. The sequence continues at coordinate 3,809,668 of JAYKKM010000035.1, read as the reverse complement.
TTCGCGTTAATTACAACGACTATCAAGACCATGTGAAAAAGATAATGAGTGAGCTAGACGCGAGGCGAGGTTGGCAAAAAGAGACGTCGTTTATTGACGATGGTAAAACGGTGACAATAAGGGGCACAGACACGAGATCCTCAGCAGTTGTTGGTGATGACTATGCTCCCAAGCTTAGAGACGTGTCGGCAGACAAACTGAAAGAGGGAGCGTCGTCTGACATACGAGACGGTGTACCGTCGACGTCGAAAGACAAAAAGATGTTCTTATCAGCGGAAAGAAGCGACAAGAAAGACTTCCTCAAAAACGTTATGGGCGTAGACATTAGGAAGGGAGATGGACCGAGATCGAAGAGACTTATCGATGGGTTGAGGGTGGTCAATGGTAGGAAAGGCACTGTGGTTGGCTTTGAGTTTGAAGGTAAGAGAATCATCGTTAAAAAGAAGGATGGAGACTTTGGGAAATTTGGTTATAGTGAAGTGAAAGCTAACGTTGAATTTGTTGAAGCGTTTGAGGACTTAGTTGATGAGGCTAGAAAAGAACACAAAAACACGCCAAGTGGTGTGGTTGACGCACAGTTGAGGTCTGAGGATATAACGCCAACAGAAGAATTGACAGACGCTATTGTTTCGAGCGTTTCTGATAGGGTTGAAGATGAAGTGGAGTCACAAGAGAGTAAGCTAAACGACGATGTGACGGATGAGGTTGGTGGTGGAGAGCAAACGTTGAGAGAAATCGCAGGCATATTGAATCCAGTGGGCTCAAACGATGTGAAGATAAACGCTTTAGAAATCACAGCCAATAGCTACCGCTTGAAAGCTTTAAACGAGACTGACCCAATGAAAGAACAGAAGTATAAAAGCATTAGTGAGGTAGCTGAGTTGAAAGCGGATAACGTACGACTTAAGGAGGGTCTCAAACCAGAGCATGAAGAAGCTAATAAAATTATTTCTGACGAGGTCGCAAACAATGACTTGTCTAGGTTAGAAAGATTCAAGAAATGGGCTAAAAAAAATGTGGTTGGGTTGAGTGCTGTAGCAATTTCAGTGGCTGGAATTATAACAACAATTATCATCGCTGGGAGGTCTGCTGTTATGAAAGGCGCTAAAGCCATAAAGTCATTCGCGCAGGCTGTTAAGAACGCGATAACGAAGATGGGTCCATGGGCTGTTGGGCTGGCTAATTTAGTTTATAATGTGTTGACGTTGGGTGCAAAGGGTCTCGCATGGTTGGCTCAAAATCTGTGGGTACTCGCGGTGGTACTTGCGTGGTTCGCTTATGATTATTACAAGCTAAAACGGTAGCGATAAAACATATGTAAAGGTATATGAACGTCACGTCGGCAGAGTTGAGCCCTGGTTTTAGACGAGCGACCATGGGTGGCATAAAAGGGGTGAGAACGCAACACGTAATCACGTTGAACCCTAATAAAGTCAGCCCTGGCGAGGAACTTTACATTGATATACCGAAGCTTAAGGTTAGTAGCTGTTTGGTGCCTGGATCGTTGGGTCTAGTGTTCGACTTTAAGAACGTAAACACCAAAAGCTGGTTCTTGAACAATGTTAGTAAGTTGTTGGTTGAGAAACTTGTTGTGAGACTAGCTGGGGAAACTGTGTATGACAACAATGGGGAAAATTACACTGGTGTCTATCGCGACCTTTGGGAGAGTGTTACTGCGCGAGACCAAATGATTGACTATGGTGTTGGTGGTGAGAACTTGAGAAAGCTAATTTCTAAGGATGACAGTGGTGCGACGAGTGGGAACGTTGCTAAAGTTAGTGACGCGTTAATGTTTGGTGTGATTGGAACGAAACAGCGGATTAAGCTTGGCAAGATCATGAACGACCATGGGTTGTACGCTCCTTTTAGCATGAACAACAACTTGCAGTATGTGATCACACTCCCGAAGGCCGCAGACATCATGGTGGCGCAATCCGGTAGCGCTGTGGGCGGATACACTCTGGAGAACCTCGAGCTTGAGTACGAGACGATCGACAATCAGGAGCTCGCTGACGAAATAGCGTCGGGTTACGCAAGTGGTCGTAGTTTGTCATATGAGCACGTTACGTTGATGAAAACCACCGAATGGGACAAAGGCACGACCATTGTGAATGAAAACATTAATCTTCCAAGAAAAAGCATGAAGGCGATTGTGTTGCTATTCACGAATAAGGTGCGAACAGACAGCGAGGAGTTTCTTTACCCAAATATTGAGAATATTAGAGTCACAATTGAAGGTGTGCCAAATAGTGTATACTCACAAGGCATTCCAAAGTCGAAGTTCTATGCAGAAGCGAAACGATTGTTTGGGTTGGGTGAAGAACACGCTCAGTTCATGACCATACAGAAGTTCTATAAAGATGGCTTTGCGTTAGTCATCGACTTGAGGAGTGTTCAAGATAATCGCAATGTCGCCACTGGCAAGAACATTGTAAACACACAATCCGGTGTGCTTCTTGAGATCACTAAGAAAGCGACGACTGCGAATGTTATGTGCAGGGTGTTTGTGATAAGCGATGGGTTGGTCAACTTCATGAACAATGGGCTGCAATCAATCCAGTATTAAATCAAACGTGAGTTAATGGAGACTCCGTTTAATATGTTAATTGTTGGTATGACAGCTTGTGGTAAGACGCATTATTTGCTGGAAACATTGGAATCTGAGTACTTTAGTAAATTTGACTACATTGTGTTGATTTGTCCTACTTTCGAGTGGAACAAAGCGTACCAAGATTGGAAATATGTGCGCGACCCCGACGTGTTAGCGATAGACTGCGCGCAGGATAATGTCGACGCTGTTCTCAAGTGTGTAACAAATGTTTTTAAAGGCACTAACACTCTGATTGTGTTGGACGACTGTGCGAGCTCTCAAGATGTTAAGAATAGGACTAGTCAATTGGTCAACTTGGCTTTTAGCGCGCGACATTTTATGCTGAGCGTTATTGTCATCACACAACAACTGACGTCGATCGCAAAACCGTATAGAGAAAATATTAGTAAGCTCGTTTGCTTCTACTGCCCAAGTAGGAGTGATATGAAGGTCGTTATCGACGATTACCTTGGAAACATTAGCAGAGAAAAATCGTCGGCGATTGCGACTGCATTAAAAAATAATAAGTACGCTAGACTAGAAATCTCACTGCGCTATCCATACAGTCACGAAGTTGTTATTCCGCAATAAAATATGGGTATAAGTAATAGCGTGATGGTAAAACGCAAAAGTGGGGAAAATCCTACGATTGAAGAATTAGTTGAGGAGACTGATGACACTTCGACTGTGGAAGACAACATTGACGTTAGGAGATCCGAACTTATTAGACTGTCTGGTGATGGTGTGGTGAGCCAATCTGAAGCGTACATTAAAAAAGCGTCCGCAAAAGTTATTGATAAGATATGGCGCCAATACGAGTTGAAGAGAATGGAAATTGCAAACGCTTTTCTCACCGACTTGTTAATCAGCAAGTTCGCCAGCTTACTGGACGGGTTGAACGCTATTGAGAATCCTGACGAACTAAACGACGAGTTGCAGAAAGACCCGCTATTAAAGAAAGACGTTGAGAGCATTGTCGCGATTGTGACGCCGTACGTGCCTTTCTTGGGCTTGTTGTCGGGAGGAATCACAACGTCGAAATATGTGTACGATCACCATTTCAAAAGTGTGGTGACAAACACTGAAAGTAGTAGTGAACAAACGGACTAATCTATTATTAACAGGTGGCAATAACCTAATTTGCATAACAGGTGGCAATTTTATCACGCGTGAGACACTTTTACGATACATAAATTTGTAAAAATGTTTAAACGACTATTTTTTTAAATGTGATTTGACAAATTTGTGAAAATGTTGAAACGACTATTTTTTAAATGCGATTTGACAAATTTGTGAAAATGTTGAAATGGTTATTTTTTAAATGTGGTTTGACAAATTTGTGAAAATGTTGAGACGACTATTTTTTAAATGTGATTCGACAAATTTGTGAAAATGTTGAAACGACTATTTTTTAAATATGGCTAAAGTAGCGTAAAGTTTAGCGAAAGTTGTGATTTTTTTAATATTCGGCATCAACTGAGTGGAAAACGTGGGAGGGGTGTTTAGATTGACTAACGATCACCATAATAGCATAGAGACTGGCGCTGTGAGCTCACCAACGTCGATTATAAAACGTGAGTACCAAAACATTGCCGAATTATGGCTCGACACAAATTTGGTGATGTTTTGGCGTTTATATTGTGGTTGGTGTCTACTGGGCTCGCAGCCCCACTTACTATACTACTATTCAGCATGTTCTTTTGCATCCCGGCTCCACGATTCCAAAGTACGTCTTGAGCTCCAGCCAGTTGTCAGTGATGTTCTGGAGAACTCGTCCCCGGTTTAGCCAACGGGTCTGGCTATACTTGGTAAAAGGAAGGGATGCTCCTGTATCTTCGCCAGTGTTGATAGTGTCGAACAAGGTATTGTAGGCATCTCTCCTGAGAGTGCTTCGGCTGAACCATGCTGGTATCTCGGCAAGCAAATGATGCATGGTAGAAGGTAAAGCTTCAAATGCATGCTTGACGACCAATACTAGTGAATGACAAGTACACTTAAGAAGAATGCAGTTGGGGTTTTCGTCACTCATCCTGGACCAGAGACTGTTGTGTTCACCAATGTTGCTATTGGTAGTATCGACACTAAGACCAACACAGTTAGACAAGTCCATGCCATACTGTTCGTTAACACACTTTCTGCATGCATCAAAAAGTGCCTATCCGGTGGCTGCTATTACAGGAACAAGACCCAGCAGTGCTGTGACAAGCATCCTTACTGACTTAAAGCTATGTAAATTCCTAAGTATAAGTATAAGTGTTCAATAATAAAGTTAATTAACGTTCTTAGTGTTTATTCATTAATCATTAAAAGTTTCTAATATAACGAAACAGTTTACAACAAGAGTGTTTAATTACATATTCGTACTTATTTCCTTTGTGTTTACCTCATGAATTATTAATGATCGAGACGACAATAAATAATACGAACACGCTGGCGATCGCGGCCATAACTGCAAAAATGCAGTTGCACAAAGCAGCTTATTTTAGTTTTAACCTGATGAATTTTACCGTGTCATAATAAAGATTTGTTACTGTTACTGCCAATCAGGATCATTGTTACAATTTACTACAATTTAAATACCCAAACAACAGTTAAACTGTAGTTAAGAGACAACTGGGCCAATATAAATTTACAAATAAATTTACAAAACGAAATAACATTAAAATATACGCAGCGCCCAACAACTGATAAACAAAAAACCATCTAAAAATATATTTCATGCTATCACTTAAGGACGCCATGTTGAACAATACTAGATTCGTTCCAGGACTATAATTTCACTGCGCACCACTATACCACCTACACCATTTACACCACTTACAACGCCATATTCTAAGACCGCTTAGACCTAAAGCAGCTGCTAGCACCCTGTACCAATTGCACCATTTACACCACTTACAACGCCATACACTAAGACCCCATGGACCAGTCTACCACCTGCTACCACCTGACACAGGTGGTAAGCAGCCGCTAGCACCTGCTGCCAATTGCACCATTTACACCATTTACACCACTTACCAGCCCATACACTAAGACCCCATGGACCAGTCTACCACTTGCAACCACCTGACACAGGTGGTAAGCAGCTGCTATCACATGCTACCAATTGCACAATTTACACCACTTACAAGCCCATACACTAAGACCCCATGGACCAGTCTACCACTTGCAACCACCTGACACAGGTGGTAAGCAGCTGCTAGCACCTGCAACCAATTGCACCATTTACACACCAGTCTACCATGACTTGCAACCACCTGACACAGGTGGTAAACAGCTGCTAGCACCTGCTACAATCTGACAAAGGTGGTAAGTAGCTGCTACAATCTGACACAGGTTGTAGGCATCAAATGGTCAGTAATATCAAACCACCTGCAACAACTGGAAACCAATCTAAAGCAGCTGCTATCCAATGCCTATGCTGGACATATCTCTTTTACAACAAGAGTGTTTTACAGTTTTACCAGAACTGATAAATTACGCAATTAGCACAACAAGCCAGCTAGGCGAGCTAGCCCTTCTCATCATGTAAACGCAAGAAACATCATCTCGGCAAAGTGGGCCGGGCTGGCTCGCCTTCATATAAACACCCCTTAGCATGTTCTCTATAGACAGATGTAAAAATATCGAAAATACATACGAAATACATGGAAAAAATATTGAAAATGTTAGGGGTATATCTATTCCTAGAAACTTTCTGATTCGTAGAAGATATGTTTTGAAAAACTATATGACCGGCAGTCAGTAATCTAAACATAAACCCTAATCATAACCAAAATCCTAAAACCAAAAAAAAATGAAAGAAAAAAAATTACATAGTAAATGATCTCGATGCCCGGTGCCTCTAGCACACTATATGGTGTAGTCAAAACATTGGGTTGAATGAACAAGATATAAATGATTATTTTTTATCTTCTGAACCTTGTACTTTGTTCATGAATAAAAACGACAAAACATGTTGCATGACATATGGTTATCCTTATTTTCCCCCCAGGCACCGTAAATCTGCCCCTGGGAAAATTTCCTGTTTTGTTCATCCAAGGAAATTTTCTCAATTGCAGAAATATATGTTGAGTTTGAAAACCTTTCATTCATAAATAATCACTGGAACTACAAACGTTTCATTTATGCATCTACCTTCTACATTGATTATACTATCGAAATCACCAAAATCTGATTTTCTCCCTCGAAATACAGGAAATAGAGTTTCAGAGCCTTAGAAATTTAAAAATTTCCCCCCTAAAGGCTTCTCGTTTCTAAAACTGCCTGTGTACCACCTGATACCAAGTCGTTGAAATTATGATGACAAAAAACCGTTGAACCCAAACATAATTCGAAGAACAAACGAGCGTCTTGAGGAAAAATAATAACTAATCGCCGTCTTAGGAAACATATCCATCTATATTATTTAAACTAGACAATTGTTTGTTGAATGTTGTTGTAGTTGCTGATTACAACTTAATAATTATTATTTTTGCTTTCAACAAATCCCTGAAGAGATTGGATGATGTGAAACAGCTGTGAAAAATCAGCCAGCAGCCCAGTTTTACGTTTTGGCCCGCACCCCCCCCCCCCCCCCCCCCCCCCCAATAATTTGCTCTGGCGATTTCATGCCAGTTTAGATCCGATTAAACTTGCTGGAAATTACTCTCAGAAGTCAGGAAAGCCTATTTAAGAGATCCTAATTTCACAAATTTTCCGGGGGACATGCCCCTGGACACGCCCAGCAGTGCAGTAACATTACCGCCCCCCCCCCCCACGTACGGCCCTGGAAATAGAGTTACTGTTCAAAATATAGCTCAAGGAATCTTGCACTATGGAGATGCTCTTCGATCTGAACTTTACATCAAATCGAACAACTTGTGGTACAGGATCACACTTGCAAATTTACTGCAATTCATATTAAAAACAAGACGCCCGCTAGGCGTTAACTCGGGCTACTTGAGGTTGTGGCTTGTTGAAAGACATTGTAGGCAAATTCAGTGATTTGAATTCAATATACACAAATCTATAGTTGTAGGTACAATGGTTGGTTAAATTTTCCATCATTGCAAACCCATAACATAGTGTTGGCCAACAGCTTTGATTATATGAAGGTGAGTTGACTAAGTATCCAAGCTGGCTTACTGAGAAGTCTGCTCCACCAAATGAGCCATCCTGTTTGCTGACCTAATCCAGTTCTAGTCAACAGGGTCAGCCTGGCAAGCAAGCCGGCCTGTGCTCATGTAATTACTAATAATAATTCATATGGTCAGTCCGGCAAACAGGTTCAGTTTGAGCAATCATTAAATCAGTTAATCTTGTTCTCAGTGTATAAGGCATAGCAGTAAATCAAACCATTTAGCTGGCAGTAGCAAGGTGTCATAAGCTATTATAAAATAGTTTAAAGAAATGTAATTCAAAATCATTATTTCTTTGAAGTTATATTAACATTTTGAGCCAGTAAACATATTCATAATTTTAGCATATTTATTATTTGAGAGGCTTTATACATACTAGTGACTAAGTCCAGTGGGCCGGCCAGCTAGCTAATTGCAATATAAAGACAGATTACTGCATAGTTAACTATGTTACTGTTTCGGTTAGCGAGCCAACTCGCTTTCCATGTAGTCAAGGCCAAAATTCAGACCCGTCACTGGTAGTAAACTAGCAAACAACAACAAACTCTTTACTCCTTGATCTTGATAGTTGGTATGGGTGTCACAGATTTATATACTGTGTGTTGAGTGTGTTCATTTGTAAGCATTTGTGTATAATAATACATGTATGAACAATCGATACAAATTTACTGATAACCCAGAACATTTTGGAGCCCCATTTAAGCTTACAGGTAAAATATCAAGTGAAACAGGGTAAAATTCGATAGCAACTAAACATAGTACTTGGTATATATGAAACAATAAACTGTAGCGGTATAATATATGAAACAAACTGTAGCATCAACTTTATTTTGTATAACATAACAATAAACAATACAGGCAACAAAGCTTATAAAAATATTACAGTTACCTCAGAACAATTAACATATTCCATGCAGCATTCATATGTTGAGTCTCATAATAAATTATTAAACATTTAGTAGACAAAAAGCGTATGCAAACAGATAATTTGATCGAGTACAGGTTCTCAAAATCGTAGACCAACCCGTTTCGAAAGCGATCGGGATTGTGAGCGTATATATATAAGATCAAGATACTTGCCAGTTGCCAGCCACATCAAAGATTTTCAGTGAAGAGCACTCAAAGAAAGGTGATCAGATCACTGGATCAGATGAGTAAATAAAGCACAATGGCGCATATATGCAGTGTTTTCAGTTTCGCAAAGGTGAAATTAAGCTTGGGTACGAAGACCAAAAAATTTTTGGGATCACTTCACTGCGCATGTGTAGTAATCCCACATTCATAGTCTCGCTCACTAGTCTATTAATTTAGTCAACAATGATGCAATAATTGCCATTTCGCGACATTGCCAAAATAAAAATAATAAAAATAAACAGAGCCCTTTCTAAGACTCGTGCTCTCCCCCCAGGGGGGGGAAGCCCGAGTAACAAGTCGATTATAGCCACATCAGATCGCATCGAAAGTGTCATAAATGGACTCGGCGTTATCAGAAACCCCTAAAATGACACTAAGATCGTAAAAATCTGTTCATTATTAGCATAGATCAGGCACCAAGTAAGTCCAGGGGGTCCGGACGATAAAGGCCACACAGCGGGGGGTAAAGGGGTCTGAAAATTTGAACCCCACTATTTTCCGATAGTTTGACTCCTAATCAACTCAAAAAAGAAAAAAAATCTATTTTAAAATGCAGATCAGTGACTACCGTATATAGTAATCACTCTACACTAGTTTTCAACCCAACATTTTTGTTTTTGGTTTGTTAGCCATATGGCATGTCCTTTATTTTAGTCAGCAAATTAAAAATAGACGTTTAAACTAATTACAAAGCGCCACGTAGTCTTCGCTGAGGCTGAAAATAGATAACATAATTTAGAAAAATTGCTGCAACTCGTCTTTTCAAAGGGCAAAAAAAGAGCTACATCGTTTTATCAATGTTGATTTCCGCCAAATAACGGAGCAGAAAACACAATGTAAGTGACTAAGTAACACTTACGGCTAGGACTTCTTCCGGCAGAATTACGTAATATGATTGGTTAATTCAGTGGTGTAGCCAAGGGCCCCCCAGTCCCCTGAATGTCTGATGCTAAATTCAAGTAAGATCTGTTGCTAATCGTGATGCTGATAGGCTTACCAGTGGAATCAGTGTTCACAGTATTATCATGCGGTAACACACTCAAATGAAGTTTAAACTGCGCAGAATTACGCTTCCGAGAGCCTTCAGTCCTTTTGACCAGCGTCGGCTAAACGACCAAAGACTCTGCTGCATTGAATGCAAATATTGTGATCCATGGTTGGTTATTTATGTATCTTGTTGTCAGACTTTAACAGGTTGGTCAAGGATTCCAGCTATATACGAATTAATCTTAATTGTAATCAATTTTATTTAAATATTATTTCAACCGGCCAGTGCAGGTAATTTTCGGGAAAATTCGTCTCAGAAATCACGGGAAACGCCCTCAGGCTTCAAAAATTCAAAATTTTCTGGGGGATGCCCCCATACCCCCTACATTGGTCGCGGCTAAAACCACGATCTACACCATATAATGCTTGATGATTATAATCTAACTGCACCCCCAACCTCGTTCCCAGGGCATTTTGCCTCCACGGTGACGTGAAGGTCGGCGAAAATGGCCCTGGGATCGGCTGGTCACATGACACCCAGAATTTCTGAGTGTTTAGATATGATAATTTGTGTGGTCTTTGTTCCATTTCCTTTGTCTACTTTATTTACCTGAATAATTGAAAAATATTCAATGCTGTACAGAGTTGTTCATATCAGCATTCGTCGTCATAAAAGCAGCTAACAAGCTTAATAATCCACCATACATTCATGGTTATCTCTTACAAAAGGTATGAAGAAGCATGTATCCAATTTAGCGAAAGCTATCGCTTCTAATTTGCTGTAAAATTTGAAGACAGCATTCAGATTTAGATGAATAAATTATATTCGGCTGAATTATGACAAGCCAATCGCATATTAGAATGGACCAACCGATCCCAGGGCCATTTTCGCCGACCTTCCGCCGTGGAGGCAAAATGCCCTGGGACGAGGTTGACTGCACCCCCAAATTGTCCGTTGCTCCCCAAAAATTTTGATCCTAGCTACGCCACTGTTAATTTGAGGTAGTAAGTCTGCTACACCAAGATATTTGGCGTGACATACAGACACGCCGCCATAGTGGAATCAATGCCGTTAAAGTTAAGAAATAGAAAACATTTTCCGGATTTCCATACAGCTTTAGTATAATTTCTGAGCTTAAACAAGTTCTGCAATCATTATTTTGATGTATGGTTTCTAAACCATGACGAATTTTTTTCAAAATGGCGACTTATACTATTATAACTAATAAATCGTCGAAAGGGCTCAAAACTGTATACATCAGATTTCTATTTTATTTTTACGTCCGTTTTGATCGTTAGTCAAGCGTGAAGAAAACATCGAGCATTGGATTTACAAATTATATCTAACACGGTTCAAACTGTCTGTTTAAAACTTCTCAATAATATTGGATAATATTCAGTTCAGGCCTGAAAGTATGCTAGTATACCTCAGACTCGGTGATTATCGTTATATTTACAGTACCTGATAAATCACCTCGACTTAAAGTGGTACTACGATCTATCGATATTTTTACGTATTTATAAAGCAGAGCTGCTAAATATTACTTGGTCGAAACCGTGAACAAGAGCTCTCTCCTCCGCAGAGGCTTATTTTTATTAGAGGAAGGCGTGCGGGCAAAATGGGGAAGCGCGCCGGGAGTGGATAGAGGAAAATCGGAGGCGCGCGGTGGACGACGGGAAGACGGCGCGCGTCCGATTTTCCTCCCGCGCGCCTTTTCTAATAAAAAATATATAAGCCTCTGCGGAGGAGAGAGGAACAAGAGAGACACTGGGAACAAGTTTGACAATAAAATTCAAAATGGTGGCCTATTCTGCAATGGAAAGTTTTCACTTTTCCAACGACTTGTAGTACACTATGAATTAAAAATTATATTCTCATTTTGAAATGAGTACAAAGAACACCAAGAGTGAAAATGTTTGTTGTCAACTAATAAAACACGACGTTTTTAAAGACTTCGAAGAAGATGAAGCGTACGTGTCGTAATTTTGTCATTCATATAATAAATGAGTAATCATATGATTTTGCTCGTGCAATTAAGGATTTACACTACTCGTGATATTTGAAAATCATGTGCCAAATTGCACGCAATTTTCAAATATCACTCGTGGTGTAAATCCTTAATTGCACTCGCTATCATACGATTACCTATACATACAATTCAATTATTCGCACATAGATATTTCGAGTTTATAATGCAATTGTCAATTAGAGTTTCAACTTAAAACAAACATTTCTCCATTGGTCAATCGTTTAGCGCCTATTGTACTAGAGAACCAATAAAAGCCTCGATATAATAAAGTTAAAGAGTCTTAAAAGACGCGTTGCCTAGACAAAGTAGTATACAGCGTCCAGAACAGTCTCTGTGTTCATGGCAGTGCGTGTTTTAACATACGGTGTATAATCACATTGGATATCGAAGGGTAACTGATGATGTATGATGATACAATGACAAGGTTAGCTTTTCTTATATATACTGCTCTAGACTGACTACAACATTTATAGACTATCGATATGAACGTTCTTTCGTAATCACCATCAATTAAGTTCGCACGCAGAAATACATTGCAAAATTCCTCGTTTAATGCAAACTTGAACAAAATTATTTCGGACGGCATCAGAAAGAGGAAGGAAATAAATACAATATTAAAGACGTAAACAACCTGTCCTACAAGTTCAAATCGAATACTCTAAACGTTTGGTGTATACTGCCGAAATAGTGTGCATGAGGTCTAACCGGCGGTTCTAGCGAAGGCCCTTCGTCAGAGAGTGAAAAGGGCGTTCGTTAGAAACGTTTCGCCTCCTATACAAACTATTTCGGTAGTACACCAACGACCTTTTATTTCTACACTCATGCCTACGCACCCGACAACATTTTTGTATCAACTTATAGTTTATTTAGCTAATGTTGAGTTTTTCTCTCCTTTCTATCAGACTTGTTTCACTCGTGGTAATGTTTCAAATTCGTCGACTTACTGCTCATGCCAATTATCAAGCTGATATACCGCTCAACGTGATCTCAAACAAAGCATTGTATGGATACAGTTTCGAGAATATTTCCGGAATAACTGCGATTGAGAATTGTTTACCACGCTGTCTAGCTAACTGCTTATGCATGTCGTTTCAAATTTGTAACAACGCAGCCGAATGCCAGCTGTGTTCTTCGAATGAATATTTAAATCCAAAGGCAATGCAACAAAGCCAAGGTTGTAGGAACTACGATTTGGGGAGTAAACGAAAACTAGTCGAGGTAAATTGAAAAGTGCGCGGCACAGAACTCAATATTATAAACTTTTAAGCCCCTTACACACGACCAAGTTCCTGGATATAAGTTTGACGATCGTCCATGTACATCTGTCTCCAAATGAGTTTCGTTAGCTCAATGGATAGAGCGTCTCACCGGCAATCAGAAGGTTACAGACTCGATCCCTGCATGTCAGAAACATTTTTCTGAGGACATGAGTTTCACGATCGTCCATGTATCGCTTTTTCAGTTGACAAGTTTAATTTGCTCGAGTGTATGACACAAATTGTCAAGTTTCATTGACAAGGAGGCTTATTGTCATGCAGTTTTTGAGCAAGGGAAACTTGTTCGTTTGTAATGTCGTTAAGGAAAGCTTGTCAAGAAATACCGAGCACAGGTTCATTCGCGCGCATTGCCGGGTAAGAAAATCTATTTCACTGTTCACTGCGCAGTTAAAACATATCAAGAAAACTAGTCTGGAAAAAATTGTTCCTTGTCCACACGAGCAAGTAAAACTAGCAAACCTTGAAATTGCTTCAAATTGTCTGACATTACAAAGTCATATCTGTATATATGAGTATATGAGTATGAGTATGTCAATATGACTACAATAGTATTCTCCATTACTAGTTTCCTAGGTTTATGTAACATTTTAAGATAAATTATTTTTTCAAGGTTGATATTAATCAACAATGTCATGGTCTTATGTCTGTTTTCGACTGCTGCACCACATCCAATCCTTGTCTTCACGGTGGAACATGTCTACGTCCTTTGTCGAGCAGCAGGAAACGTTTCAGATGCAAGTGTACAGATGGTTATCAAGGAGATTGCTGTGAGGACAAGCTGTCGACCGCACCATCGACCGCACCATCGACCGCACCACCGACGGCACCATCGACCGCACCATCGACCGCACCATCGACCGCACAATCGACCGCACCATCGACCGCACCATCGACCGCACCATCGACCGCACCATCGACCGCACCATCGGCCGCGCCATCGACCGCACCATCGAACGCGCCATCGACCGCACCATCGACCGCACCATCGACCGCACCATCGACCGCACCATCGACCGCACCATCGGCCGCGCCATCGACCGCACCATCGACCGCACCATCGACCGCACTATCGACCGCACCATCGACCGCACCATCGAACGCACCATCGACCGCGCCATCGACCGCACCATCGACCGCACCATCGACCGCACCATCGACCGCACCATCGACCGCACCATCGGCCGCGCCATCGACCGCACCATCGACCGCACCATCGACCGCACTATCGACCGCACCATCGACCGCACCATCGAACGCACCATCGACCGCGCCATCGACCGCACCATCGACCGCACCATCGACCGCACCATCGACCGCGCCATCGACCGCACCATCGACCGCACCATCGACCGCACTATCGACCGCAACATCGACCGCACCATCGACCGCACCATCGACCGCACCATCGACCGCACCATCGACCGCACCATCGACCGCACCATCGACTGCACCATCGATCGCGCCAGCGACCGAGTCATCGAGAGCGCCACCGGGCGGAGGAAGTAGCTGGCGCATGAGGCGCCGGCGCAGGGGCTGGAGATAATGAAAAATTACTATACGTAACTGTTCTATATTATGTAATGGTGTGAAATAGTGTAATTAATTCTTTTCGGGGAGTGAGCAAAAAATTCGCCTCACTGGATAAACTACAACCCATGAACTATTTGCTATTATTATTATTATTATTGTAAATGATTTGAACCTAGGAGTATCATTATATGTGTGAAGTAGATCGTCCAGGTTATTGTAGTCTTGAGAAAGATTGTTGTTGGTGACTGACGTTTCGACGGCCTCAGCGGCGGTCATCTTCAGAGTCAAGTAAAGATTGTTTGTCAGGGTTTGCCTATATATACGTCTGGTTCATTACGTCATCGTTTGTTTGTGTCGCTTCATGCGTTAAGCGTGGGCCAATATTGTTTGTAAGCGTGGGCCAATATTGTTTGTCATGCGTTAAGCGTGTGTATATTGTTTATCGGTAGGTCTATTGTTCGTTGGTGGGTGCGAAGAGTATTTTGTATGGGGGTATAGTTCCAAGTTGATATACCAACTTTCTAATGTAAGTCGCTGTTTGTAGTTTGTGTTGAAGGCGATACATTCAGCCGAGTCCCAGTCAATATCGTGTTTTGTTTGTACGTGGTGTTCAGCTATGTGATTATAGTCCTGTCCCGTCTGATTTTTAGGTTTCTGCCAGTTTCACCAATATAAGTGTCCTGGCAGTCGGCGCATTTGATCTTGTACTGATCATTTTAACTGCACCCTGTCTTTCGTGAAGCTGTTCTTTGTCTTTCACGTTAGTCAGTATATGTTGCAAAGTAGTCATAGGTTCGTGGGCTACGCCTACACGTATGTTGTAAGGTCGTAAAATACGTGCAATAGTCTCTGATGCACCTTTAATGTATGGTATTGTTGCTGTTGTTATGGTTGTACTGCTGTTGGTCTCGTTGGTCTCGTTGATATTGTAGTTGTTCCGTTCAATAAAGTTAGTATTGTAGTGTTTTTGCGAAACGCACGCCGAAGCAAGTCGTTTTCGTTGGGCAGAGTTTCGGGTGAATCGCAAATAAGTTGTTATCGTCTTGTCAAAGTCTTGATGGTTGTTGCTTTGTGTACAGTTGGGTTGTAAGATGATTCGTTCAGTAGTCTATCAGTGTGTGTTGGTTTTCTGGCGGAAACACTAGTCCTTAGTTTGTTCTTGTCACGTGTTACGAAACAGTCTACTAAAGGAAGAGTTCATTTAACAGATCACAACAATTACCGACACCATACCAACGAACAATAGACCTATCGACAAACCATACGCATGACAAACAATATATTGGCCCACGCTTAACGCATGAAGCCACACAAACAAACGATGAATTTGAATCTTCTCAAAATGAGCTTTTATGGGCTGAAATTAATGTTGATCGCTTTAAACTGCTTTGTGGCGTTTGTTATCGACCTCCAAATCAGTCCGTCGAGCGGGTTAATGCTTTTTTTACATCTTTTCAGGACACTTTAGATTTGATTTCTTCGACTTTTGAGTTTTCGGTCGTTATTATCCTAGGTGATTTTAACGCCGACTATAATTATATTACATAATAATGCTAATTTATTAATATTTTTATTATTAATATTAAAATTAAATTCATGAAAAATACGCCGTCTGAATCAGTTAAATACGGCAATTCGGTATAATAAGTGCGGCCATACGGCCGTCGCGGTTGTCTTATTCGACTATGGTATTGTGGTAAGTTACCAATGTTAATCTTTATTCATTTGTCCCAAAAGCGTATAACAATATAATATCAACTCGTATTTACATCCTCGTCTAGATCTCTAGTCTATACTTTATGTAAGCCTCAATATACTAAACTCGAGTCCCAGGACGCGAGTCCCAGGTCCTCCACACTATACCCCCCAGTGCGGAAACGAACGGGCAAGTTAACCGCACGACCAGAACGTGTTCTTGGCGAGGTGGCAATCGTGTAGAAGGTGCATCGGGTACAGGAGTTGGTGGAACAGCTGCAGAAGGTAAGAACGCTGGTTTGAGTCGATCGATAGAAACCGTGTCATGACGTCCGTTCTTATTGATGGTGTAATATTTTTCGTTGCGTTGAACTACAAGGAAGGGTCCATCGTAGGGTCGCTGTAGTGGTGTTTTTACAGCATCATGTCGGACGAAAACGTAAGTAGCTTGTTTCAAAGCGTTAGGTACATGGGCTGATCGGTTCCCATGGTGCCGTGCAGGAACACGGCGTTGGTTGTTCATCGTATCGCGGAGTCGATCAAGAATTAAGTAAGGTGGGGTCGACGGGAGTCCGACTTTCGTCCTGAAAGAATTCGCCAGGGAGACGTAGCGTAGTTCCGTAGACTAATTCTGCAACACTGCATTGGAGATCTTCTTTAACGGAAGTGCGTATGCCTAGCATACTGAACGATCAGCAGTTCCTCCCACCAGTGTGGACCTTTGAGACGGGCTCTCAAGGACGCCTTCAGTTGCCGGTGAAAGCGTTCAATAATCCCATTTGATTGCGGATGTACGCGGTTGTGCGATTTCATTTGATTCCCAGAAGATGCATGAGTGATTTCCAAAGAGCGGACTCGAATTGGGAACCGCGGTCGGATGTGATACTCCTGGGAAGACCGAATCGTGAAATCCAACCGTGCAGCAAAGCCTGGGCACAAGATTCGGTCGTGATGTTGGTCATGGGGATTGCTTCCTTCCAACGAGTATAACGGTCAATACACGTAAAGAGGTAACGGAAGCCAAAAGACTGGGGAAGGGGGCCGACAATGTCGACGTGAATGTCATCAAAGCGTTTGTCAGGGAGATCGAACTCGTGAAGGGGGGCCGTCGTGTGTCTCTGGATTTTCGACTGTTGGCATGAATTGCACGTTTTTGTCCAGCGACAAACGTCTCGGTTTAACCCATTCCACACGAAGCGTGCTTTGATGAGCTTACAGGTAGCTTTGGTTCCCGGATGAGCTAAGTCGTGTAACAGGTGGAATATTTCTGGGCGGAATGGTGCGGGTACGACCGGACGGGCATGACCTTGTGAAACGTCACAGAGAAGCGTGAGGTTGTCAGCACCCTCCAAAGGAATATCCACAAGTTTCAGGCTGGTATGACCTGTCTTTAACTGCTGCGTCTCATGGTCGGTGACTTGTATACGTGCCATCGCCTGGAAGTCGATTTCCGTGTATAGATGTTGCGTTGATTTGCACGCGGGAAAAGGCATCAGCCACCGCGTTGTTCTTGCCTTTGATGTGGCGCAAGTCGGTAGTAAACTCAGAAATGAAAGCTAGCTGGCGGATTTGACGAGGAGACCGCTAGTTTGATCCTTTCGTGATGGCTGAAGTTAACGGTTTATGGTCCGTGTAAATATGAAACGCACGACCTTCGACGAACCAACGAAAATGACGGATGGCGAGATAGATGGCTAACAGTTCACGATCAAAGGTACTGTATCTAGTTTCCGCTGGTTTGAGTTTACGTGAGAAGAAGGCGATTGGGCGCAACGCGTGGTCAATAAATAAGAAAAGCCATAAGAAAATAAGAAATAAGAAAAGCCAAAAAAGATTATTATTCCAAGAGAATTGCTGGTCAAAAACATAATCCAAAAGAGTCTTGGAAAACAATAAACAACCTACTAGGTAGACAAAACAAACCAACAAAAGTAAATGAGTTGAATATGAGTGGAAACAATCTTACCAGTTCTGAAGACATTGCAGAGGGCTTCAATGACTTCTTTTCAAATATTGGTCCTGATCTAGCTACCAAAATTGATACTTCCAATTCCAATTTTGAAGAATACATTAAGAAACCTAAATCAGAATTCACAGCATTTGAATTAATCAGTACCAACAAAGTTTATCATCTTCTGCATGGCCTTTCTAGTGCAAAAGCCACTGGCATTGACAAAATTTCAAGTAAAATTTTAAAACTAGCAGCACCTGCTATCTCCAGTTCATTAACTTATATATTTAATCAAGCTATTACACTATGCACTTTTCCCAATGAATGGAAAATGGCAAGAGTATCACCTCTTTATAAAAATGGCCAAAAAAATTTGCCAGGTAACTACAGGCCAATTTCTGTTTTACCAGCTATTAGCAAAGTTATGGAAAGAATTTTATATGACCAACTGTATAATTATTTGACAAAATTTCATCTACTTAGTGATTGCCAATATGGCTTTCGCAAATTTCACTCAACTGCTACCGCATTATTAGATTGTACTAATAGTTGGTATATGAATATTGACCAAAAATTATTTAACCTAGTCGTACTAATTGACTTGAAAAAAGCATTTGATACTGTCGACCACCAGATTTTACTAAAAAAACTCGAACTTTATGGCATAAAAGAAGATGCTTTATCTCTACTAAAATCATACTTAATGAATCGCTGTCAGAAATGCCAAGTAAATGGAACTATTTCTGCGGAGCGGTTGATAAAGTGTGGTGTGCCACAAGGCTCTATTTTAGGGCCATTATTCTTTTTGTTATATATCAATGACTTGCCTCGTTGTTTAAACAAAACAGATCCTCGATTATTCGCGGACGACACAAACCTAACAGCTGCTGGAGAATGTATAAATGATGTTGAAACAGCAATGAACTCTGATTTAGAAAACCTTAGGAAATGGTTAATTGCCAATAAACTAAGTTTAAATGTAGCAAAAACGGAATTTATGTTGATTGGATCAAAACCAATGATAAAAAGTATTTCAGATAAGCAGCCAAACATTATCATAGACAACAAGCCAATTAAGCAAGTCTATAATTGCAAAACTCTTGGAGTGACTGTTGATCAGCATTTATCTTGGAAGAATAATACTGAAAATATTTGCAAAAAAATAGCATCAGGATTGTCAGCTCTTCGTCGAATAAAAGAATTTGTTGAGAAAGATACGCTTGTTTCTGTATATAATTCACTTGTTCGCCCATACTTTACTTATTGCTCTGAAGTATGGGATGTGTTCAATGAAACACAATCAAAACGCCTCCAAAAGCTCCAAAACAGAGCTGCTCGAATCATAATGAATATGAGCAATGATGTAGATCATCAGGTTGCTTTAGATGCTTTAGATTGGAAGCCACTTAAAACGGAAAGAATTAAGGCTAAGTCAAAACTTATGTTTAAATTGTTGAATAAAATAGGTCCTAAATCACTTACTGATTTATTTACTTTCAAAAGTGAAATAACAAATCATGAACTGCGAAATGTTAAAAGTACTCTTTGCTTGCCACAACCGCGAACTAATAGCATGAAAAAAAGTTTCATGTTTGACGGGGCGCAAATTTGGAACTCATTACCAAATGAAATTAGGGAGAGCAACTCCCTCGTGTCTTTTGAAAACAAAATCGCTACTCACATTTTTTGAATAACGTTTTTATGATAATATTTGTAAATAGATATGTTTCACTGTATACTTTTTCTATATTTTATAATCTTGTACAGTACCTATAACTTTCTTACTATATGTTACTATATACTATATCTTTGTAATCTTGTAATTGTGCACGCCCCTTGTGGAAATCAGCCTAGGTTGACAATGGTTAGCGTGTTTAAATAAAGTTTCTATCTATCTATCTATCTATCATATCATCTATCTATCATCTATCTATCTATCTATCTATCTATCTAATAAACTGCTCTAAGACTGCCCCCACTCCGTTATCTGATGCATCAGACGTGATACATGTTGGGGCGTCATGCTGGGGATGGCCCAACATTGTCGCACCATGCAGCCAAGGCTGATTTGCAGAACTCGAAAGACTCTTGACAGTCCGCAGACCAAGTGTATCTGGGGTACGTCAAAAGCTGGTGAAGAGGACAAAGCCTGCTAGCGAGGTGAGGTATGAAACGGTGGTAGAAATTGACCATCCCGAGGAACTCACGTAGGCTCTTCTTGTCCTCTGGTCGAGGGAAGTTGGCCACAGCGTGGACGCGGTCGGGCAGAGGTGAGATGCCTTGTGCGTGGACGCGATGCCCTAAGAAGGACAATTGTGAACGACCGAATTCACACTTCTTAGGATTGACGATGAGACCATAAAGCTCCAGGCGTTGAAAAAGTTGGCGGAGATGTTCTCGATGTTCGACAGCATTACGGCTGAAAACCAATATGTCATCTATGTAGACGAAAACAAAATCGAGATCACGACATAAAGGTCGGTGGACCGGTGGTAGTGATGTGGTGTTGAATGTTGTGCTTTGCATGGGGTTCAGTAATAACAGGTTTGATGACAGCGGGAAACTCTTGCAAAATAGCGTCAAACTCGTTGGGTTGAGGGGTTGGTTGCTATGTGGTTGAGACGTAGCTGGCTGAAAGTCGATTGCTGTGTAGAGACAGAGTGGGACGTGGACGTGTCAACGAGGCAGGAATTGCCGATATCAACAAGAAGACAATTGTGACGTAAAAAGTCTGCTCCCAAAATAGGTTGGGTGACGTCAGCGACTAAGAAGGTCCACGTGAATTTCCGATGGAGTCCAATATCTAGGGTCAGGTTGCGTTTACCATATGTGCGAATGGTGGAATCGTCGGCAGCCTTGAGAACAATGTTTTGTTTGCGATTGAGCCTCTCATGTCGCGTGGCTGGAAGAACACTGACCTCTGCGCCAGTGTCGATAAGAAAGCGGGTTTGTGAATGTTTGTCAGACACATATAATAGGCGGCTGTTAGGACTCCCGGACACCTGCGCTTCTACTGGGGGCCGGGCTTGTCGTTTCCCGTCGACGAAAACGAGCATGGCTGACGGCATTTCGTAGCGCGAGCACCGAACTTGCTATGGTACCAACAGACTTCCTGAACCGAGGTGTCTGAATTTGCTGGTGGTTTGATAGCGGATGGGGGGTCCAGGCGCTTAAGGATCTTGTTGAGATCAGAGCGGATCGACGCCAGCTCCACGGACTCGGATGTCTCGACTTGAGCAACGGAGGGGCGGGGCTCTGTTATCTCCATCATTCCATCTGCAATCAATGCCAATTCAGTCAAAGCCGTGCTTGGGTGTGACAACAAACTGACTTGCACATTACTGGGAAGGCGCTGGAGAAATAATTCTCGTAGAATATCGCTTTCGTTGTTACCGTGGAGTTGTTTGAGGCGCCGGAGAAGTTGCGAAGGTTTGCGGTCGCCTAACTCCTCGACGTGTAGAAGTTGTTGGATCTTTTGTCGCTTGGAAATGGACACCCTCTCCGTAAGTGAGGCTTTTAAAACGTCGAATGGATTTGTAGTAGGAGGGGTTATAATTATATCTCGGACTTCGGTTGCAGCTTCTGGTGACAAGGCAGCAACAACGTGAAAAAATTTCGTCCCTTGCGATGTTATCTGCTTCAGAGCAAACTGAGCTTCGACCTGGGCGAACCACAGCTCGGGGGCGACGGCGTGTGTTGTTATTGGATTTGGCGTTGGTACCGGTACAGTATTCGTATCGCTGGACGAACCAGTAGCCATATCGAACGTATGAGCAACGTCGGGGTCACCAATGTGGTAAGTTACCAATGTTAATCTTTATTCATTTGTCCCAAAAGCGTATAACAATATAATATCAACTCTAGCCTCCTCCACAGGCAACTCTCGGGGATTAATATTTTTTCGCCTTTCCCGCCCCAGTCCCCCGGTCGGAACATGCTCGGTTCAGTGGAGCGCGGTGATGCCTGCGAAGGAGGCTATATCAACTCGTATTTACATCCTCGTCTAGATCTCTAGTCTATACTTTATGTAAGCCTCAATATACTAAACTCGAGTCCCAGGACGCGAGTCCCAGGTCCTCCACAGTATGACTTTTCAATAAGTACGGAACACTTTGCAATAGATACGGGACAAGCATAATATTATGCTTTATTGAGCTTCTTCAATCATATCGGTGCCGGTCATAAGTGCCGCTGTACGCCATCTAATCGTCGTTGTAAATAAGTAGACTTAAAAGACCTCTTCCGACGTGTTTTCATGCGTAACACTAACAAAAAACAGAGCTAATTTTCGCAGCTGTTTGATATGTCATAAAAGATATTTCCGCGCTCAGAAGTTAATTAGATTAACTTATTTGTTCGCGGCAAAGTTGACAAATTTTTACACGATGTATACTTTTCGTTTTATACTATCCGTAGAAATATTTGTCCACCTACGCTATGCCGGACACAAATTCGTCGGGTTACTCCTGTATCATGTGAAGAGCAAATGGTAAGGATACGCAACTGCGGAAGCTCTAAAATAGGAAAATCAATTTTAGAATGTAGTATCGAAACGATATATAAACATTAATGAGAGGAAAAAGGAATATAGCGGGCGCTATCAACTGCTATAGGAATTTGTACAGTTCTGCCTTATTAGCCATTACTATACTTTATATTCAATTAATAAAAGTGGAGACGGCCCTGCGAACGATGTTTATAATAAATAAATTGCGCTCGTTGGGACGGTTGCCCTCGGAATTGGTGTTAGGGACGTTTATGGAGCATGGAGCACATGGATTTAAAGAACAGCAGTTAGGTTATCGTTCTAATTTTTCTGTTGCCTTAAAAAAGGTAAAGGGGTCATGCTAATCATCCTACGAACTACACGACGGACACAGCTCAAAGCGGCCGAGTCGAAGGTTTAGTAAAGACGCCACTGGCTGCCACCATACAACCCATGATGACTTCGGAGCACAGCTAAAGTTAGGGAGGGAGGGAAACCGGAGTACCCGGAGGGAGATAATCAATAACTCCACTCACATAAATCTCAGGAAGCTCAGGAATCGAACGAGGTAGTCACTCATCCAAGTACTAACCTAGCGCTCACAGCATTCAAATTTCTATGTAATACAAAGTACAATGGAATAGCTAGAGTTGATCGTGATATTCGAAAACAGCGACTTTCCAACACCCTTAATTATTCCTTAAAAAATAAGTGGCTAAGCTGGCTGTATTAAACACCTCATTTTCTGACAATGAATGTCAAATATTGCTAATTCCGCCATCTCTTCCGCATCACTGTTCATGTCTTGAAATCAAAGTGATGCGACCATAGCTCGACAAAAGACTTCACTGCAAAGAACGGCGTTTGATATTATTATTATTATTATTACTATTATTATTATATGTTTTTATGTTTATTATTTGGTGTTCCGTGTTCCGCTGTTCCGTGTTCCGCTGTTCCGTGTCAGTTTACTAAACGCCATATTTTGTAATTCTGATGAATTTATTGACTGTGTTTATGACAAATGGTTTCATGTATTTAAATCGATTGTTGACATCCTAAAGATAAGCCCTGGATGAATGGTATTATTCGTACAGCTACATGTATTCGTAAACGTGATCGTCGTTTGTCTTCTTTCTCGCGAGTTAAAAGCGCTTCTGCTTGGGATTTACTATCGTAATCCTTTTAATTAGGCATAAAAAGGATTACGATAGTAAGTTGAATTTGGCTTTATCAAATCCCGCAACGTCAGCTAAAAAATGGTGGAGTATATCGAAATCACTATACTTGGTAATAAAATGCGTTCCCCTATACCAGACTTATTAGTCAATGGTTACACCATTTCCGATTCAAAGCAAAAGGCCGAGGTTTTTAATGAATATTTTATTAGTCAATCCCTAATACCTTTTGAAGCTAATTTTGCCCTTCCTTTACTTTCTTCTTCTTGCTCTTCAATAACCTCTATTTATGCTAGTGAGTTTAAAGTTCTTAATTAAGGCTTGTGGTCTAGATAATATTGCCTATTGGTAATCAAACTTTGAAACTTTGTGCCCTCAGTATTTACAAACCTTTTACTCGTTTGATTAAACATTCACTTTCTCTTGGGAAGTATCCTTTTTGCTGCAGGAAGAAGGCTAACGTTATCCCATTATTCAAAAAATTTGATCGTCAACTTAAGACTAACTATCGTCCCATATCTTTATTGGCCTGTCTATCTAAAGTTGTGAAAAAATTGTCTTTATGAATATGTACGACTTTCTTACGAATTCCGGTTTCTTCTATCGTTTTCAGTCAGGATTTCGTCCTGGCAATTCAACTCATGTAATGCAACTCATTTATATTGTAAATAAAATGTATAAAGCTCTTGAAAAAGTTAATGAAGTGAGGACAGTCTTCCTCGATATTTCGAAGGCTTTTGATAAAGTCTGCAAGAGGCTTATTGGTGAAACTTGAAAGTTTAGGTATCAGTGGTGCTTTACTCCAATGGTTTAAAAGTTATTTGTCGGATACAGAGTTCAGCGTGTGACAATTGATGGAACATGTTCTGACTGGGGAAAAATCGAGGCAGGTGTTCCCCAGGGGTTCGTGCTTGGCCCGCTTCTATTTCTTATTTATATTAATGATATAGTTACAAATACATCTTCTGACTGTTTTTTGTTTGATGACTCCCTTTTGATTGAGAAAGTGAGCTCGCCTGTCGATTCAGCTATTAAGCTAAACCGTGATCTTAGTTCGATTTTTGTTTGGGCTAACAAATGGCTTGTTACAATGAATGCTCAGAAGACTAAAAGTATGGTATTCACAGCTAAGCGGAACAAGCCACTCCATCCCCCTCTTTATTTGTGCAACACACTAATTGATGATGTTATTTCGCACGATCACTTGGGAGTGACCCCCACACGTATTTCTTTCCTGGCGTCCTCACATTCTAAAAATTCACCAAAAAGCTTCAAAAAAGTTGAATATGATCAAACCTCTGAAATTTGTATAAAACTCTAGTTCGCGCGTGTCTTGAATATGCAGATGTTGTGTGGGATGGCTGTTTGGAAACTGATCGTGATCTACTTGAAAATCTTCACAATGAAGCGGCTAGAATTGTTACAGGGGCAATAAAAGGAACACACAGAGTTAAAGTTTACTTGAGGAATTGGCCTGGGTTAAGCTAAAAGACAGATGACAGTGATCACAAACTTGTTATGATGTATAATATTGTAAACAATTTAGGACCTTCTTATTTATTAGAAATCTGTCCTATTAGAGTTAGTACCTGCATGCAGGTCAATCTATTGTCTTCGTACAGGTGACGACCTTATAGTTCCTTACGCCCGTACCGAACGGTTCAAAAAATCTTTCATTGTATCA
The DNA here is from genome assembly GCA_035772405.1 of Chrysogorgia sp. JL179-B06. Taxonomy (NCBI): domain Eukaryota; kingdom Metazoa; phylum Cnidaria; class Anthozoa; order Scleralcyonacea; family Chrysogorgiidae; genus Chrysogorgia; species Chrysogorgia sp. JL179-B06. The sequence goes on along the minus strand of JAYKKM010000035.1, from coordinate 3,784,006 downwards.
TCTACTAGGCTCTGGAATAAGTTACCAATAAATGTTCGTTTATCTAGCTCTTTAGCTAGCTTTAAAATAAATATTTCTATTTGGCGCAACAATCCGGTTGCCAATAATTTATACAATGTCGGTAGCCGTTTTGCGGCTGTTCTTCATACGCGATTACGATTACGTAATAGTGCACTAAATCAACACTTCTTCCTTAAGAACTGTGTCGTCTCCTTTTTGTATCTGTGGCTGCATTAAAGAGACGATTCTACATTTCTTTTTTGACTCTGACCGATATGCAGGTCTTCGTATTAGTTTCCTTGCCTCCGCTGCTCGGATAATTAATTAGTGGTACACAATGGTCAAACGCATCTAGAGAGTTTCGTTTACAGTGCATGGCTCTTACACGGAAATCCTGATGTTTCTTTCCAAACGAATGTTAATATTTTTTTATGTGTTCAAAACTTTATTATTGACTCCAAACGTTTCTCTAATTAATTCAATTTGCTTTTGACCATGTGCTCCTTAATCATATTTTTTCTGTATTTTTGCTATGTCCGTTTCTCTTTTTCCATAAAAATTGTATTTTAAAATCCATGGCGAGAATTCCCAAGATAAGCCTTTGGCTTTTGGAATAATTGCCTTTCAATAAAAATATTGTTTATATGAAATATATATGTATATGAAAATTTGACTGCCCCAACCGGGAATCGAATCATCGGTGTATATTTGACCATTAATAAATCCTCTCTTCATCTAAAGAAAATTGTTGTAAAGCCTCCACAAGAGCCGGTGATAAGCTCGCTACTTGAGGAAGTCCTGCGAGAGGCTTCGCTCTACTTCGTCGAAGATGAGATGTCTTCCTGTAGAGATTTGAGAGTCGGGGCGATGTATAATTGATTCGGAGACCTCGGGTTCGATTCCCAGTTGGGGCAGTCAAATTTTCATATACATATATTTGACCATTAATAAATCCTCTCTTCATCTAAAGAATATATATATATATATATCATACATCAAAACAGTGGAAAGTGCTTTTTGCGCAATCTGATTGCTTCCTCTAGCTCGGGATATCCTGCACTATTCACTTTCTCAAAACAAGATGGTGTCCTTCTCTTGAACGATTTTCTTTTTACATAATGGAAGAAATTGGTAAAAGCAGGCAGGCAGTGGCGGCACTACGGGTGTGCAAACGGCGCGCCGCACCGCATCCGGCAAGCTGCCTCTTGTTATTAATGGTGACCGATATTGTTAATAATAGTTTCTTAAAAATAATGGATACACTGCAAAAAAGTTATTTGTGATCTTTAGATTTTACTCCAAAGTACTCCCAAAATGCAGGAAATGCCATTTCAAAGACCCCAAATTATAAAATTTTCTGGAGGAAAATCCCCTGGACCCCCTATACATATGTAGTCACTTTGTGGGAGGGGCCTATATGTTTTCTCGCACCGGGCCCCACACCCACGTAGTGCTGCCACTGCAGGCAGGTAGAAAAAAAAGGGGAATTATTTTAGGTTATATTTATGAAAAACAAGTTGCAAAAACTTGAAAAAAAGTGCTCAAAAACCCGCAGAACAACGAATGACGTTCTCCGAAAACAAACTCAATTGAACGAACTGACTATTGTCAGTTTTCTTATACACTGTTCACGATTGGATAGATTAGATAAACATTTTCTACCTATTTATAGTACTTTACATTAATTACTTCTTCCTACTTATTACTGAGGCTATACCTAGCTGAGTCTAGGTTTCGATAAGTGAAGGCTAAAAGGGATGACTCAAAAGGACCTTGACATTTTCTAGAACTACTAATCTCAATCCTAATCCTATAACTCGCAACCTAACCCTAACCTTGATGTCATCCTAACCTTAAACATAACCCTAACCGTAGCTAACCTTAACCTAACGAAAAATAAAGACAAGACAAAAACAGAATTAAAGGTCGTTTTGAGTCAACATTTTAGCCACCCCCGTTTCGGTGTTAGTATTTTTGGGGGATCGCGATATTTCCCCAACTTCAGGCTTTTCGAAACTGAGGCATGTGAATTTGTAACTATATGCCAGTGGCCCTGAAGTCAGTTGTGTGGCTGGGAAGTATCTTGTTGCTATTTATCGGTGTTTTTGAATATTTGCAATATATATGACTGTTTCTCAGTTGTTTATACTTGTTTGGCTATCAACTGGCTGTTGATTCATCGAAAAATAAGTTCGCAATGCGATGGCGTACCTTGTATGACTATTAAGGTAAACTGTCTCGTTCTTTTCGACAGCTTTGCATGCTTTTGGTTGAGTTGTTTTCTGACTCTGTTGGTAGATTTTGAAAGTAACTGAAAAATAGTCAATCGAAATATGGTCTGGAAACTCAGCTAAAGTCTTTGTTCTATCTTTTTGTTCGTCTTTATGCAATTTTGTGCATGGTGCACGGTCACTGAACCTATTGTATTTTAGTATAATGAGAAATTATCCAATAGAATAGTTTGGGTTTAATTCGCTCGACCGTGTTGTTTAAATATTAATAAACCTAAAACAAAGGATGTGCACGGTGTAAGGTACGGTTCAACATCAAAACGTAGCTCATTATAGTCGCTTTGAAGTTTGCCGAGTTTCCAGACCATATATCTCGATTGACTATGAACTGTCTTAATCAGCAGTGACAACTGTATGTTGATCGTGAATACGCTCGCTATAGTTACAAACTGCACACGCTGATTGTGGTAGTCCTATACTCTAAAAGACGACGAGCGATTTCAAAACGGGTTGGTCCGCGATCTCAATGAGACTATATATGAATGCCAAGTTAGTTGTGAATGCCAAAAGTATACATATACTAATCACTGCAGCCAGAAGTATACAAACTGATCGACCGAGTTTTGTCCAAATTCCAGTCCAGTGTTTACACTGATTTCCTTTGTGTTTATCTCATGAATTATTAATGATTTGAGATGATAAATATGCCAAATCGCACACGCAGGCGATCGCGCGGTAGCTTCTTACTTAGGTATATGCTAGCTATTCAAAGGGTAACTATTGTTAATCAGGATCATAGATAAGAAGATAAGATAAGATAATTTATTTCAACACGTTTCGTCCAAGAACAAAAGCTCGTTCAAAATACGAACGTGCAATATATAATCATCTAACTATTTAACAAGTAGAAGTTAGCAGAAATCATTGTTTCAGAGGTTTACTACAATTTAAATGCCCAAACAACAGTTAAACTGTAGTTAAGGACAACTTTGCCCAGTTCAACTTGGTCCAGTTTAGCTGAACAATTTTAACCGGAAACTTCTGACAAAAAGAGATATATACAGTATGCCATACTGCCAGCCCAAAACTAGCCCGAGTTAACGCCTTGTCCAAAATATTTTCACCCTCCCCTCCCTTTCTCTGTTGTGAGCCATGGAATACACCTTATTGTCACAGTGAGTGCATGGGTCTAAGCAATCCATAGATGGGAAATGCAGAGAGTGGTTGACTGGGTTACTGGAACTAAGATGCCTGACTTCACCACAATCAAGAGTTCAGCCTATGAATGATCTAAACTTAAAGTTTGATCACACAAGAGACAAAATAATTTACATGTGTCCCAAAACGCGTATACCCAATCTATCTCATCTCCCGTAGAAATCACATTTAGACAAAAGATTACTAAACATAAACTGGTAGCAAAAGCTGAGACAGTTACACGAGGATTGTAAAAACGCGCATATAGCAACCCAGGGTTTATTTTAAGGCGCAGTGATAACCGATTTGTGCAGTGATAAATGAGGTTTTTGCATTGATAAGGGATGAATTATTTAGTTCAAGCGTTTTAGGATAAAACCTTTTTGTATTTGTGTGATATCTAAACAAATAAAGTTTTCACTAATCCTTGCGTGTTTGATGATTTTGATGTCGTTTTCGGAAGTGAATTGCTTAGCCCAATTGATGGCGTCATCTAGTAATTGCTCGGAAATGGATGGATAAAAATTTACGATGTCGAACGATAAAAACGTGTGTCTATTCTTGTTGGGTATATTGGTAAACCACGATATCGTATCGTCGGAGTTGCGCCACTGGTTGCTTCGGGTTTCGTTACGGATATCGGTGTTGATACGGTCAAGAATGGACTTGCTGACCTTTCCGAGATTACTCTTGAGTAGTAGTAGTAAAAGGCCGATTCTGGGCCAAAACTCAATCTTGTCCCAGTATCCCGGCTTGTCCTAGTATCCCAGTCCCCTCCCTCGCTAAAAATCCAAGATGGCGCCCCAAATCTTTCCCCATTCCCCCAAAACTTCCAAAATGAGTTAGAACCCTCAAATCTTCGCCATCGTCGTACATGACGAATCCAATTAGGTTCTTTAGATATCTTTCAGTGCATCCGGTAACTTTTTCACAATACGCCAGAGTCAAAAGTGGAGTAAAATATTTTATAATTTCTCAAAATTATAAAAATGCTCTTCACTGGTTAATCCACTCTGGTGCAAAACACCAATCTAAATATTTCACATACCTTCCTCTCCAATACTCATCCTCTTCTACTCTCTCGTAGTCTCTTTGTAGTCTAACTCTTCTACGCGCTTGTTCGTCTATATGATTTCTGTTGTAAATGACTATTTGCTCAAGTCTATACCTCTCACCTCTACCTTGTTGATAGTGAAACTCTTCCCACTTTTTGTGGTGTGTCTTACATTCGTCTTTGTTAGTCTTGTTTACCTTTCTCCACTCCCACTCTTCATAGTTTTCACACTCTTCACAGTGATATCCTAGTGACACACACTCTTCACACTGTAGACAGTCTCTAACCAAGTTGTTAAACTCAAACACAGGGTTCTTTTTTGGAACTCTAAGACCATTCTCTTTGCTAACGTATACACCGTGTCGTTCGAGTAGTTTGGAAAGCATGAAGTGAACGTTGAAGAAAGATTTTTCAACATGTGGAGAAGTACTACTAGTGAAACCATTCTCTAGAGATATAAAGTTTTTCACTAGTCTCTCATTGTGTTTTTCTATGTTTACTTTTTTACCCACTTTCTTAACTAGACTAGTGAAACTTTTTAAACGAGCCAAGCTGTCCACATTCTTTTCGAGAGGTTTCGTAGACGTTGTTACCATTCTCTTTTTAACTCTTCTACGACGCATGAGTTCGTGTCGTGGTAACTCCTCACCACATTTTGTACACAAAACAAAACCTTGATCTTCTTCAATGTGTTCGTGTGAACACCCACCCAAAACCACAACGGAGTTCTTTGCTTTTCTCTCTTCCTCTATTTTTTTGAACATTTTTTCGAACAGTTCCATCTCTTTATTACTTTGTAGAGTGTTTTAGATTAAACTTCTTTTTCTTCTTGTTTCTCCTCTTGTTTGTAGCTTTTAGTATGACTATACACATGTTTTCCTACAGTGAGACCACCAGAGAGTAGTCCAAGGAATGGAATCATTGGTGTTAGTTTTGACATGAGACTTTTCAAATCTTTGTTAAGATATGGATCTCTTTTGAGTTCTTTCTCCATCTCTTCAGGTTTCTCCACTGCATCGAGACCACCCATCAACATTGCGAACTTCGCTAAAAACATATCACACAAAAAGTTTGTGCTTTTCTCTCGTACTTCGGCCTCATACTCAGCGTACATTTTTAGTATAGTTTTTGCATTTGCTTTTCTAATGTACGCTTCACTTTTTTTTATTTCGCCATCGCTCGCTAAAAGTAGGAGTTCCTCTCTTTTTTTGTCAACCTCTTTCGCAATGTCTTCAACACTCTTAGGAGCGGTTTCAGGTTCTTTCGCAGAGTTATAGTCAAGTCTTCTGGATTCATTCTCTTTATTATAGTGGAAAAATAACTTCGTACCCGTAGGGATGTCTAAGATTTATTTCTAAACATGCATGTTTTTTTTCTCTTAGTTCTTTTGTGATATGTATCACATCTTCTTTGGAAACACCATTTAAATAGTCGTTGATAAGTTCTAACATGTCTTTTTTGTTTGTGTTGTGAAAACTTATTATCCTTGAAATGTTCTCTCGGTAAGGTTTTGCAATACTTGTCATCTGTTGTGTTAGAACAATAGTATAGACAACCCGTAGTGTCGACCAGAGTAACCTAGCTTCACAAGTTCACTCGTTCTGTTTTTCACATCTTGTCCGCTTGCACAATCATCTAGAATAACGAGTGTATTCGTGTTGGTGTATGTGTCAACAACGTGTTTCATCATCGCGTTCACATTGTCCTGCTCAACAGGTAGAACAATGAAGTCTATATCGTGAAAATATTTCCACTTGTGATACGTCGTGTTCCAGAGTATGGTAGGACAAAGAAGAACAATGTAATCAAATGTTCCTTTGAGACGTTTCTCTAACATCTCTAGAAGGTAAAAAGTTTTTCCACAATAGGTTGGTCCTACAATCAATATGTTAAACGGGATATCCATCTTTTTATTTTTTACTTTTTTTCTCACATCACAATGTAAGAAAAAACAAAACATGTGTTAGTTCTAGTCTAGTCTAGTACTGGATACTTTGTAAATTTCCTGATGTAATATTTAGCAACGCGTCTGATAACACAAATATGTGACATATCAAGTCGACGGTTGTAACACGTTTCGTGATTTCCAATAAGATTCCACTCTGTGTGTTCATAATTTTATTTCCTGATCCATGTACTTTTTGGTCTTTCGTGCTTCGCAAGTCTATTGCTAGTGCAAAACTGTCTTTGTAGAACTCCCTGTGTGTCACACTTTGACCAACTTGTCCAAATAGCCGTTCGGCTTCAGAGTAGTACCTTGACTTAGGAATGCCTTGACTGTAGACTTCGTTAGGAACACCTTCGATAGTGACTTTTACGTTGTCGATGTTAGGATAGACAAACTCTTCGGAGTCGGTGATCACAGCTTTGGTGAACAATAGCACTACAGCTTTCATACTCTTTCGCGGTAGGTTGATGTTTTCGTTAACCAACGTCTCACCTTTTCCCCATGGACTCTTTTTCATGAGTGTCACGTGTTCGTACGGGAGTGACTTTCCAACCGTGTAGAGACTTGTAATCTCACTCGCAAGATCGATGTTGTCGATGGTCTCGTACTCGAGTTCTAGATTCTCTAGAGAATATCCTCCAACAGCACTGCCAGATTGTGCGACCATGATGTCAGTGGCACTGGGTAGCTTGATAGCGAACTGTAGGTTGTTGCTCATGTTGTACGGAGCGTACAATCCAGAATCTCCTAAAATCTTGTCGAGAGATATTTTTTGTTTTGTACCAAAAACACCAATTAAACACCAACGCGTCGGAGAGCTTTGAAGCATTTCCACTTGCAGCTCCACTGTCGTCTTTGGACACGAGCTTTCGCAAGTTTTCTCCAGCGACACCAAACTCCATCATCTCCTCTCGTTCGATCACAGATTTCCAGAGGTCTTTGTAAACAGCGATGGTGGACTCACCAACATTGTCGTACGCGACCTCTCCAGCCATTTTAACAGTCAGTTGACTTTGGAGAAGTTTTGACAAGTTGTTCAAAAACCAACTTTTAGCGTTTGCGTTCTTGAAGTCAAACAGAATGCATAGACTTCCTGGGACGAGACATGAATCTGGTTTGAGTTTTGGAATGTTAATGTAGAGTGTTTCGTTAGGATTAGCTTTGTTAGGATTCATCGTCACGACATGACGTGTGCGCGGTCCTCTGATTGTAGACATGCTAGTTTTCTTTGCATGCGGAGACAAGTCTTTGTTAGTGTTCATTTATTATGGTGTTTTTTTTTTTTGTAAGATTAGAAGACTGTGTCTATCCCAACGTGAGGTGAGTCAAATGCTATTAGTTTGACACTCTCGTCGATGTTGTACTTCATCTTCCTCACTGTAGGATATACTTTCCTAGGAAATAGGTATTCTTTGATAGATCTGAATAGTTGAATGATACACATCTCTTTTATTATTTTCTAACTTGGTTAGTTAGAAAATTTTTGAGAACACTTACTTAACTTACTAGCTTTTTGTGAATAGTTGATCTCTTGTGATGTGACATGTTACTACGACTCACCTCTCGACCACATTCGCAGACTGTTTTTACTTTCTGATACACTTTCTGATACTCTGAGAGTGTCTCTTTGTTAACATCACGATACACTATCTGATACTCCTTTTGATACTTTTTTTCGTCAAACTTTCCATCCTCATCGAAACACAGTCCAGTCTTGTATGTGTTCAGCTCTGGTTTCATCTTCAAGATGAACGTTCCCTCCAACGTCCGGAGCTCAATCTTAGAACAGGACAGCTTTTCCATTTCAGTAATCCTCATATTCGACCACCCGACCTCAAAAGTCTTGCGATACAACTTTGAGTTTTGGTTTGCTAGCACTCTTGAGTTACACTTGTGTTTTGCGAGACGTTGCTCTACAGTTTTGAAAGTACACCCAATGTAAATGTCTCTATCGACTAGACTATAGATCATGTACACGATCCCAACTTTTTTTTCAATCTTTCCTTCTACCATTTATTACTCTTTATCTTAAAACTCGACTCATTTCGTTTTTCGATACTCGTTCGCGATCCACACTATCCCGATAACAACAATCCATAGATTTTTCGCTAACCAAGCTAGTCCCTGAGCGCCGGCTTTGAGAATTGTGTACACGAAATTTGCAAGTCCTACTGCCCATGGTCCTAATTTTGCAACCAAATTCTTCACTGTTTTTGCGAACGACAATCCCGCATTCGCTCCTTTTGTGATCGCGGTTCTCGCTCCCACGATGATAGTGGTGAGTAGTCCTGCGACGGCGATACCTAACGCAGACACACTAACTAAATTCTTTTTCAACCACTCTTTTACTTTTTCGAGACGTGTTACATCTTTTTCTTGTTCGCCACGTGTCTCTTCTATAATGCGTTGTTGTTCGAAAGCATCTGCGACTACATCTTCATCAAAAGACTTTTGAAAAAGATCTCTCGCAGTAGCGAGGTCGTTCTCTTTCGCGAGTTCAAGGTTGTTGTTACTTCTTTCTCGAAATTCATCCACCATGAGTTGAATAGCTCCTCGATCACCGACTCTACTCTCGGGTAGGATTGTAGTCGACGGATTGAGTACACCGCTCACGACACGCCGGTCCTCTTCACTAAGTCTACCAAGAACATCGTCTGGAATTTTCACTTGGTCAACAACCGGGATCATGGGTAGGTTGGAGGATGTGTTAGTCTCACTTACTGCAGAGTTGATGAGTCTCTCGAATTGTGAGACGGCGTTTGAGTTTCTCTTCGCTGAGTTCTTCACGTACGTGTCGTTCACGTTGTTGAGAACTATTTTCTCAACGGAGGAGAATCTACCATTCTTTAGTTTTTCTTTGAAAAAGACCTTACCATCTCTCACAGTGGTCCGGTTTCTAAGTTCTATAACACTCTCTGAGAAAGGATTAAGTTTTTGTCCTTCACGAGAGTCTCGCACATATTTTTCGACTTGTACGAACACATCGTTCGCTACATCACCTCCACCAAAACTTGTTTCGGTTAAAAGTAGTCGGTTGACGTAGGTAATTCTCTCTGTGAGTAACGGGTTGTCGTCAGTTCGTGATCTATCGATAAGATCGTCGAGAGTTGTGTCTAGCTCTTCATTATCTAGATTATCGTACTCTGGAAATTTCTCTTCCATCTCAAAAACGTCTTCACCTTCTGCCATTTTATTTGTTGAGATTTTTTAGAAGTTTTCAAAAAAAAATTTTTTTGAAATGTTTTTTTTTTTTTTTACAAATTTTTCATATCACTCTCAGGAATCCAAGAGTTGTGTTTTGCGTCGTAACCAGCCCATTTGACCAAGACCATCTTTTTCTTGTTCACCACCTTTCTCTTCAAAACTTTCTCTACACGATACGTAGCGTCGTCTGTTTTCTCTACAGCAGACATTTCTTCTTCGTAGAATTTACCAATAACGTCCTCACCACTCTCATCGCTAAGAACGTAGACGTTTGGGTCTCCACGAACCACCTTACTCACGGAGAAGATTTCTTCTGTGAAATTTGCTTCGTATCCTTTGGTGAATATACTTTTGTACTTATACTTATTCTCACCTTTTGTCCAAGTTTATATTTTGGACATGGAAACTCACCCAACTCACTACCGAAAAGTGTTGTCCACACTTGGCTCTCGTTGTCTTTTGTCACGTCTACTGGTTTCGTAAGAATACTACTGTGCTTCGTGGTGTTGTAACTTTTTACGAGATCGTCTAGTAGGTCTATCCATGTGTGAGCTCCCTTGCTGTAGAAATGTTTCCACATGCTAGTCTTTAGAGTTCTGTTGAATCTCTCAACGACAGCTGCTTTCTTGTCAGACTTCGTAGAGAAATACTCTATGTCATGTTTTTTCAACAAGCTCTTAACACCTACGTTGTAAAATTCTAGTCCCTCGTCGAACTGTGCGAGTTTTGGATACATCCCAAATCTCTCATGGAACTGTCGTAATAACTCTCCTATGGCTTTGGTCATGTTTTTCGTGTCTTTGCGATACACAGGAATAGCGAAAGCGTAGCGACTCAGAATCTCAACACATGTGAGAATCCAATGGTAGCCTTTGTTTTCGTCTTTGTACTTTCCCATATCGACAAGGTCGAGTTGAATTTGTTCACCGAGATAGGAGACCCATGTTTTTCGAAATTTGTGTCGTCTCACTATAGGTTTGTATCGCGTGTAGGTGTCTTGAGTTTTCAACCATTCTTTCACAGACTTTCTACTCACGTTCAGACCTTCTTCTTGTGCTTTTTGATATAGTCTCTCCATGCCTTGATAACCAGTCACAGGGTCGTAGTATAAGTCTCGTAGACTCTGTTCTGTTACAATATCACTGTCCATACTTTTTATTTGAAAGTATATTAATATCAATCAAAATATTTCCTACCTTGTCTATGTCACTCACGTTTGTTTTGGTATGAAAAGACAAGTTATTGTACGTTCCACTACGGATGGGAACGCTAGACTCGACTGTTGGAAAATGTATTACATCACCACTTAGTGTAAACTCTGATGTGATAGGAAGAACTGCGATAACACTACTTTGTTTACCTGACGAATCTATAGTTTCATCGACAAGCGTGTCGCAGTGAATCTCAACAAATCTTAGACCTCTGTTGATATCTAAGATACCAGGACTAACCTCCACTCCTTTTGCTATGAGAGAGTCTGTTGGGAAACCAAGTAACTCTCCGAACTTGTATAGTTTAATAGGATGTTCTGTTTCTAGTGTGCATGTGTGATCGTACAAGTTGTGTGACAACGTTATTTTGATGTCTTTTTTGTGTGTGAAGTACTTCACAAGATTCTCGAAAGACCAGTACCCTTCAGGTATCGTGTGTTTTTGTGAGTTGTACTGAATAACGTCGTTGTAATCTTTGATCACATTTTTATGATTCCAAAATATACTCGCTGACTTTACGACTAGAGTCGAGTTCTTTGGAAGCACCAGACTCCTGTCCAACATGACTGTTTTTCTTACTGTTCTCGATAAACACTGATAGTTTCTTCATTTTATTTGTGCGACAAATAAAATGAACTACGACAAAGCAATCCAAAAGGCAAAGTCGGACCTCCTCAAGAAATATCCGTACGCAACACTAAGTAAGTTTGAGTTTGACCCACAACAAGGTGATGTAACAAGAGTCGACATCTACTTTCGAAACAATGATATTCTCTCGACTGATATTACCAGCACCACGTTCAAGAACGATCAAAGCATGTGGAAATGGTTACACAACAATACACCTTTCCCGAGAGTATGGAATAGTGGTGGTACAGTACAAAAACTGATACACACAGAAAGAGCTGGGACATCCAATGTGACATTCCCACCGTACGTACTCAACTACCATGTCAACGACTTTAATATCTACGTTGACGATAAGAATTATTTTAGCTCTAACCTACCCAAGATAGTGATAGACACTAAAAAATATTATCAGGATGGACCTGACGGGAGTATGATCAGTACAGTGTGGACTTTGTCAAAAAGTTACTACCAAGCTATTGCAGCAATGTACATTGCCACGTACAGGTCAGGTGTGTCTCTACAAAACCTAACACCTAGTCCTGACATTCCAAAACAAATCACAAGTCTCATGAAATTCCACGTGTATTTCACGATGAGAAGAGTAATGTTTCGTCTTGACAAGAGTGGTGCTGACATCGCTGACATTCTCAGGTTGTACATACCAGATTGGAGAGTGTTGAAAAACCATCTCCCTTTGGGTGGTAATTGGGTGAGTATTATTAGAGACTTACAAGGAGATTACAAACGTTACTGTCCAAGAGTCAGTAATGGGATCACAGGGTTAGGACAGGAACTTCTGAACCAATCTATAGAAGTGTACATGTACGCGTTACTCGGTGCTCAGGCGAAAAGTAAACAAAGTATTGTAGGTAGTCGTGCGAGTGCACGTGAAGTCCAACAAGTTTTTAGAAATATTGTGGAGGATGCAGTTGTACAATATTCACCAAGTACATGGATTAATCTGATGAACAAAGCTATCAAAGACACACATGTCAAGTTAGACATGGCAGTCACTCCAGACACATGGTTAACATCGCGAAGCATGGTGTTGCTAAAAACACCAATTCCAGGATATAATAATCTACTAAGGCCTGGTTTAGACGTCGAAGTTCCGTCGCATTTAATGCGTCGCATTTAATGCGACGGTAATGCGACGGAAGTGGTAACTTTCAATTTAGACGTCGAAGTTGCGTCGCATTTAATGCGACACCTGAAATATGACACCAGAAATCAAGGTTGTTTTCATCTCAACGAGTAAAAACTATGGCGCGCTTCGAGTAATCGTTCTAACCAACTTTGACAAACTAGAAGAAATTGCTCTTTTCTTTTGTCAATGGGGTCTTCTGCTTCTGGGTTTTCATTCTCAGTCTGACTGGTCTGATCACCTTCACCGATTATGGTCTGCCCTGGCTGAACGCCGCAACTTTACAGTATATTTTTGCAACGCTTTTGTTTGCTTTACAAACGGAACGCCACAACGAATACAACAATATTTTGTCTTATAAGCACGTACATAACAAGTTGTGAGATAGAAAGGTCGGTGTACGGCCTAATACCCAATAACGATAACGGAATACGTATATATGATCTAACGTTTCGAGCGAAGGACCGAGGCTCGCCGAGGCTATGAAGGCCCTTCTCTGACGAAGGATCTTCGCTGGAAACGTTAGACCATACGTATTCCGTTATTTGGCAGTACATTGACATTTCTATCTCTCGATTTGTATTTCCACACTGTCTACGCACCACACTACTTTAATAATCTACATTGAAAATGAAGTTCGTGGATCCCACGAAGCACGCCACGCAGCATAAAATGTGGTTTTATTGGGATAATGAGGGATAGAAAAATGAATTATACTAATTTATGCATTTTATGCGATGCATTAAATGCGACGGAACTTCGACGTCTAAATCAACGTCGCATTTCCGTCGAATTATGCGACGAGGCTCGTCGCATAATTCGACAGCGTCGCATTAAATGCGACGCGTCGAATAAAATCAGTTTAGACGTCGCATTTCCGTCGAATAAAATAGGTCGCATTAAATGCGACGCATTAAATGCGACGGAACTTCAACGTCTAAATCAGGCCTAAGAGAGTCGTCTGAGACAAATATGACATTTGGATTCAACAGTGAACTTAACTTTAAAAATGTAGCTAAGAAACCAAAAACTCACTCTAGTGGTGGAGAACATTTGGAAACATTAGACGATGTGAAAAAAAAGACATCACCTACTGAACCAACGACTTCGTCGTCTAGTTCGCTCTCTGTAGCGTTAGTGTTGGTAGGAGTGGGGGTGAGTAAGTTTGTGTTGTAGGATAAATGAGCATACATTGTGGATACGACAAAGGTAGTACTTTGCCAAAGGAAGAAAAAGAACCCTACACAACTGTTTTTAACATCAACGTGTCTAACGCGGTGATCACGCTTCACACGGGTAGGAGTAGAGTGACAAAAGTGAAAGACGGAGATTCCTATTTTCACCAAGACGTCTACAGTAAAAGTCCCTCGGTTGGGGATGGTTTCCTTAGAAATCTAAGAAGGTCCACGATGTTGTTCAAATGTCCTCAGATGACCTATGTTAACACGAGTGTTTTCGTTGTTTTCAAACTACTCCACATACAAACACAAGGAGATTGGGGTTACATTGTTGGGAACGACAACGGAGGTAACGACAAGTTTGTTGCCTACAAGTCAAATACGAACAACATGTTACTCTACGGTGGTGGACAACCACCCAACGAGTACGAGTGTACAGTTCCGCCGAGTATCGTTACATCTGAGAAACATTTGATATCATGTCATTGGCTAATGACTGGAAGTCATCTACGCGTGAACGATGTGAAACTAGTTGACTCGGAATTCACGGCGAACACTAAAACCAATGGAGCTTCGTTCGGGTCTATATTTGTGAACGAAAGGTTCTTGTTCACAGATGGTTTTTACAAACCCATCTCAGGTGAGATCTACGGTCTGAAGATCGTAAGTGGATTTCTAGAACCAGACGATATTTCGAGACTGAACAAGAGCATGATGTTGGAATATAATATAAAATAAAACATGAGCATACACGTCGGATACAGTGTAAAAACTGAAGACAAGAAGACCGTGCATGTTCTGAAATACTCACTCGAGTTTCCAAAAGCATCCTTGAACACGGCAATGTACCCTGTGCGAGACACAGGCGGTTACCGATATATCTCTACACTCGACTTCACGCAAGACACACAACTCACACTCATGACTCACTCATTTGGCACAAACTCTGGGAAAGACATGGCAGACGGTGAGATAATGTATTCTATTGAGGTCGTGAATAGGCAAGGTCATTCGAGTTATTTTAATCTTGGACCAGTAAGTGTAAAGGACTCGAAAGTCAAGAAGAAAGGAATTAGATTCAACGTACTCTCACTCGACAAAACGTATACGCTGTCCAAAATAACAAAGATACTCCGCATATCAGAATATGTTCTATTCTCTGTTTACTTCACACAATCCTCAGGTATACTGTCTGAAGACACGTCTATGATAGACTTGTTAATTAGAGTTTAATTTATTTTTTTGTAACCAACTCTGATTACAAAAAGATTGAACAACGCATTAGTTTTTAACATCCAAGTCAGGATAGATAGGTGGTGCAGATGGGACTACTGAGGCTCTAATTTTGTCAACGAAGATCATCTCATCAGTGTCTTTGTCTGTCTTTTTAAGAAACTTGTTGTTATCTTTCACAGATTTGAACCTTTTGAGTGTATGTTTGATTCCTTCCGACCCTGACAGCACGGTGGCCGCTCCAATAGCGACAGCTCCTGATATTGGGTTTGGGATTAGGATGGTTGCGACTACTCCACCAACAAATACAACTACAGTCACGACCACTTTCACAACAGCTTTCACTTTGAGACGTAACATCTTCTTCTCCGAACTCTTCAAGTCATTCTTCATTCTGAGACTTAATTCCTCCAAATTTTGATTGAACATTCCTTTATTATGACGATTTTTTCGTTGCTCATTTGAAGGGGTCGTCTGGGATGAGTTTTTTCTGTTGTGCGTATTTCACAGCGACTGTTCCAACACTCACTGCAACCGCAAGTTTCAATGTTCCAATGAGACTATTTGGTGTACCTAGAGACTCTCCAAACACTTTCTTCGACGCCATACTAATACCAACTCCAGCAGCGACGTAGAGTAAAGTATCGTACACTTCATTCATAATTACTTTTTGACTTGTCATTCTTTTATTATAGTGTTTTTTTTAGTCAAAAGACTCAATGGCAGGGTTTGTAGTGGGTGTAGTAGATGTGTTAGTTGGAGCCGATGGTGGTGATAGAGTTGGAGACTTGTCTTGTTTGTACTCTTGATATGTGAGGTACAACGCTCCAATACCTGTGACAACACCAACCGTTCCGATAACATACCCAAAGTTAAAACCACTTTGTTCGCTACGTTCACTTTGTTTTTCCTGTTCAAGTCTTTCACAAACCTTTTTCTCTTTCGCGTCTTTACTAATCGCGGCGAGTCTTTTTCCCGAAGCCACACGTCTTGGATCTTTTAGTTTCTCAGGATTGTTATTTGTTATAGTTTCCATCTTTATCTATGTTGTTAACCACTTCTAGATCTAACCACTTCTAGTTAGATCTAGTCAAAAGCTAGTTACACATGTGTTACACGTAGTCAAAAGCTAGTCAAAAGCTAGTTACACACGTGTTACACGTAGTCAAAAGCTAGTCAAAAGCTAGTTACACATGTGTTACACGTAGTCAAAAGCTAGTCAAAAGCTAGTCAAAAGCTAGTCACTTCTTTCTAGCAAACGTACTGTCTTGTTGACTTTTTAAATATGTGTTCTCAAACTCTAGGTCACTTATTTTCTTTACGCAAAGTCTTGCGTAATTTTCCAACTCTATCACTTTTCTCTTGAGTCTGCACACCTTCGTTGCGTACTCCTCCAGATACGATTGTCGCGACTGCACTCCTGTGAACATTTATTAGTGTGGAGTGAGTGATGAGTCAGGTGGTTTTACTATTTCTACTTCACCTCTACAGACACGTGTGTATTTTTTTCTTCTTGTTTTCGATACAGCGAGTTGGATGTTTCCAGAGACACCTTCAGCGTCTTTACTCGCTGTAACTCCAGTGAGTAGTCGTCGAGTGAACACTGAGTCTTCGTTGTATAGCTCTCCATCGTGCTCAACAATCCTACTTGCTTTGCATCCCATTTATTCCTCCAATTAGAATAAAGAGATGACGACTATGATGGCAGGAGGACTATTCAACGCACTCGCATTCGCAGGTGCAGGTTTTCTATTCAAAAGTCTTGATGGAAACAAATACGGTGAAGAAATGAAACGTCATAATCTTGCACTGGAGAGACTTGCGCGAGAAAAAGAAAAATGGAACGAAGAAGAGATCGAACATAGAGACAAACTTGCGCGACTACGACTCGCTTTGTCGGACGCTAACCGCAACATCAACGATACAAACGCAGCTCTTGACGCACTCTCCGCAACGTTTCGCAGAGAACCACAACTTCATGATTACTACACACCATCGTCAGAAATGCAAGACTATCTGTCAATAACAGAGTGTGCGATGAGTGTTGGGATAGGGTGGGTTGGGTACAAAGTAGTGTCGACAATATTCTAAACAAAATTGAAAAAAAAAACATTAAAAAAATACACTATAATAAAGAGAGAATGAGTAGTGAACAAATGTTTATCCATAGTTTCGTTCCCAACGAAAAATTCGGAGGAGGTAATGTGGTGATAGAAACAAGGTCATTTGTGATTAGAGGTTGCTTCACAGAGGGAATCAAGACGAGCAAATTCGACGTGAACAAGCTAACAATAGGACTTAGACTTGATAGTAGTCAACTAGAGTCATTTGGAAGTTTTGTCAAACAAGTTCAACTACATGTGTTGGAAGGAGTAGAAGAAGTCAAGATGATTAAAGATTGTGTCTACGGAAACACAGTTTACCTCAAACTTCAACCTGCGATATCTTACTTTTGTAATGAAGGATCAGGGGTACAACTCAAACTAGACGATGTGATGAAACTTCGTAATCTAAAAGTAGACGCAGAAGTCGTACTCACTGGGGTTCACACCAACAAAGAGAATATATCGTTCCTACAACTCAAACTTGGGGAACTGACTATCTTAAACCAATAAAAAACTTAAAAAAAGACACTATAATAAAGAGATGACACGACCAAAAGGATCACTCAACAAAATTCAAAGACCAAAAGTTAAGAGAGTAAGAAAACCAAAACCAAAAAAAGAGAAAGACGACCACCAAACTCTCAAAGATCTAAGAGCTATTGCAAAAGAACGTAGAGTCAAATTAGCGTGTGGTGTGAGATGTAGTGAAATTAGAGCTACACTAGGGATGGAGCCTGTCGAAATCCCAAAGAGATACGATCATTGTAAGGAAAAAAAGCTTGCCCAAGTCATAATCAAAACCAACACGATCACTGGAGAAGAAACAAAGTACAAGAGTATATTTGAGTTAGCAAATAGTTTGAATCTTTTTGCAGGGTCTATTACTTATCGTATAAAAATAGGAAAAAGTCTTGTGGTTGACGAGATTCCATACATGTTTCGTAAAGAAATAGTATGTAAAGACTAGAAAAAAAAAACATGTTTTTCAAAAGATTCGTTTTTTTGAAAAATAGTAATTAGTTTAGTTTAGAGGAATCGATTTTTTTTATTTAAAATAACCCTACAATAAAGAGAGTATGAACTATTTGAGAACGAAACTTAGTGAATGGTCTAATTGGATTGTTGGTACACCAGAACCAACTAGTACTCCTCCAAAGTCGTACATGAGAGAGAAACTTAGTGAGTGGACTGATTGGTTTGTTGGTCACACACCAGAACCAGTTAGAAAAGGAGTCGCAACCGCTTTCACAACACTCAAGAGTAAGGTGAACTCTCTACTCAGTCATGAGGAGTCTGAACCAGAAGAGGTATTCTACGACGCACAAGACCAGACTGTAGAAAGATCAGAGACATCACTACGTGGATTTTCGGAGACATATACAATACCAGCTCCAGAAAAAGTAGATCCAAAAACGTTCCTGACAAACACAAAAGAGTTAGTACTTGATCTTTGGAAAGACAAAGTAGAGAAGAGGAAGGGAATTAAAACTAAACTTATTCTAGAATGTGTTATGGTGAGAACATCTGACGCTGGGGACGTAGAGTCTACTGCGATGTTCCACTCTCTCACAGAGATACTACTAGAAGGAACTAGCATGGACGAAGTGTACCACAAAATGGTAGGGAAAATTTTAGAGAGTCTAGCAACCTATTTGAAAAGAGGAAGTAGTTGGAGAGTGCTACGTGTTGTAAAGTTAAACATATTCATAGACACGTACAAACCAATGAGTGGATCATCCTATATTCCTACTCCAAAACAACTGGCTAAAAAGAAAGCTATCATTAATGTTCAAAACAAGAACGACGAGAAGTGTTTACTATGGTCTGTAGCTATTTGCAAGTTACTCGAGAAAACACCAAAACTCGACCATCCAGAGAGACTCAACAAGAGACTGATAGACTTTGCGAAAACCTTCGACTGTACAAACATTGAGTTTCCCACACCTTTGAAAGGTATCAAGAAATTTAGTGAGAGGAATAACATTCCTATAAACGTGTTTGGGTCTGAGGATGATGAAGTGTATCCTCTGTTAGTCCAAGGAAACTCGAGAGACACTGTGAATTTGTTGTATATCACAGAGGAGGGTGAAGACAACGAGATCAAGTCACATTACGCAATGATTAAGGACATGAGTCGACTACTATCCACAAAAACAAATAACCACCAACACAAAAGACACTTTTGCTATCGTTGTCTAAACAGTTTCAAAACCATGGAGAGTCTTGACAAACATGACGAGTACTGTTCTAGTGTGGAGAACATAAAGACAGAGATGCCTGAAGAAGGTAGTACCATAAAATTCAAAAACTTTTTCAAGACCCAAGACGTACCTTTTGTCATCTACGCTGACTTCGAGTCGTTCATCGAACCCATCTCTACGTGTATGAATAATCTAGAAAATAGTTCAACAACCCAGTACCAACATCACACTCCCTCTGGATTCTGTTTTCACTTGAAATGTTTTGACGATACATTACACTATGAAGAACCCTACCTCTACACAAAGACAAGTGAAGACGAGAACATTGGTGAAAAGTTTGTACTAGAAGTGGAGAAAACTGTCAAGAATGTCTACGACAAGTTCAAAATAGCTAGACCCATGGTGTACAGACCAGAAGACAAAATGGTGTACAATAACACCAACACATGTTGGTTGTGTGGAGAAGACTGGTCTAAGAAAAATAAGAAAGGTGAACTAGATCACAAAGTTCGAGATCATTGTCATCTAACTGGGAAATTTAGAGGAGCTGCTCACAACACTTGTAATTTGAAATACAAGTTACCTAATTTCGTACCAGTTATTTCTCACAACTTGTCAGGGTACGACGCACACTTGTTCATTAAGAATCTTGGTATTACAGAGGGAGACATCAAGTGCATTCCTAACAACGAGGAGAAGTACATCTCCTTAAGTAAAGATATTATTGTTGACTACTACACAGACAATAGTGGAGAAGAGAAACCTATCAAAAGGGAGTTAAGATTTCTAGATAGTTTTAAGTTCATGTCATCCTCCTTAGAAAGACTTGTAGGATATTTAGCGAAAGAGGATCTCACAAGTACATCACGACACTTTCCCAACGACGAAGACTTCAAACTAGTCTCGCAAAAAGGTACTTTTCCTTACGAGTACATGACAGGACTCGACAAATTCAAAGACACTCAACTCCCGCCTATAGAAGCATTCTACTCTAGACTGACAGACAGTGGAATATCTGAGAAAGACTACACTCATGCTAAAGACGTGTGGAATCGATTCAACATGTCGACATTACGTGACTACCACAATCTTTACCTCAAAACTGATGTTCTCCTTCTCGAAGATGTTTTTGAAAACTTTCGAAAAACCTGCAAAACTAACTACCAACTTGATCCTGCATTCTACTACACATCACCTGGACTAAGTTGGGACGCACTTCTCAAACTAACTAACATAGAGTTAGAACTTTTAACTGACATTGATATGTTACTTATGGTAGAGAAAGGAATTCGTGGAGGGGTAAGTACCATTACAAAAAGACATGCTAAAGCAAATAACAAGTACATGGATTTCAAGAAAGGAGAAAAATTCACTTCCTCAGCTAGTCATAACCTAGAGGAATCTTCAATCTACATTCCTTACTTGGATGCAAATAACCTCTACGGAGCGGCTATGTCAAAACCACTTCCTGTCAGAGATTTCAAATGGATGACAAATCTAGACCAATGGCGAGACGTGCCGTGTATTCTCGAAGTGGACTTAGAGTATCCGCGAGAACTACATGACACACACAATGACTATCCACTCGCACCCGAACGAGTTGAAGTCAACGGAATAGAGAAACTTATTCCTAACTTGAACAACAAAACTAACTATGTTATTCACAAAGAAAACTTAAAACAGTATTTGGATCTAGGATTAGTACTCACAAAAATTCATCGAGGAATTACATTTACAGAAGAACCATGGATGGAATCCTACATTATGAAGAACACAAATCGTCGTATCGAGTCTAAAAATGACTTTAAGAAAGACTTTTTCAAACTGATGAACAACTCAGTCTTTGGAAAGACTATGGAAAATATTCGAAACAGAGTAGATATACAACTAGTCACTAGAGAAGAGAAGATGCGAAAGTTAGTAGCCAAGCCTAATTATCATCATCGTACTATTTTCGACGAGAATCTAGTCGCTGTTCATATGAAGAGAACTAAAGTAGTCTTTAACAAGCCTGTCTACTTGGGAATGAGTATTCTAGACTTGAGTAAAACCATTATGTATGATTTCCACTACAACTACATTAAACCTAAATATGGAAACAAAGCACAACTCTTGTTCACAGACACGGACTCTCTCATGTACGAGATACACACAGAAGACTTCTACAAAGATATCTCAGGAGACGTGAAAGAGATGTTCGACACCTCTGACTATCCAGAAGTACATCCTTCGGGAATTCTAACAGGTTGTAATAAGAAAGTAGTAGGACTCTTCAAAGACGAAAACAAAGGATATCAAATTCAAGAATTTGTTGGACTAAGACCTAAGTCTTACGTGTATAGACTGTTGGAGAAATCTGAAAAGAAATGTAAAGGTGTTAAGAAAGGAGTAGTAGAAAAGACTATTACATTCCAAGATTATAAAGATTGTTTGCTCTCTGGTCAAAGTCAAATGAGGACAATGAACACTTTCAGAAGTAGGAAACATGAAATTTACACCGAAACTATCAACAAGACAGCTCTAAGTTGTAACGACGACAAACGGTATATTTTACCAGATGGGATACATACATTAGCACTAGGACATTACAAAATCAACGAGAGTGGTTGTATGATTGTATAATAAACATAAAATAAATGATTGTAATACAAGAGACTATAGAGTACAAAAGTGAAAAGTTTTTAAAAATTATAAGAGAGTCCGACTTGTCGTATCGAGAGAGACTTCTAATTACGGCGTATTGTGAAAAAGTTACCGGATGCACTGAAAGATATCTAAAGAACCTAATTGGATTCGTCATGTACGACGATGGCGAAGATTTGAGGGTTCTAACTCATTTTGGAAGTTTTGGGGGAATGGGGAAAGATTTGGGGCGCCATCTTGGATTTTTAGCGAGGGAGGGGACTGGGATACTAGGACAAGCCGGGATACTGGGACAAGATTGAGTTTTGGCCCAGAATCGGCCTTTTACTACTACTCTCTTGGCAGGGTTGATAAGTCGGCATTGCGGGTGGTTCTCGAAATTGTCCTTGTGGTCTTTAAGGGATATGAAGGCTTTCGATTGCGCCATAGGCTCTATACGGTTGCTTATCTTTAATCCGTCGGCTATGTGTTTCAGTTCATCGTTGATACTATTCATGCTATTCTCCTGTGCCAATTTATAGGTTTTTGTTACGTTTTCCGTCAGTAACTTGATGTATGTAGGCGCGTCCATCTCGTACATATTTCTCGTTTTGTCCGCGGGGACGAAGAGGTTGTTTGATGATGTGATCTTCCGTTTATCGTCATCTAGAGATTTGCTAAACTGGTCGTTGCCGTCTCGGAATTGGGTGTTAGAGATCATCTTAATAACGTCGTCTTCAAAGCCTTTCAACTCTGGTACGTGTGGCGGGCTTCGCGTGGACTTTAAGCCATACATATTCGTTTTCTGTGCGTCTTTGCTGTCACCGTGTAGGAAGAAGTGTGCTTTCCATCGCATGCGGTGGATAACACTCTCAGTTTTGTCGATTATGTTGCGTCGGTATTCATCATGAGTTGGTAGACCAATGTTCTTTAGAGAATAATTAAATCGGATCTGCTGCATTTTCACCGTGTGTGTTCCAAGCCAATAAGAGCGCTCAACTATGGTTAGGAGCGAGATTATACCAAGATGAATATGTAACAAAGTCACACAGTTGGCAAAAGGTTTTAGAGCGCTCAATACCATTATAGGTAGAGCGAATATTTATTAAGTGAAAAAGCTGTCGCTACTCGAGTTTCACGCTTATACGCGATCGTCAGGCAACTGACAGACTCGATCTAGTTAAACTCTATTTACATGATGAAACGAGGTGTCGTGTTACGTGTCTACATTTACCAAAAAGTTCAGAGCGTCTGTTCAGTAGTTCGTGTTTCCGGTCCTTCAGTAGGATTAGTTTTTCTTCCAAGCACAAGTTACACCTTCGTGAGCCGATTTTGTAGGCGGGAATTTTCTTTCTTAGCGACCAATTTATCTTGAACGCGCGCTTAGAATCACTCAATTTCCAAATATACTTTGACAGTTCCGTTTCATCGGCGTATTTTCTGTGTGAAAACGACTTTGTGTGGTTTCGGTATCTGTTCTTGAATGGTCCGCCCGTTACGCCTACGTACGATTTCGTCTTGTTGTTGTCAACTGTGGTAACATCAGCTTGGTAGACCACGCTTTCTGACAGGCATTTCTTCTCGATTGGGCATTCGTCTGGTCGTCTGCAGTTGCATTCGTTTGTGTTTTGAGTGTTCGTTTGTTGTTTAGTGTGTTGGTTGAGTATTTTGTTGTTATGTTGGGAAATAAAAGATTTCATGTTAGGTTGGTTCGTATGTGAGGTTTGTGTCAAAATTGCTGTGTTTTAAGGCGTCGTTGTAGAGCGGTGCGGCAGCGTCGAATGTTCGTTTGTCGCATGAGAGTTTGTTGATGCGTTTGTTGATTGATAATGGTAGTTGGCGTAGTATGGAGGGGGGGTGGTTTAGATAGTCGGTTAACGTAAAGTGGTTCGTCGTTAGGTTTTCTGAATGGTTTGTACGTACCGTCAGTTAGGTCAAACGTTATGTCAAGGAAATTCACGCGTTTCAGGTTAGCATCGGCCGTGATTTTTAGGCCGAAATTTGCGAAGATTTGGATTAGATCTTTGCGCGCCTTGTCAGCTAATCTTCCGGAGGTGGTGGTGTATATATATATATATATATATATATATATATATATATATATATATATATATATATATATATATATATATATATATATATATATATATATATATATATTATATATATATATATATATATATATATATATATATATATATATATATATATATATATATATATATATATGTATATCTATATCTAAATAGACCAACGAATACACGGAAACCTATATCGATTGTATTTAGAAAGAATGGCTGACGTTTCATATAAATATCCCGAATTTAAAAAATAGTCCTAACCCTAAACTTAATCCTAATCCTAACTCTACACCTAATACTACAATCCTAACTCTTACGATAATGCTTTATTTTAGAAATAATATCTGATTTTAATTTAGAATTTTACTATCGATAGTCTATGTGACGTCATTTCGGGATTTATATGAAACTTCACCCGAAAGAATGGTTATGTCTTGAACTCATGTTTATATAAATATTTTCTCATGATTTATATTACCGGGAGATTGAAGACTTATGAATTCAACACACGATCGAGAATCAGAAATATATTTTAACTTAATGCCACAATAAACAAGAATGTTAGTTTTAAGGTTTTTGAATGTAACATTTTATTCAGCACTCATGCATGTAAGTACGGTATTGCTTTAAGCATACATTCTTGTTGTTTGTGGCATTAAATTAAAATATATTTCTTATTCTCGATCGTGTGTTGAATTTATACGTCTTCAATCTCCCGGTAATATAAATCGTGCGAAAATATTTATAACGTATGAGTTCAAGACATAACCATTCTTTCTTTCTTTATTAAATACAATCGATAGGTTTCCGTGTATTCGTTGGTCTATTTAGATATAGATAAATATGTAAACAGCGTATAGATAGAATAATAGCGCTCCGTCGAGATGACGTCAGTACCGAAGTTTGTCCGCTTTTACCCATAATTCTTGCGGCCATAACAAAAGAAATAGCCAATAGCTCATTTGCAATCATTTGTAAGTCAAATTTGGTTTGTTTGTCCGCTTTTTGAGCTATTAATAGCAGCCAGACTCTATGCTATTCTACACCATTGATACTGTTGTTACTATTTTTCCAATGACAGGTCAGAGCAATTCCCGCATTTAGCCGCATATGTGATTGTTGACTTTGTGAGATAGGTGAGTTTTCTTAACTTATGTATACCGTAAACGTCCGAATATAAGCCTTGGGCTTATATTTGTTCGTAAGCACTTTTTGGTGGGCTTATACATGGGGGCTTATATACGGGGGGCTTATACACGGACAGATTTTGTGCTAGTACCGGTAATAACATTTATTGACTTTATTTCAATATAACACAAGGTTAACATATAAACATTTTTTTACTTTATATTGCCATTCATGGCATGGTATAGGGGTTTTCAAAACAACTTTTAAATTTGTATAACCACTACGAAATCACTATTTTATTTTCATAGAAAACAGCAATAAACAGGACATTTTTCTTGTCCATGTATAATTGCCCCATGGGTTTATATACGGGTGGGCTTATATTCGCAATGGTGAGAATGTTAGTAAATTGGTGGGCTTATACATGGGGGGCTTATATTCGGCGGCTTATATTCGGAGGTTTACGGATTATTGAGTGCATGTGAATTTTTTTAGATCAATTAGATTGCCTTGAACAGTTTGTAGATTTTCTTTAGTAAAGAATAAATATTTATGTTATTTATGTTATATTTGGGACTTGTAAGTCCCAACAGGCTAAATGACCCACTTCATTCTCAGAATGAATTATGAAGATAGTAAGGTCAGACTTCGTATTATGTATAACACTAGAGCTTGTAATTGTAACTAAAACTTTTTATATTCAATGTAATTATCTCTAGATGTCTCCTAACCACTTCAATGTATTTTGATTAATTTTTTTTGATATTCGTCAAGATTATAAGATATCCCATCATTCATACAACTAGTGCTTTGTACCGTATTTATACATATTTATACAGTATTTTCTCCAGGTTGATTATATAAAATTTTTCTTTTCAATATTCAAATCCAGATATTGTACACGAGAATGGAACCTTCATGTTCGAAAAGATATAATGTCAATGAAGTGCTGGATATATGGGATGACATACCAGATGATGATGGTCAAGACACTGATGAGGAGCTGTTTTCTTCTGGCGGTGATGATGATAATGATATCGGAGATGTTGAGTACTGTCCAACACAAAAGGAAAACTGTCCAACCCAAGAAGAAAACTGTCCAACTCAAGAGAAAAACAGCACGGTAACAACATTGGAACTGTCAACCTCAAGGTCTCAAGCCCCCAAGAAAAGAAATGCCAAAGCCAAAAAAGGTAGAGAGACAGATGCTCATAAGAAAGCAAAGAAGGTTGCTGAGCAAATACAAAAAATATAGAATTTTTTGTCAAAAAGTGGTTCAAACTTCCCAGTGACAATGCCAGTGATCAAGGAGTTGCAGAAAATTTTAATGAAAGGTTGTGATGCGATGCAAGTGAGAAACTAAGTGGACCATGACAGGTCAAAAATTTGATTGAGGTAGCAAGACGCGGCTGGAAATGCAAAAGCACAACTTCAGCTTTCCACAAGGTAACTGCAGGTATATATTTATATTTATTGGGTGCAGGGGATTTCAACAAAATGAAACACTGGATGATATATCCTAATGGTGAAGCCTGAGGGATATATCATCCATTTATCTATCTATCTATCTATCTATCTATCTATCTATCTATCTATCTATCTATCTGTCTGTCTGTCTGTCTGTCTGTCTGTCTGTCTGTCTGTCTGTCTGTCTGTCTGTCTGTAACATCTCATGCAGACTTTTGAAAGAAGCGGCTTTAATAATTTCTGTTCCATTAACAACTATTATTAACAAAAGTATCGATACTGGACTTTTCCCGTCAAAATGGAAAATGGCCAAGGTATTTTCTTTATTTAAGGCTAACAATCGCACAGATATTCAGAATTATAGGCCAATTTCTGTTTTACCTGCTATTAGTAAAATATGTGAACGGGTTGTGTATGACCAGCTTTATGCCTATTTAAACGATTGCAGTTTATTAACAGAGTGCCAATCCGGATTTCGCCCTCTTCATTCCACTGTAACAGCATTGTTGGACATTGTGAATAAGTGGTATTTAAACATTGATGAAGGAATGACCAATATGGCAGTATTCCTCGATCTTGCGAAAGCGTTTGATACTGTCTCTCATACAGTCTTGCTGAAAAAGCTGGAACTTTATGGTATTGCGGGAACAACTCTTAATTGGTTTGCCTCTTATTTGTCGAATAGACGACAACAATGTATTGTAGAAGGCAATCTTTCGGCACCTCAAATTATTACATGTGGTGTACCTCAAGGCTCAATCTTGGGACCATTATTATTTTTATTATATATAAATGACCTTCCTCAATGCCTAATGCACACTAAATCACATATGTATGCTGACGATACTATTATAACTATTGCTTCCATATCAACAACTGAATTACAGTTAAAAGTAAACCAAGATTTACTAAATATTAAGGAGTGGCTGCTGGCAAACAAACTCAGTTTAAATGTCACTAAAACGGAATGCATGTATATCGGAACGACCTTTAGATTGTCCAATTTAGGGAGAATTGTTCCCATTGTTATTGGAGACAAACAAATTAAAAGAGTTGTAACTACAAAATACCTCGGAGTTCATTTAGATGAAAACCTTAAGTGGGATGAACATATCAATACATTATGTATAAAAGTAGGTCGATCTATCAGTGGTCTAAGGCAGGCTCGTGATTATGTTTCTTTGAATGTACTTAAAATCATATATAATGCTCTAATACAGCCTGTCTTTGACTACTGTGATGTTGTATGGGGTAGCTTAAATAAAGGACTTGCTAGTAATATTCAAAAACTACAAAATCGAGCTGCCCGCATTATTACCTACCAAGGCTACGATGTGAGGTCAGCTGATATATTAAATGATTTAAATTGGTGTAATTTGGTAGCGAGAAGAGAAAAACGTCTCAATATGTTTATGTACGATACAATTAATTGTAACGTGCCTAAATATTTGAGTGATATTTTCTCCAAATGTTCCAAAAGTAACCCGTACAAATCTCGACTTAGAGATAATGAGCTTAATGTGGAAATCACGCATATCCCAAATACTGAATATTATAAGAGATCTTTCTCATATAGAGGTGCTGTACAATGGAACTCTCTGCCTCATGAACTTAAGTCTTCTGAATCGAAAGCGATTTTTAAAAGAAAACTATCATCGCTATTGGACAAATCAGTTGACAATTAACTAATTGGTTTAATTTATAATTTGTATTTAATTTTACTTGTATATAGTAATTATATAGTTGTACGGCTTTCATGGAAAGAAGTTGTAAGACTTATGAAACTACCGTATTTTAAATAAAAGTGAATCAATCAATCAATCTGTCTGTCTGTCTGTCTGTCTGTCTGTCTGTCTGTCTGTCTGTCTGTCTGTCTGTCTGTCTGTCTGTCTGTCTGTCTGTCTGTCTGTCTGTCTGTCTGTCTGTCTGTCTGTCTGTCTATCTATCTATCTATCTATCTATCTATCTATCTATCTATCTATCTATCTTTTAAATGTGTTGGGAAAATTGTTTGAAAGACTAATGCTTGACAGAATGATGATAAAATTCGAAGAACTAAACATCCCACATCCTCTTCAATTTGCCTACCAACCCGGAAAGGGCTGCAACCTGGCCACTTTCACTCTACAAGAGTCTGTTCTGCATAATGTTGAACGTGGCTCCAAGGTATATGCTTGTTTCCTGGATTCATCAAAAGCATTTGATACTGTGTGGTTTGATGGCTTGTTTTACAAACTTTACAATATGGGCATCCGTGGCAAAACATGGCGACTTCTTCGAGCGTGGTATAGCAAATTGTCAGCCTGTGTTGCTCTAGATGGCTGTCTTTCAGACCATTTTACAATCAAACAGGGAGTCCGTCAAGGTGGTGTCCTATCTCCTTGGTTATTCCTGGTCTACAATAATGACATACCGATAGAGAATAGCCTTGTGCAAAACGGCTTACAGGTGGATGGTATTTCAAGTGGTTGTGTGATGGTGGCCGACGATATTGCACTGCTATCAACTCGCGTTGCCGGACTTCAACAAATGCTGCACGCTGTCAACGAATACAGCAAGAGGTGGAGATTTTAATTCAATCCTGGTAAAACTGTGGAAGTGACCTTTGGTGAGTCGAATAAATCAAATTATTTACATAAAATCAGTAGGAAATGGGTACTAGGAGATCACGATGTTAAGGAAGAACCGTGTTATCCGGTACATTTTCCAACAAGGATAGATGTGAATTTGCAGCTAAGAAGGGTAAAGAAGTGGTATCATGCTTGTTGAGTTGCGGAGCAAGACCAGGCGGTTTGAATCCAATTTGTAGCGTTGAACTTTGGCGCACGGTTGGTCTTCCACGGATGCTTTACGGGGCTGAACTATGGTGGGGTCTAAAGAAGTCCGACGTAGAAAAGCTTGAGATCGCCAACAGGTTCGCTGCCAAAAGAATACAAGGACTCGACCAAAATACTCGTTCGGTAGCTGCGATTGGGAGCCTGGGACTGTGGACCATAGAAGGATACATTGATAAAATGAAATTATTGTTCCTTCACAAACTGCTAACTGCACCATCATCGTCGACATATAAGGAGTTATTTGTCAAACGTCTTTTTTCCTACATGTATACCGTCTGGCTGAAAAGCCCCTTGGATTTGTTCCTGACATTATTAATCTCCTGCGCAAGTATGGGCTCTATTATGTCCTACATGACTTTATGGTCAGTGTTACCCCTTCTTATCATGTCTGGAAGAATACGATCAAGGACAAAATCCATCAGCACCAAATTGAATGCTGGAGACTTGATACATGCAAAATTAATGACCTTCGTCATTTTAGTTGTACTCACAACAATCTCGTGCCTCTAGATTTGTGGCAGGTGGCCAAAAGAAACCCTTATTTTATAGGAGCACTAACAAACTCGGTAAACATTCTCTGTGGCAATATCCCAAGTATTTTAGCTGACTTATCCCTGGACAACGGTCAATTTTACACATGTATGCTGTGCAATAAACGTTTTTCTGATATTGTTATGCATTTTGTAATTAACTGCGAATTTTGTGCAACCAAGCGTGAATAAATGCTTGACAGACTACAAGATATCCTCGATGTGCAACACAGCGCCATATTATTTGCTCACGATGAAGATCTGTATAGAATTCTCCTTAGTGGTAATCTTCAGTGCCTTAAAGAACATGACAATTTATACTTTGACCAATTTCTTATTACAACTAGTATAGGGATACTTAAGCTTATCTATCCAAGCTGCTGCAGTACTAAGGTTATAAGAGACTGTTAGTTTCTAACCCTTCTTTTTATGTTTATATTTTATGATTGATTTATATTTTATGATCGAATAATCAAAAAATGTATACATTTATTAGCTAGAAAGTTAAATTATTAACGTTCTTAATTTTTTTTAACTTTTAATTGTTTAATCCCTTTTCTAGTTTTTAACCGATGGTTTGATAATTTAGCATAGTAATAATTTGTATATAGTTAATAGTTCATATTTTTAATCCTGACCCGGGGATAATACGGGAATCTTCAGTATTGGAGGAATTAAAACTATTCTATCTATCTATCTATATCTATCTATATCTATCTATCTATCTATCTATCTATCTATCTATCCATCCATTGATTTCAAAAAATTTGTACATCCAGTCCAACCTTCATGCTAACCAAAGACAGTGCACCCACCCATTACCCGTGTAGAATTTTATGGGTTTCTTGGCATAAATTTGGTCATGGCTTACCGCAAGCTGCCATCATGCATGGACTGATTACTAGAAGAGTGATCTAGATCTAACTGAATTTCCTTTTGTATTCTCTACATTACCCAGAAATAGGTTTGCCCAAATATTATCTAATTTGCATGTGAATGACAACACATGTATCCCTGCTGATACCATGATAAATTGTACAAGCTTCGCCCATTGATTGATGCAGTCAACAGTAATTAATGTGAAACTGTACAATGTATCGAGACAGCTCAGTATTGATGAAAGTATGATCTCGTTCAAGGGCAGACATTCAATAAAGCAGTATAACCCTATATATGAAACCGATCAAGCGCGGATACACATTACTAGCTGATATGGATGGGTATATTAGCAAGTCAAAAACAAAATCGATGTTATTTGGAACTAAGCAAAAACTTGACACTACTCAAGATTTTAACATCTATCTTCAAGATCAGAAGATTCAGCATGTGACTAAATTTACCTATTTAGGAGTCGTCTTGGATCAACATTTAAATTGGAGAGACCATGTAGAAACAATGAGTGTGAAGATCAGCACAAGATTGAAGTTGATGACCAGAATTAGAACATGTTTAACTTTAGAGGCAGCAAAATCAGTATATAATGGACTGATTTTACCTATATTTGATTATTGTGATGTGGCATGGGCACAACTATCACAAAGTTGCAATCAAGAATTACAGCGCCTTCAAAATCAAGCTGCACGAGTTATCCTGCAACGATCATCATCTGTTGAAACTTTTAATGTTTTGAAATGGATTAGTTTGGAAAGAAGAAGAACAATGCATGTCTGTATCTTCGTTTTTAAATGTTTAAATGGCTTGGTGCCTAGTAATATAAGCGAACTTCTTATACAAAATCATAACATTCATAGCCATAATACAAGGAGGAAAAAAGACCTACATCTTCCAAAAATCAAACGCGAACTTGGCAAAAGAACTATTAGTTTTAATGGACCTTTAATGTATAATAAATTGCCGACTAAAGTAAAAGAGGCATCTTTACTTTCTAGTTTTAAGATTCAAATTAAGAAATATTTATATAATTGACAATTTTTTACTTTTAAATTTTTTATATAATTTTATAGTCTAAAATTTACATTTTGTCTGAGTTATATCTTTTGATATACAGTATGTAACTAATATTATGTAACTTAAACACAGGTCCCTTATGAATACCAGTCTTGTAACTGAAGAGGCAAACCTGTTTAAATAAAGTTATCCTATCCTATCCTAAGTTTGATATCTACCAGGGTAAGGTTGCCAATGTCAATCCTGAAGCTCAGTTGAGAAAGATGATGATGGTCAAAAATTTGGTCTTGGTCGAACAAGTTGTTCAAAACATGACTGTTGACTTGTTCAACAGGTATCACTAAGTATACTTTGACAATTATTTTACTTTTGTGCCTTTGATGGAATACCTCATGGCAAATGGTGTAGATGCTTGTGGTACAATTCGCACTAATCGAAAGGCATTACCTGTTGGTTTGGATGAAGAATGTAAGCGAGGCGAGTGTGACTACCGGGTTTCAAAACAAGGCATTGCTATGTTCAAATGGGAAGATAACAAAGCTGTCTATGTTCTATCCAATTTCCATGGAACCGAGATCGCCCATGTGAAAATAACCCAAAAGGATGGTTCAAAGCAGCAATTCCCCTGTCCTGTTGGTATCAAATATTACAATCAGTACACGGGAGGTGTTGACAAGGCCAACATGCTATATGCTATCCAGGGCCTGAGCGTAAATAAAAAAGGGGTGGCATAGAATCTTTTTTTGAATTGTGGATCGCACCATTGTGAATGCACAGATTGCCTATTCCAAGATGGAAGGGAAAGTTATCTCTGTTTTGGATTTTTGGAGAAGCGTAGCCCAGTCTCTCATCACCCTTGCACGTCCATTGAAGGTTGGCCGACCCATATTAACAGGTGGCTCCTCAGCCACCTGCTAAACGGCGGAAAAGTGATTACTCTGTACCCAAAGCAATCCGATTGCAGAATTGGGGAGTACACTTATATGACCGGAAACGTGGTAGATGTGAAGTCTGTCATTCCAAGATGGAAGGGAAAGTTATCTCTGTTTTGGATTTTTGGAGAAGCGTAGCCCAGTCTCTCATCACCCTTGCACGTCCATTGAAGGTTGGCCGACCCATATTAACAGGTGGCTCCTCAGCCACCTGCTAAACGGCGGAAAAGTGATTACTCTGTACCCAAAGCAATCCGATTGCAGAATTGGGGAGTACACTTATATGACCGGAAACGTGGTAGATGTGAAGTCTGTCAAAAGAAACTCTGACAATGAGTTTTCAGCTTGAAAGGGTTATGGAAAAGATCTCGAGAGCATGGTCATCGTCTTCTCTTATAGATGCAGGTTTATCGGTGACTCTTATGCCTAATTTGCATTGACGTCTGTCATTGCAATAAGTGACGTGTGCCATTGAAACTTTGTGACTATCACCGAATACGCAGTCTTCATTTGATTTCATTATATGTCCAAGCTCAGCCTTTCTTTTCTATGCTTGAGCTCCAGATCTTCTTGTTCTAAGCATTTTGCTTTGCTTTTAAGGAAGCTACCTTGACGCGACGTTCTGCTAGTCTAGCTATTTCTTGTCGCATTGCCTTGCACATGAGGCTGGAATTGCTGCTTTCCGATATTCTACTTCTTGCGACACATTATCTTTGGGATTTATATCAGAGACTACACTCGGTTGACCGTTATATTGGGAATTTCATTAGCCATTTTTCCACTGTTGGTCCGCCCTGATGGATAAAGCAATCCGATTGCAGAATTGGGGAGTACACTTATATGACCGGAAACGTGGTAGATGTGAAGTCTGTCAAAAGAAACTCTGACAATGAGTTTTCAGCTTGAAAGGGTTATGGAAAAGATCTCGAGAGCATGGTCATCGTCTTCTCTTATAGATGCAGGTTTATCGGTGACTCTTATGCCTAATTTGCATTGACGTCTGTCATTGCAATAAGTGACGTGTGCCATTGAAACTTTGTGACTATCACCGAATACGCAGTCTTCATTTGATTTCATTATATGTCCAAGCTCAGCCTTTCTTTTCTATGCTTGAGCTCCAGATCTTCTTGTTCTAAGCATTTTGCTTTGCTTTTAAGGAAGCTACCTTGACGCGACGTTCTGCTAGTCTAGCTATTTCTTGTCGCATTGCCTTGCACATGAGGCTGGAATTGCTGCTTTCCGATATTCTACTTCTTGCGACACATTATCTTTGGGATTTATATCAGAGACTACACTCGGTTGACCGTTATTGGGAATTTCATTAGCCATTTTTCCACTGTTGGTCCGCCCTGATGGATACTTCAACACTAAATGCACGGTAACCGTTTGTCACTTTGTTGTACAGTACGTCTTTCTCTTCGGTATTGTCTTCTAACTGCACGCGATAAGTGTCATGCACATGACTAAAAGTCGAAAAGAAATTCCTTAGCTTGGTTACCTCTGCACGAACCTTGAAAATATTGGCTGACGTTTCATATAAATATCCCGAATTTTAGTGATTGCAAAAATTGATAAGTTTACAATAATGGAAATAATTTAAGTTCGATATAGTGAGGAGACTGCAAGTGAGTGTGGTGACAGTGGTGTCATGTTTTCAGATTTTGAGAAAGAAGATTAAGTTATTCTTTAAATTCGGTGCTGAATTTGATATGTTTAGTAAATATTATATATATTTTAAATCGTATTTTACAAATGTTTGCAAATCTGATTGATCAACACTGTTCTGCAAAATTCACTACATAATATTTTCGTCACTATATATTATTATATTATGTAAATATATAGTAAAGTTATAGAAAAACATTTGTTCTCTACTACTTAAAACCAAATTGTTAATGATGTGTTGTATATAATATATATGCTTATGATATATAGTAAATGTTATAAATATATGATATACCTTCCACAGTTCATCAGTGTTAAGCTTGGTACAATGAGCTGGACTATTTTTTTAATGAGAGAGATGGCTGCCCAGGGTATTTTTCAGTATCGGGCTGGCAGTCGAGAGAGGAAATATATGGTAGACTATAGCACATAACTTGAACTGCCATATAGGTATGTTTGATGCCCTGACTTCTCGAGGAACCAGGGATAGATTTAATTTAATCTCAAAACGACTCAAAGCGAAGAACACTCAAGAGCTTAAAAGTACTGGTGATGGTGGCGAGGAACAAACTGAATATGAACTGTTACTAGCAGAGCTGACACACCTAAGTGATGAGTCAGATAAGAAGACAGAAACAGAAGCAGAAAGAGTAAAGGAAAAGACAATTTTGGAAAAGCAGAAAGCCCTTGATGTCAGAAAATAAGCAATGGAAACAATGGGTCAAACCAAAAGAAGATCAGAGAGAGATGGTGAAAACAAAGAAATAAAGAAACGAAGATCAGGAAGTGACACAATGGCTTGGTAGAGAAAACGTCAGAGAGAGATGCAAAGTTTAAAGAAATGGAACTTGCTGAACAAAGGGAAGAAAGAGAATTACAGAGACAAGAAAGAAAAGAACAGATGGAGCTAAATCAGAAGCATTTTCAGTTGCAGGTAGAAAGTCAACAGCCGCAGCAGTGTAATGAAGTTTTCGTAATCTCGCTGCTAACGTATTTCTCGCTTTTAACAATAATCCCAAACGTAAGACATTTTACACAGACACTTTTTTATTTACACACTACTGACAGGTTTTCTGTCTGATTACGTGACCTTACGCGTGTTCGGGTGATGCCAAATGCTAATAGTAATGTCTATAACACTCCCCAGGGTTGAGCCGTTATCAAGTGCTAAACAATACTCCCCAGGATAATCGTACTAATCGTAAATATAAAAGTTTTACTCGAACTACAATCTGTTCAAAATTCAAATAGTTCGGATAAATGTTTGTTCAAATCATTAACGAATAACGTTTATTTCGAAAGTCTCATCTGTTCTAATCTTCGTAATTCACCCAAAACAGCAGCGTTGCGGTTGACGACTCAGCTGTTGACGTCAGCGGTTGACGATACCGCATCCTCTGGTTTTGAAGTTGGTACATCGTTGATCTCTGCCGTTGACGAGATCTTCGCAACAATTGCACCTTGTCGTTGCCTTTACCACCGAGAACTTTAACGATTACTGCACGAACTACTCCATCGTCTCCTCGTAAAAGTTCCTCTATCTTTGCCAATTTCCAAAAATTACGACATGTTTGATCGTTCTTTAAGATAACAATATCGCCCACAGATATATCTATATACTCTTGCTACTGTTCGACTTACTTGACTGCTCTCGTAGACTTTGAAGATATTCTTTCCTCCATTGCTTCGTAAACTGTTGGAGTAACTTCCGTTGGTGACGTGCTCTTTTCGTTAGTGAGTAATATGTGCTGACTGCTTCGTAATGCTCACTCGAAGGGATAGCGGTGATACGACGTCCATAAATCAGATGGGATGGACATAACGGATAAGAAATGGACTCTTCATCATCAAAGATGTAAGTAATCGGTCGCCGATCGTGCGTTGATCAGTCCCTCCACTTCTATTAAAATGGTATTTAATTCGTCGTAGGTCAGACTTGTTCTGCCGATTATTTTCTTCAAAGGCCTCTTGATACTTCGAACTAGGCGTTCCCAGAACCCTCCCCACCAGGGTGCTTTCTCGGTGATAAATCTCCATGTTATACGATTGTTCGTTAAGTAACGCCAAACTTCTGGCGCTCGGTTCAATTTGCAGATCTCTTTGCATGCTCCCTTGAACGTCTTGGCATTATCGGATAGCAGTAACGACGGTAGTCCTCGCCGACTTGCAAATCTACGGAAAGCTCTTAAGAATGATGGTACATCCAACGACTGCGTCAGCTCCAGATGCACAGCTCTAGTTGATGCGCATGTAAACAATAGAATGTAGGTTTTCGTAGAATTACTTGCTAATGAATTTTCGTTTTCTCTTCGAATGAACATGGGCCCAGCAAAGTCAAGTCCTATACGTTTGTAAATGGAGGCTCTTCTGAAACTCGGCTCGATGGCAGGTCGGGTGAAGGTTGGGCTTGGAACGGAACTCCTTCGGCCTTTCTGCAAACATTTTTCGGCCTTTCTGCAAACTTTCTGCTGAAAAGGTGATATCAAGAAATGAAATTGAAACAATTCGTGTTCTCTCTCCTGTGAATGAATGCCGGATAAGAGAATGCTGTTTAGTACGCAAAGTTGTGAATGGTGACATCTGCGATGCTCTGACGGATTATTTTCTGCTTCAACAACATGAAAAATGTACAAGAAATAATAAACATTATATAACCCTACCACTTGTTAAGACCGAATATGCACGAAAAGGTTTCTTCTACATGGGAGCAAAGATGTTTAACGAATTACCACTAGACTTACGTCAGGTCGTAAATGTCCATGAATTTAAAAGAAAACTTAAACAACATTACTATTCCTCGTAAATCTAATCAGCTTATATAGACTGGATTGAATGACTTTATTCTTATAACTTTACTACTTGTAAATTCCCCTAATATATTTAGCCTATTCTAGTACAGGACAAACGTTAATAGCAGCGAATATTTGTTGAAGTTTCTATCCTGTAAATAAATAATTTTATACAAACAAACAACACATCTCTTGACAATCCGTTTAACAGTTTCCCTTCCACGTAAAATCCAAAACCGTTCCCTAATCGTAGTCAACGTGTCTCTTATTCCGTTGTGTTTAACTCTATTGTGAACGTCTCGTACGAGCAGGTCCATTAATGAATGGCAGTAAGATAGGATTCTTGCTTTCCGGCGGTAGGCTGGCGTTGTTGATCCTCCCCTTGCATCTGATTACTTGATCATCATCGAAGTACAGGCCAAATTGACGAACACGCTCGGGCGCTAATCCCTTGCTCTTGCCTTTCAGGAACTCGATTTCTTTGGAAAATGATACCGATTGTATCGATCTGATCCACACGTGATTCCGCAACATCAAGTTCTTGAGCCATCAGTTCTCTCGTTGTCGATTTCGTACTTTGATTATCTGCCTCTTTATTCGTCGATTGTTTAACTTTTAGCTTGTTAATAAACTTCAGCACGCACGCTGTCACACGCAACAGCCTATATAGCGAAGCTGCTAAAACTGTCACAGTTAATGATGATGTTTAGATTCACCTCGGCTGGTTCCACATTCGTATTCGCGAGTGAATGAATAATAGTTGGCGGCTTCTTGATGGTTTCTTTCGATGCTGATTCATCCAATGAACTCGCTGCTGGATCCTTCGGCCATTCGCACTGAGGTTTGTAAAGATATTCTGGTCCACTCCACCATGTGGAATTGCTAACGAGATTGCTCGAGAAGGAAGGTCTGCAGGGTTATCTGGAGTCGGTCCAAGATTTCGATGTCTTGATTCATTGAAAGACCATTTCGCACGGTATTGATCAGTCTAGCCAAAATAGTAGCTCCGAGAAATTCCAGGCGCGGGATGGTTTGTCTTTTCAAAGGTGCAACCTTGGTTTTATACGTTACAAGCTTTACTTCAACGTGTCCGTCATCATAAACAGCTCTCCAATAAACGACTGCTGCGAATGCTGTTTGAGATGCATCGCTGAATCCATGCAACTCTATCTTTGTCGGTGCTGGTGTATTGTAGCATCGTGGAATTCGTACGTTGTCCAGATTGTCTAGCTCGATTAAAATCGTATTCCATTTCGATCGAAGATCACCATCAAGCTCGTCGTCCCAATCAAGTTTTTCTGTGCACAACTCTTGAAATAACGCTTTCATCTTAACGGTGAATGGACTTAAAAAACCAACAGGATCGAATACTTTTGCTGTCACTTTCAGCACCGTCCGTTTCGTGGTAGGCAATGATCGAGCATAGGTTGCTAATGCAGCCAAGTTGAACACGAATTCATCCGTATCAGTCCGAGTACCTTGACTAACTTGTCTTCGGTTGCGTTCGGTTGCTGACCAATCGATGATTTGGCATAAGATAAATCTTCTTCCTTCACAGGTGGTTGTGCGGTTGTTGAGCTCGCTTCAACTTTCTTCTCAACGCTAGTTATCCTTTCCACAAGAGTGCTTGAGTTGGAGTTCCATTTACGTAAATTGAAACCTCCCTCCAGCATGATTTTCTTCGCATCTTTATACTGTTGAACGCCTTGTTGTCATTCTGAGCTCCAGATACCAAGTCGTCGACGTACAGTGAGTTCTTTAGAATATCCACTATTTCTGAATTTTGATCTTTGTAAAAATGCAAGTGATGATCAATCGTTGATCCCAAAATGGCAGGAGATGGTCTTAATCCAAAAACTAATCGGCAAAATCGGTATTCCACCATCTCGGGCTTCGGGTCGTGGACGTTTTTAAATCAAAGAAAACGCAACATATCTCGGTCCACTTCGTCAATTCCCACCATTAGGAACGCTTTCTCGTATTCGGCGACTAGTCCGACTGGATTCAATCTAAATTTAACGAGGATATTGAAAAGATGTGGGATGTAGTTAAATTAGGACCGGTCAAAAGGCAATCGTTGAGAGATCGTGTTCGTGAAGCAGTTGTAGCTGAGCCGTCGTATACCACGCGCAACTTTGTAGTCGCTTTGTCTTTCCTTACCACGCCGTGATGTGGCAGATAATGCACGTTGGTTTCGTTCTCTATATGCTGTTTTTGCTGTGATGAGGTACAGTTTACTTGCTCGATTACTCCCGATGTCAACTGTTCTTGAATTCCCTTGTCATATTCTCGAAGAAGCTCAGGTTGCTTAGTTAACTTGTGGTGCAGTGATCGCAATCGATTGTGCAGACAAAGTTCGTAGTCAGCTCCTATCTCTGGACATTCCTCTTTCCAAGGGAGGTGAACTTCGTACCGTTCTCCTGTAAATCGGATATCACGAATAAAGGTCACATCTTCGTTGTGTTCTCGCTGGATGTCGTATATCCCAATAGACTCTGTTTCCCAGAAACGCTTCAGTGAATCAGCAATCTTGTCGTCGCTCTTTAGAGTAGCAGAGTGTCCAGAAGTCTCCAAAGATTCTCCAGTTAGGATGAGATTTGACACAGTTGGGTCTTCGGATTCTGCAGATGTTGATACTCGACCAGATAGCAACCATCCAAGCTTGCTGCTGATTGCTGTCGGACCACTTTCACCTTTCACAACATCACCCGTCACCACGTCCCAATAATAATCCGCACCA
Source organism: Chrysogorgia sp. JL179-B06 (assembly GCA_035772405.1). Lineage (NCBI taxonomy): Eukaryota > Metazoa > Cnidaria > Anthozoa > Scleralcyonacea > Chrysogorgiidae > Chrysogorgia > Chrysogorgia sp. JL179-B06. The sequence goes on along the minus strand of JAYKKM010000035.1, from coordinate 3,743,971 downwards.
ATTAGAACGTCGATGGTATTACTACTGTTGTTGTCGTCGTCGCCAAAATCTGCTAGTTCCAGACCTTCTAAATGCACGTACACCTGTAGTTAGTGTTCACTTTCGAGTTTAGTGGAGAACATATGATTGGGAAATTAATCGCTGTGAGTTCCACCTCTTCACTACCGTTTTTGTTCTCGATATTGAATTTGTAGACTTCGCAGTTTTGGCGCTTACATTTATTGTTCCCAAATGTGTTCAAATACAGCGTTTCTTTCTTCAGTGGTTCTAGCTTTAATTTTGCCTGAGTTGAATTGGTGATATACGAGCGCTGACTTCTTGTGTCAAATAATACTCGCACGGGAGTCGATCTTGTTCCGTTGGTAGCATTAGCTCTAGCCGTTTGAAGTAAGACAGTTCCTTTGCAGATTCCGGTCGCTGTCGTTGTATAGTCTCGTTGGTCTTAGGCTGCTCGTTCACCTTCTCGGTTGGCTGATTGCTATCTACTTTCGTGGACAAATCGACTGGTGGTGTTTGCCCTGACAATGGCGGCACTTTCTTGTGTTGACACAATCTTTGGCATTGTGTCCTTGAAACAGCGCCCCGATTCACCAAGAATTTTCCTCCGAGCTTCAGAACTAACAATCTTTTCACACGATGCCGAATAATGGTAACCATTACAATATACGCATTGTATTTTAGAATTGTCCGGAAGTTGACCACTCTTAAAGGATGAGTGTCCAGCTAATGCTTTGCGCGCTCACAAGCTTGCTCGCGGCCATTTTTTGGGTCACGAAATTGAACAACTGAAACTAATCCTTCGATATCTGAGCAATCCGTGCAGTAAATTACTCAAATTGTGTTTTTCGTAAGAGCAGAGATAATGTAGTAAGTTATTATTGTCATATTTTTTATAGTATTTGATTACACTCGGTGCGACGTGGAGTTGTGTTTTGGAGTCGCTCGTTGTTTGCCGTTTGATGCGTGAATTTCAAAGTTTCCTTCAAGACCGCAGTTTTCTGGCAAAGCCATTAGTATAAGATCCTTATATTCCACATATTCTATGAGTAGAGGAACAGATATTACGCTAGAAACGAACGCTCTCTGCTGTAAATTGATCTTTTTAACCAGTTGTTCATCTGCACATTAAATTACCACGCACCAATCAAATTCATAAAAGTCAAAGGAAGGTCTCAACCTTTCATTGACAAAGCTATTAAGTTGCTAATGAAGTCCAGAGACGATGCGTTAAGGATCTTCAAGTCAACGCATAACTTGGAAGACTGGAATAAGTATAAAAGTTTGAGAAACTCTGTCAAGACTATGTTAAGAAAGGCAGAAGTTAATCATGTGCTTACTCAAATTGAAAATGACAAAGGAAATTTGAAATCCATATGGAAGGTGATAAACAGATGTATGCCAAACAAAGAAACCACTAAACCTTGCTATAAAAAAGATCATAGCAAAATAGCCGAGGAATTTAACACCTATTTCACCTCAGTGGGAAAGTCAACAGCAGACAAAGTAAAGAAACTAGCAGAGGAAAATGGGGTTTCAATAACTCACTCTATGCCAATAATAATCAATGACCAAATAGCTTCGGAGGAAATGTTCGAGTTTAGAGCAGTCACTCCCTATGAGGTTCGAAGGATAATTTTGGAATCTCCATTAAATAAAGCTCCTGGCCCAGATAAAATAGGTATTCGATCAGTGAAAGATTCTCTCGACATTATTTTACTCCCACTAACCGATATTATCAACTGTTCTCTGAAGACATCAAAATATCCTTTGATTTGGAAACTAGCGGAAGTGATTCCATTACTTAAAGAAGGTGATCATGAAGTCGCCTCAAACAATAGACCTCTGTCGTTATTGGCGGTCCTTTCAAAGGTCTGTGACAAGGTTGTCCTAAACCAGTTCTCAGCATACCTCACGAAACATAAGTTATTATCAAAACATCAGAGTGGGAATCGTAAAAGTCATTCAACCGAAACACTCAACGTTGCGGTAACTGATACTCTATTAGAAGCAATGGACAACAAACAAGTATCGATTATGGTTTTCATTGATCTGTCCAAAGCCTTTGACAGCGTTAAGCATGACATCCTTCTTCGAAAGATTTTACATTTAGGTGTTTCTCCTGCAGTCTACAAATGGTTTGAGAGTTATCTGGCGAATAGATTTCAATATGTTCGTATAGGAAACACCACCTCGACACCGGCTTCAATAACTCGTGGAATTCCTCAAGGTTCTGTGCTTTCTCCATTTTTATTTAACATTTACACAGATAGCCTACCGTCAACATCCGAATTCTGTTGTCTCAAATCGTATGTGGACGACTCTAAATTGTATTTATCATTTCCCGTGTCAAGTTTGGATTCGTCTTTACTAACTATTGAAGGAGACTTGCATAAAGTGTTTGAATGGTGCTGTAATAACAGTTTACTGATTAACCCAGATAAAACGAAGATGATGGTGATTGGATTACGACAACTGTCACAACAATTGGAGTCTCCCCCTAACATCAGTTTTATTGGAAAAACTCTCGAACCTGTTTCGGAGGTCAAAGATTTGGGGATAATATTTGACTCGAACTTAAAGTATAATGATCACATACAGTACTTGTCGTCATCGTGCATTTCCAAATTAGGTCAAATTAGCCGTGTAAAGCACTTATTTGACCAATCAACACTAGCTACGATCATTAACACTTTAGTCATGAGCAAAATCAATTATTGCTCATCAATTTGGTCTAATACATCTGAAGAAAACATCAAGAAAATCCAGTTAATTCAGAACTTTGCAGCTAGACTGATTTCAGGGAATGCCAAATATGATCATATATCCCCCGTACTGAAGGAATTAGGCTGGCTACCAATAAAAGAGCATTTACAATTTAGAGATGCTATTTTAACTTACAAATGCATAAACAATCAAGCACCTCCGTACCTATGCCACAAGTTCACAAAAAGAAACCAAGTTCACGATCGTGCTACAAGAAACCATAATGATCTTGATATCCCAAAGTACCGAACTGTGACTGGTCAAAGAACATTTAAATACAGAGGAACGAAAATATGGAATGCACTAGACGGACAATTAAAATCTACCGGTGGCTTAAACCATTTTAAATCAAAATTAAAATTAGGCCTTTTAGAAGGAAAAATAAGTTTTTAATCTAGTAGATTTGTGAACATTAGACAATTTTTAACGTATATTAGACTTGTTGATAACTGTTAACCCTATATAGGGTATTTGATCAATAGATAGATTACTTTAATATTGTAATAATTTTATAAAGTGTCATTGAAAAGCCCGTTCCGGGAATGTCACTATTTTTAATAATAATAATAATAATAATAAATCGTTGTATTGGACAATAATCGAAGCCGTTGAGAATGAGACGACGGCACAATATTCGACAAACTCTGAGTCAGACATCACTACAAACTGATTTAAACGACTTTTAAAAGCTTATTATATCGTAAGAAGATAACAAAACAACAAAAAAACGTAGTAAACCGAGGTAGTTTGAAGCTAAAGAGTTTCTCAAATCAAAACAATAACACAAGCGCGCAAAGCATTAGCTGGACACTCATAGCACTAGCGGTGGGCGTGTTGTTAGTCTTATTGTTGTTTTTTTGAACCTTGACCTTGTTGATTACTTCCACTCGACTTTGTGCCTTCGTTTATTTCTCTCGCTTCGATTTCGAATTTTATCGTAGAGAGTAAATCGTCGATCTTCAGCTACCTTGGTAGCCTTACGTGCGATCTGTAGACGAATATCGCTTGGCAACTTTGACATAATAATCGGTATATACTGTTCCGAAGAAACACCCAACGAAGCCAAACCGCGAACATGTACGCTAATCTTATCGTAAACGTACCTTAAAGAAGATAGTCTCTCACCGGTACAAGCTTGGATCTTAAGTATTTCATCCATATGTGCGGTAATAACTTGCTGAGGCTTCGAGGATTTCCACGGCGGCGTCGTAATTTGCATTGGTGAGAGAGTAAGTCCTTGAAATGCGGTTCCCTCGAGTAAGGAATTAAGGTAATTGAACTTGTCGACTTTCGTAATATCATCGTTCTTGTGTATCGCTGAATCGTATGAGTCCCAGAAAGTATTCCACTGACTTTGTTACGTCGCCTTTAAATTTCGGTAAGTGCAGCTTCGGTAATTTTGGTTTTACAGTCGTCGGTACTTGTTGTTGTCATCGCAATCGGTTGAAACATGCTTGTGTATATTATACAAAAAAGTACTTCGTTTTGACTCGTTCCATTTGACTGATCACCAATCGCATTGTGCATCGAATTACTATCCCCGTCTACTTGAGTCGGTATCAACATGCTCGGTAGTTGACCATCATTTTTGTTGATCACCTTCGAAATTCCTGGTTTTAAAGCTTTTTCGAGTTTTCTTTTGGCGCCTTAATATTCGGGCGACCACTTCCGCTGATTCTTCGATTTCTTGCTCTATATCTTTGGACTTTGACGTCGCATAATCCCAAAATCTCTTCGTCAATTTAGCTTACAATCTTCAATTTCGCTTCGAGTAGAGATCGGATAATTTCGATTTATCAACATCGCCGTCTAAATGAAGGAGTTCGTCTGCTTCTTTTGCCAACTTGGAAGTGTGTAAATAAAAAAGTGTCTGTGTAAAATGTCTTACGTTTGGGATTATTGTTAAAAGCGAGAAATATACGTTAGCAGCGAAATTACGAAAACTTCATTGCATGGCGTCCAACGTGGGGCAGCTTGAAAACACATCAAGTTGAACCCAAACAAGATCATGACCGAACCGAAAGAGAAATTAGACCGATTGAGAGCGAAGCGAGGCGGACATCGTGTTACTAAGTAATTTTTATGTCAAAAACAAAACAGGTTTGACAGGTTTTCTGTCTGACACGTGACCTTACGCGTGTTCGGGTAATGTCAAATGCTAATAGTAATGTCTATAATAACAAGCAGCAACAAAACTTGTTAATTCAACAAATGGTTGGAATGATGCAGCAGCAAATGCAGCTTCTTTTTTCAAAATTACAACCAAATAATGATTAAGAAACAAAACTGCAGATTGCAAATATTTACCACCTGTTCAAAGATAAGACTAAGTATAAATTAATATTATTTAAACATCCTTGAACTAAAAAGTTACAGTTTACAGGTATATGTATTTAAAACTGTAACTTTTTACCTGTATATAAACTTATTTAGTTTATCTGTGAACACAGTGACAGGCCACAAGTTATTAAGGATTATACTTTATGTTGGTGTCCAAAACGTTTATATTTAACAAAAAATACAGTTTACATTTTCAAACATAACTTTAATCAAATTTGACATGTCTGACTTAATGCACTTGCCACTGAGGGAAGCATGGGCAAAGGTGAGTGGGATATTTCAATTTTCATGTGTGCTACATGAGGTTGGAGCTTAGGTAACCAACCTCAATTTAATAATGAGAGAAACTAGGACCTATCGTAACTGGCAAACAGTGTAGGTAAGATACAAAAGATTTGTACAATGTTAAATTTTTATATTATGTTATAAATATTTGATATTTCCACATGCATTGTTGTAGGTAGCTGGGTATATTTTATTTTTGTTTCTGTAGAAGACTAATCTTCTGTGCTTCCCTAGGGTGATGGTAATTTAGTAGTTTCCAGTAACAAGTGCAGTTTGGCATTAAAAGTAGAAAATGCAGATTATGGTGATGTCAGGCTTAATTAAAGATAATTTGCTAATGCAAATATTTTACTAATATTTAAATATTAAGCTGGTATTATTTACCAGAAATAGTTCTGAAGACTTGGAGGGTTAAGGTCAAAATATTCTGAGACAATGTTACCATACAGACATGTATTGGCATTCTGTAAGATTCCACACACCAAGTACATTTAGTACATTTTCCCAACAGGGCTGAGACCAATTTTCAGCTGGTTTTTAAAAGCCATAAATGTGCAGCAGTTGGTTATGGTACCAAAACATCCACTCAACAGAAATTCTTACTGCACTCATAGGTTGGTTAAATAAAGCCATCTGTTGGGTCATTTGTACATCTCTAAAGGGTGCTTGTAAATGTAGATGCATGCATGAGTGGGTATGCCGGGTCTCCATACAGGTGACGACCTACCATTTATCCAAGCAACTCTCTGGAGGTCCCCCATTAATCCTGATTCGTGCAGCATTATAGTGCTATCGTGTCTTCGTCCTTCATATGGGCCATGCAAATTGGCTATAAGTCCGTTTGGAAGCACAACGCTTTGGAACTTTATGATGCATGTACACGTTTATGGCCATTGTAAACTACTCGCTGGGTTTTTTTCGGTCTCGTTATCTTGCACAAAGTAGTCCATCTATAAAGCCGAAACAATTCTGCCAGGGATGGTTTGTGCATAACGCTCCAAAATGTCGGGTTGAAGAAATGGTTGGTTCCAAGATGTCAAGCGATGGTGATGTGCTTGCAAACATGATAAACAAAATTTGTAACCTGGTTGAAGATCAAGCACAGCTCTGTTGGATTGCGACCAAATCGCAAAACCATGTCAGAAAACCTGCATGGAAATGCAAGTCTTTTCAGCAGAATGCAAAGCCTTTCCAATCCAGAACAAATTGTTCTCTGAGAGCAGACAAACTTGTCAGGGAATCCTAACACATTCAGCAGGGAATTGAGATCAGACTTGGCAAATCTTAATTCGGTTTCCCAATTGTCTAAATTAAATTTGTTATATTTCCAATAAGGAAATATTTCCCTCGAAAAGAACAACATATTCTTCATGGTCAATGATACCTTCATCGTAAGCAATGAGCAATGCCTCCCTAACATTTCGAAGTCCATTAGCCATGATGGTCGCGTTTTGTTAAATTTCCCGCTAAATCGCAACTAACAACGGGCCCTAGGTTTCAGTACTCCCGTCGTCTCCGTACTTTGTGATCCAAAATTACGGGAAAACTTCGATAACTGATTCGGCTTTAACATCGTGAACGTTCACAGTTTTGACGCTGTGGAAAATGAAGCACGCGTCCTGTTGCTAAAACAGCCTATTAGTCTATCGGTAACTGACCTATACCAAATTAAATTATTTACTAAAACAATTAAATTATGTAAACCATTAATTAATGAAATTGTTAATTAGGAATTCAACTTAAAACAAACATTTTTCCATTGGTCAATCGTTTTGCACCTATTGTACTAGAAAACCAAATAAAAGCTCGATATAATTATAGAGTCTTAAATGACGCGTTACCTAGACAAAATAGTATATACAGACTCCAGAAGGGTGTTGGCGGTGCGCGTTTTAACATGCGATGTATATAATCACATTGGAGATCGAAGGGTAACTGATGATGTATGATGATACAATGGCAAGGTTAGCTTTTCTTATTTATACTGATCTAGACTGAATACAACATTTATAGACTATCGATATGGACTCTTTCGTAATCACCATCAATTAAGTTCACACGCAGAAATACATTGCAAAATTCATCGTTAACAAAACTATTTTGGACGGCATCAGGAAGGAACGAAATACGACATTACATTTACTTTTCCTATAGCCAAAATACGCAACAACCGATAAGTTCAAATCAAATAATCTAAAAGGTTGTTATATTGCCGAAATATGGTGTGTATATAGGAGATCTAACGTTCCTATATAGCAAAGACAATTCGTTAGAGAGTGAAAAGGGTCTTCGATCGAAATGTTTCACCTCCCACATGCACTATTTTGGCAATACAGTCACCAACCTTTTAGAGTATTCGATTTGTATTTCTACACTACTTTAGCTACGTCGCGGCCGACAACACTTTTAGATCAACGGCTATATATTGTTCATTAAACTAACATCGAGTTTTTCTCTCCTTTCTATCAGACTTGTTTCACTCGCGGTAATGTTTCAAATTCGTCGACTTACTGCTCATGCCAATTATCAAGCTGATATATCGCTCAACGTGATCCCAAACAAAGCATTGTATGGATACAGTTTCGACAATATTTCAGGGATAACTCGGATTGAGAATTGCTTATCACGCTGTCTAGCTAACTGCTTATGCATGTCGTTTCAAATATGTGACTACGCAGCCGAATGCCAGCTGTGTTCTTCGAATGAAAATTTAAACCCAGAGGCGATGCAACAAAGCCAATGTTGTACGAACTACGACTTGGGGGGTAAACAAGAAATACAGGTAAATTGAAAAGTGCACATAAAACTCAATAACGTTCAAGACCCGTACACACAACCAATGCAGGATATGAGTTTGACGATCGTCCATGTTCTGTCTACTCAAAGCCTCCCACACTACATTACTGATATATAGTGGCTGCCATAGGCAGTACATCAAATAATTGACCTCTCCATTTGAGTTTCGGTGGCTCAATCGGTTAGAGCGTCTCCCCGCAATCAGAAGGTTACAGGTTCGATCCCTATCAGAAACATTTTTCTGAGGACAGCATGAGTTTGACGATCGTCTGTCACAAATTGACAAGTTTTTCATTGACAAGTGTCAAGGAGGCTTGTTCAAAAGCTGGTCATGCAGGTTTTGAGCAAGGGAAACTTGTTCGTTTGTATAGGTCATCAAGGAAAGCTTGTCACCAAGCGGCACTCGCGAGCATTGCTGGATAAGAAAATCTATTTCATTGTTCACTGTGCAGTTAAACACACACCAAGAAAACTAGTCTGGAAAAAATTGTTTGTCGTCCACACGAGCAAGTAAAACTAGCAAAGCTTGAAATGAAATTATAGTCGAATTGCCTGACATAACAAAGCCACTTTACGATGAAATTTATGTATGAGTATATGAGTATGAGCATGAGTATGGATACGACAGGTTTATGTAACATTTTAAGATAAATTATTTTTTCAAGGTTGACACAAATCAACAATGTCATGGCCTTAAGTCTGTTTACGACTGCTGCACCACATCCAATCCTTGCCTTAACGGTGGAACATGTCTACCTCCTTTATCGAGCAGCAGGAAACGTTTCAGATGCAAGTGTACAGATGGTTATCGAGGAGATTGCTGTGAGGACAAGCTGTGTGTGACGCCAGCTAGCGTGCCAGCGACCGCGCCATCGACTGCGCTAGCGACACCGACCGCGCCAGCGACACCGAACGCGCTAGCGACACCGACCGCGCAAACAACACCGACCGCGCTAACGACACCTACCGCGCTAGCGACACCGACCGCGCTAGCGACACCGACCGCGCTAGCGACACCGACCGCGCTAGCGACACCGACCGCGCTAACGACACCGACCGCGCTAACGACTGCGCTAGCGACACCGAACGCGCTAGCGACACCGACACCGACCGCGCTAGCGACACCGACCGCGCTAGCGACACCGACCGCGCTAACGACACCGACCGCGCTAACGACACCGACCGCGCCAGGTGTCGCTAGCGCAGTCGCTGGCGCAGTCGCGAACGCGCTAGCGACACCGACCGCGCTAGCGACACCGACCGCGCTAGCTACACCGACCGCGCTAGCGACACCGACCGCGCTAACGACACCGACCGCGCTAGCGACACCGACCGCGCTAGCGACACCGACCGCGCTAGCGACACCGACCGCGCTAACGACACCGACCGCGCTAGCGACACCGACCGCGCTAGCGACACCGACCGCGCTAGCGACACCGACCGCGCTAACGACACCGACCGCGCTAACGACACCGACCGCGCCAGCGACTGTGCTAGCGACACCGACCGCGCCAGCGACTGTGCTAGCGACACCGACCGCGCCAGCGACACCGACCGCGCCAGCGACTGTGCTAGCGAGACCGACCGCGCCAGCGACTGTGCTAGCGACACCGACCGCGCCAGCGACAGCGCTAGCGACACCGACCGCGACAGCGCTAGCGACCGCGTCAGCGAGCAAGACAGCGAGAAAGACAGCGACCACGCCAGCAAGCAAGACAGCGACCGCGCGCGGAGGCGGGAGCCGGAGACAGAGACGGAGACAGAGCCGGAGACAGAGCCGGAGACAGAGCCGGAGACAGAGCCGGCGCTAGCGCCATGGCCAGAGATATTGAAAAATTAGAGATATTGAAAAATTACTGTAGGTAACTGTTGATGATGATGATGAAGAACTTTATTTAAACACGCTCAACCTATATTAAATCCAAGAATTACCGATATATAGTGACTGCCGTATAGGCAGTACATATATCAATCGAACCAGTACATCATTGTAACTTTCGCTCTCCATTTGAGTCTCGATCGTTAGCTCAATGGTTAGAGCGTCTCACCGGCAATCAGAAGGTTACAGGTTCGTTTCCTGTGCGGGAATCAGAATCATTTTTCTGCATGGCCAGAAATATGTGACATTTAAACCCGCGCGTCAGTCAGCGATATTCCCAAGTAAACATAAGAATTGCTAAAGCATTTACATATATTTACATAGAGGGGGTAAATATTTACCCGAATATATCGAAGGAATGGAGTAATGCAAAATGTCGGGTTCGGTATTAATTCTCAACAACATAACTCAGTGAAATATCATACCTTTAAGCATCAGAGATATTACGTTTCTCTGCTTTTTCAACACGACGAAATTGCATTACAGCGGCGCCATCATTCAGTGTATTTCATAGTAAATCTTGATCAAGAGCAGTTTTTAAAATCCTTGTATAGTCGAATTTGTCACCCTTTTCCTAAATGTCGGGTTCGGAACATATATATAAGTGATGGTACCATAATTCGCACTAAGTTTTTCCTATCCGTCTGCTGTACTTGCTCTGCTTTTTAGGTCTGACATCTTTCTAAATCCACATAATTCGCGTTGGTAGATTAAATCGGAAATTTGTACGTGAATTTCTAATGAAATGCAGCAATTTTTTCGAAAGCTTATAAAATGATCTTTTTAGCCCTGCAAAGTACTGTGGGATTGAACCAATATTACCCTCCCTGGCGGCCAAATTAATACGCGGCAAATTTATATAAGTCTCTGAAATGGCATTTCCTGCGATTTGGGAGATTATACAGAATCGTATATAAAACTATTACCACCATAACAATTTTTTCACCATTCTTCAATTTTTCGGCCTGTTTTCTACAATTTGTAGTCACTGCTATTACAGTCGTCATCAAGCACTTATATTTTACAATATTGCATTGTCTATTATCAAAATTATTGCCATTCTCTCTGTTTTCTGAGCCCACTCTGGCTTTACTAAAAATCCGTCTAACTTCGACTGCATTTAGATTAAAATACTGCATTACATTGCGATTGCATATTTGAACAACCTTGAATTTATACCATTGCAAATTTTGGCTCATTCATAATACTTCTGGTCAGCAGTCATCAATAACTAATGGCCGAAGTACTAATTATGAAATAAGTATTGAACTATCACCTGACACGATTTTCCCTTACGATTGCCATCCTGCAATAATATGCAATTTAAAAACTGATGCACAAATATTCAATGTATAATATGGTCTAATAACCCTCACCCTCGGGGCCAAAACTGGGGGGCTTAGCCCTCCCTTTTTTCCACCTTTATAAAGTTGGGGGGGGGGCTTTTAGCTGCCCCCGCTTCCGCCGCCTATGCTCCTATCTTCAAGATTCATGCCAATATGTGCTGGAAGCTCTACTAAATCAACGCGTGGGCTACGAAACGCCTTTCTACAACGACCTTACCAAGATGGTTAAAACTCTTGCCAATATGATGCCGCTGACAACGGACCTCGGTGCGATATATTTTAACGACTACAAAGAACCCGAGTATGATGAAAGCGACGAGGATGCATGGACTACGACGAAGCTGAATGCCGGAGCGAAGACTTGATGAACTCGTTTCTACGCGATGAAGACTCTTTTTGAGTCTTCGCACACACTTTAACTTATATTTTCAACCTTTTTTGTTTAATGCCTGTTAGTACATGCAAGTCAATCGGACACATACCTAGTCAGGAGTTATGACAACCCATATGTTAGCCTGCGCAGCCGGCGATTTTTTAGGGGTTTGGGGTTTGGGGTCGAGCAAGCGGGCTGGTCCCGGTTTGGTCTTAAAATGTATATATTCCAACACTCGAAATTTTCCTGAGAACATATAGATTGATCCTGAGAATATATAGTTTGATCGAGTGAAATGCCAAATATTACTTGTAATATACCCAATACCACCACTATATATATACAGAACTCGTGACTAGTCTCTCGGCAACGGCTTCCGTAGCTCAGTGGTAGCATCGCAGGGTCGCGGGTTCAATTCCAGCCAGAAGGCCTTTAAGTTGCATTTTTCGCAACTGGTCCCCGTTTGGTCTTAAAATGTATATGTTCCAACACTCGAAACTTTATATATATATATATATATACACCTTCGGCTTCTTGCACTGCTTTAAGTTATATGATTCATGGCAGAAAACTGCCCCATATATTTGCATGTTTTCAACCCAACTTTAGTTCAAGCGTCTTAAGATAATACCTTTTTGTATTTGTGTGATATCTTAATGAACAAAGTTTTCACTAATGTTAGATTAAGATAATCGCGTTTTTTATACGGCCTTTTAATCCTACAACCATGGGCCCTGGTTCGTAATGTGACATACGTACTACTTTACTACCCAGGTTTGTGAACTATAGTCTTGATATTTCTGCATTCTCTGAGTCTTTTTTGTTTGCAAGTTACGGCTGTGGAATGACAATTCTTTAATAATGATCTTGAATAATAATCTTCGTTTAATAAATAAAGTGTAGTTAAGGTTTACGTACGTTGCTATATGCAGATTGACAAACAGCGGGCAAAGACAAAGTCGTTGTTTATAAGAAGCTAAGATAAGGGTCTTCTCTCGCGTTGAAAATAACTGAACGTAAAATAACGCTGATCAGTGTGATAAAGTACTTTCGATAAAATTAGATTTTTTAAGATGCCAAAATGAATCGGTTGTCATAGGCTTAACACACAAACTCGGCTCGGTGACGGAAACTATACAGAGCGCAGGTGGTGTCTCGAAGATGGCCGGCGCCGCAAAATGTTTTATTTTGGCTTCATTTTTCACAGCATCAAAATTATGATCGTTCACGATGTAAAGCGAATCACTGAATCAGTTGTCGAAGGTTTTCCCCTAATTTTGGATCCCAAACTACGGCTCCTTCACATATAAACTATACATAGTTCATCTGATCCCAAAATTTTGTTTTGGTCTGTTAGCCATATGGCCTGGTTAACAATATGTCGTAACTTATATTAGTCAGTAAATTAAAAAAAGACGTTTAAAATAATTTCAAAGTGCCATGCAGTCTTCGCATCTATGGTAAACAGAATAACAAATGCTGCAATTAAAAATTACTTAGATGCAGCACAACACTGCTTGTAAAAGAATATTGTAATGAGGCTGAAAATAGATAACATGCAAAGTTCTAATTAAAGTTTAGAAATATTGCTGCAACTCGTTTTATTTTAGAGCTACACCGTTTTATCAATGTTGCTTTCCGCCAAATAACGGATCAGGAAATACACTATGTGTAAGCTAATCTCAAAATAAATGACAATTACGGCTATAGTACTTCTTCCTGTAGAATTACGAAATATGATTGGTTAATTTGAGTGGCACAAATAGACAGAGTAAGTAGGTATCTTCACTGATTCGGCTTTCTGTTTATGGAGGAACGTTCACTCAAAACAAACTTCTCCTGCGACCAGCAAAAACAGAAAATATGACGTTAATGTCAAAATTATTTTTCTCCAGGGACGAGTAAAATTGTGAAGTGGAAAATAATGGCCTTTATAGAGAGTGGTATGCAAAGATCGTCGAAAAGAAACTTTTTTGTTTCATTGAATCAGCGATGGTAGGTGAGGCAGTTGTCCCTTTCGGTATCCTTAACCGCGAAAAACCTGGAACCGAATTTCTGTCGAAAGTCTGTTTCAGTACAGCACAAACTGCAATAAAACAGTGAAATCTAACCCTTATAATAACCCAAATACTATATACAGGCTCTTCAAGAACAATGATAAAGAGACCGCGTCAAAACAAACTAGAAACATTATTAATCATGCAGAGAAACAATTAACATGATCTTTTGTATAAATGGTAATTATAGGTATAGAGAAACAATCAAATCTTCAGGCATTTGAAATGATCTCTAAAATGTTTTAAAATGCGTGGTAAAGACAACTCCCTCAGTGTTTTTAAGCGAGGAGCGGTTTGGTCTACGTATAGGTCTACTTGTTATCTCCCTATCGTTGTGCATTTTATCAATAAAAGCGTTCTATAATAGCGCTCCGTCGAGATGACGTCAGTATCGATGTTTGTCTGCTTTCACCCATAATTATTGCGGCCATAACAAAAGAAAACCGCGTGACCAGTTCCGTGACTATCCCTATTGCTCCCCGAATTTCACAGTGTTTACGGATAACAATCCTCTCACGTAGGCCCTCACAACAGTCGGCAAAAAGATATCTACACATGAATAAAGCGTAAATATCTCTATTTCAACGTATATTTGCGTATTTTAATATATATTTGTATATTTTAATATATATCTCTGTTGCCCTTATGGGCCACGGTATCAACATGTTACTCCCATGTGACAATGTACCCAGTGAATCGGCCGCTCCTGCAGTCCCTCGACAACGACGCGTCCAGGATCGATCGCTGTTCGTGATATACCCAGTGGTGCCAACAAATGCAGGGCAGCCTGCATGACTACAGTCAGAAACCCCGGCGAAGAAGCTCAACTGTCTGCTGTAGACGACCCTACTGAAGAACTGCATGGTGGAACAACCTGAAGAGACAGTGGAAGAAGCTAACGAAGACTTGCCTTAACACGAGATGGTAGAAGAAACTACTGTACAGAATGGCGGTGATCGCCCTCAAAGAAACAGACAATCCCCACAACGTTTTACATACTATGCACCAGGACATCCAACCTGTTCCTCATGAGGGTTTTATTACGCAGTGCAATCAACAGACGCCTCAATTCCTATACCATCAACTAGAACTACAACCCTACCAGATGCCGATACCCACCGGATCCATGGAATTTCATTTATTATCGCAGGTTTCCGATGTAACAGTGGAACAAAAACATTAACGTTAGATTAAATTAATTGTTTGTTTGTTCACATAAAATACATAGAAATTCGATTACAAGATACATTCGTTTCACGTTTAAGGATTAGCATGATCCCAACTTTCAGCGAATAGTATTTTACTTTAAATCAGTTAATACGTATAGTGAGAGAAGACGTGGCAGCGGGAGGACCTGATCAACCCAACCATTGTTATATAGTAGAACTAATGTCCACGAAACTGTAGAATGGTGAAATATAGTTCAAGAAATTATTTAGATCCTCAGAGATCGTAAGAATGTCAAGGATGCCATTTATTTCAGGAGAGGGAGAGTGTAAGATGAGTAAAATCCCGCAGCGGGTTGGATATCAATTGGAGTAGCACCTACCTGAACTAGGAACTTCAGATCGACCGATACGTAGACTTCATTTTATATCATGTGTTGTCAGCTTCTGACTAACTCCTTCACACGACCGGTGCTATATTGCTCTAGATAGTACAAATTATCACTTGAAGGGTCGGGTTCTTTGGATTCGATCAGAGTTTCGAAAGCACAGATAAAGGTACGGAACTACAGCGGATCTCTTCGAAAAATTGGCATTGTCTTTAGGGTAGGTTTGCCCTATTTTTCTATCGGACGATCTCCTGCGTAATCTTGTTTTGCTGTTCTATAGGATTCTATAAGTACGATCATGGTCGGTGGGTTCATTTATCGGTTGCTGGAAATGAGGTTAGGCTACATTAGCGGTATATACACAGGCAACGCAGGCTTTTGTTTGGCCATAGTCAATCGAGATATGGTCTGGAAACTCGGCAAACTTCAAAGCGACTATAATGAGCTACGTTTTGATGTTGAACCGTACCTTACACCGTGCACATCCTTTGTTTTAGGTTTATTACTATTTAAACAACACGGTTGAGCGATTAAACCCAAACGATTCTATTGGATGATTGCTTCATTATACTAAAATACAATAGGTTCAGTGACCGCGTGCACCGTGCACAAAATTGCATAAAGACGAACAAAAAGATAGAACAAAGACTTTAGCTGAGTTTCCAGACCATATCTCGATTGACTATGGTTTGGCAGGTATAATTGTACAGGCCCTCCGTAGTATTTTCTGTGGGCAAGACAGTGCTTCCTAACTCTCTTGATCCATATCGGCGTAGGCTCTTTCTCTGGTTTTGTTTTTTCGACTCGGTCTCCAAGCTCAGCCTTTCTTTTCTATACTTGAGCTCCAGTTCTTCTTGTTCTAGCAGTTGCTTTGTTTTTCAAGGAAGCTACCGCGACGTTATGCTATAGTCTAGCTATTTCTTGTTGCATCTTTCTCTTCGGTATTGTCTTCTAACAACAGCATGATAAGTGTCATGAACTTGGTCACCTCTGCACGAACCTTGAAAATATTGCTCATCAGCCTGTCTATATCTTCTTTTAAATTGACGTAAGTGATTGCTAGAGCTCTACCATGCTCGAAGTTTAAACGCTTTATGTACTCTTTCATGCAGGAGGTATTATCGTTCAAGGTTCGGAAATTTGTCTTTTACTATATACTCGCCGCTTATTTACATTTTTATTCGTGCTTCTTTATTTGCTGTAGACTCGCTTGAAAGTGGTTACGAGAAGATAAGTAACTTATAATATGCGACGAGCACATGGACAATACTAACACTATAGGTTACGAGCGACATGCCAACATGAATCAGTTGTCGAAGGTTTTCGCGTATATATATATATATATATATATAGAACTCGCGTGACTAGGTACTCGGCAACGTCTTCCGTAGCTCAGTATACTATAGCATCATTGACCTGATTGGTTTTAATGAGACACGTCTTGATTTAAATATATCTGATAATTGGTTGACCTTGATGGCTATGATATTGTCAGGAAAGACAGATCAAGAAATGGGGGTGGAGTTTGTATTTACTTGCGTAGCTCCATAAACTACAAAATAAGAAATGATCTGATCCCCTCTGAACTAGAGGCAGTTTGTGTAGAAATTAGTAAGCCACACAGCAGGCCATTTCTAGTTACAACTATTTATCGACCACCAAATTCATCACATGATTTCTTTGAAAATTTTGAAAAATTAATCAAAGCGATTGATGATGAAAATAAAGAAATGTATATTCTTGGTGATTTGAATTGTAACATGCTTAAATCAGAACCTGATACACCAACCAAGAAAATAAAATATCTGTATGAATTGTACCAATTGTCGCAATTAATTAAGGAAGCCACTCGGGTAACAATGACAACCTCCAGCCTCATTGATCATGTAGTCACTAATACACCAGAAAAAATCTCGGATTCTGGTGTAATCCATACAGGAATGAGAGATCATAGTCTGGTTTTTGCGATCAGGAAAATCCATATTTCTAAGAAACACGATGAAAACATAGTGGAAATTAGAAATATGAAAAACTTTGATGGCCAAAATTTTGTTGAAGATTTACTTAGCCAGCATTGGGAATATGTGTACTTTTTTGCAGACAATCCTAATGCTATGTGGGAGATTTGGAAAGAATTGTTCTTAGATATACTTAATAGACATGCACCCATTCAACAAAAAAAGGTCAGATCGAAAAAAGTCCCTTGGCGGATTACTAGTGAAATCAAAAAGCTTATAAATAAGAGAGATAGATTTAAGAAAAAAGCCATTGTGAAAAACCTTGAAGCAGATTGGGTGGTGTATAAACAAACCAGAAATAAAGTAAATATAGAAATAAGAAAAGCCAAAAAAGATTATTATTCCAAGATAATTGCTGGTCAAAAACATAATCCAAAAGAGTCTTGGAAAACAATAAACAACCTACTAGGCAGACAAAACAAACCAACAAAAGTAAATGAGTTGAATATGAGTGGAAACAATCTTACCAGTTCTGAAGACATTGCAGAGGGCTTCAATGACTTCTTTTCAAATATTGGTCCTGATCTAGCCAGCAAAATTGATACTTCCAATTCCAATTTTGAAGAATACATTAAGAAAACTAAATCAGAATTCACAGCATTTGAATTAATCAGTACCAACAAAGTTTATCATCTTCTGCATGGCCTTTCTAGTGCAAAAGCCACTGGCATTGACAAAATTTCAAGTAAGATTTTAAAAATAGCAGCACCTGCTATCTCCAGTTCATTAACTTATATATTTAATCAAGCTATTACACTATGCACTTTTCCCAATGAATGGAAAATGGCAAGAGTATCACCTCTTTATAAAAATGGCCAAAAAAATTTGCCAGGTGACTATACAGGCCAATTTCTGTTTTACCAGCTATTAGCAAAGTTATGGAAAGAATTTTATATGACCAACTGTATAATTATTTGACAAAATTTCATCTACTTAGTGATTGCCAATATGGCTTTCGCAAATTACACTCAACTGCTACCGCATTATTAGATTGTACTAATAGTTGGTATATGAATATTGACCTAGAAATTATTTAACCTAGTCGTACTAATTGACTTGAAAAAAGCATTTGATACTGTCGACCACCAGATTTTACTAAAAAAACTCAAACTTTATGGCGTAAAAGAAGATGCTTTATCTCTACTAAAATCATACTTAATGAATCGCTGTCAGAAATGCCAAGTAAATGGAACTATTTCTTCGGAGCGGTTGATAAAGTGTGGTGTGCCACAAGGCTCTATTTTAGGGCCATTATTCTTTTTGTTATATATCAATGACTTGCCTTGTTGTTTAAACAAAACAGATCCTCGGTTATTCGCGGACGACACAAACCTAACAGCTGCTGGAGAATGTATAAATGATGTTGAAACAGCAATGAACTCTGATTTAGAAAACCTTAGGAAATGGTTAATTGCCAATAAACTAAGTTTAAATGTAGCAAAAACGGAATTTATGTTGATTGGATCAAAACCAATGATAAAAAGTATTTCAGATGAGCAGCCAAACATTATCATAGACAACAAGCCAATTAAGCAAGTCTATAATTGCAAAACTCTTGGAGTGACTGTTGATCAGCATTTATCTTGGAAGAATAATACTGAAAATATTTGCAAAAAAATAGCATCAGGATTGTCAGCTCTTCGTCGAATAAAAGAATTTGTTGAGAAAGATACGCTTGTTTCTGTATATAATTCACTTGTTCGCCCATACTTTACTTATTGCTCTGAAGTATGGGATGTGTTCAATGAAACACAATCAAAACGCCTCCAAAAGCTCCAAAACAGAGCTGCTCGAATCATAATGAATATGAGCAATGATGTAGATCATCAGGTTGCCAGAGACTGGAAGCCACTTAAAACGGAAAGAATTAAGGCTAAGTCAAAACTTATGTTTAAATTGTTGAATAAAATAGGTCCTAAATCACTTACTGATTTATTTACTTTCAAAAGTGAAATAACAAATCATGAACTGCGAAATGTTAAAAGTACTCTTTGCTTGCCACAACCGCGAACTATAATAGCATGAAAAAAAGTTTCATGTTTGACGGGGCGCAAATTTGGAACTCATTACCAAATGAAATTAGGGAGAGCAACTCCCTCGTGTCTTTTGAAAACAAAATCGCTACTCACATTTTTGAATAACGTTTGTATGATAATATTTGTAAATAGATATGTTTCACTGTATACCTTTTCTATATTTTATAATCTTGTACATACTGTATATATACTCTATAACTTTCCTACTATATGTTACTATATACTATATCTTTGTAATCTTGTAATTGTGCACGCCCCTTGTGGAAATCAGCCTAGGTTGACAATGGTTAGCGTGTTTAAATAAAGTTTCTATATCTATCTATCTATCATCGCATACAGGGTCGCGGTTCAATTCCAGCCGGAAGGCCTCTATAAGTTGCATTTTTCGCAACTGGTCCCGGTTTGGTCTTAAAATGTATTTCGTCAAACAAAAATAATCTAATTTATACTGTAACTAGGCGTTAACTTGGGCTACTTAAGCCCGCCGCACACTAGAGCTATCAGCTTAGCAAAGTTTCGCTCGAGACTGTTGGCGTAAGCAAGTTCCCCCAGTGTGCGGTGGCGTTTTGAGCGCTATTGTTCACGCGTGCCATCGGCGCCGCAGTTTTCCCTTTCGTAAACGGTCTTTGCCATCTCGAACGGTCTTTGCCATCCTAAACAATGACCCCGATACCCCTGAATCCTAACCCCCCGGAATTGTTTACTAATATATACGGAAAAACTGTGTAAAGCTGTCGCATTGTTGCGAAAAATTCCGGAGGGTTAGGATTCAGGGGGGGTTGGGGTCATTGTTTAGGATGGCAAAGACCGTTCGAGATGGCAAAGACCGTTTACGAAAGGGAAAACTGCATCGGCGCCGTATATTCAACATGTTGAATAATTTTGTGCACGAGTGAACATTTCCTCCAAGTGTGCGCGCGTGCAAAGCTATCAGCTTATAATAGGAGGCAAATACGCATGCGTGTTGACTCATATTTTTAAATCAATTCGTGAAACATGGCCGCCGTTGTTTGCGAAGAAGAGTTTGACTCATCCTCATCAAACGAAGAAGAAATATTGCTTCTTCTTCTGTTAATGCGACGCAGACGAAGACGTTTAAGAGCTTCGCACCGAAAAGTATTATTCTATCGAACCTACCTGTTTTTCCCAGTTTCTCAGCTATTTCTTGGATGGAACTATCGCGTAAATCCCTATTTTTAAAATCCGGAACCTCACATCATAAAGACATGGATATTCAGGCCACAGATCAGCGATTTTGTCCTCACATATAGCATCAGCAACAACACTACTAGTCGCCATTTTGATTTGAAAATATGAATCAACATGCATGTGTATTTGCCTCCTATATTGCAAGCTGATAGCTTTACACGCGCGCACACTATATTTTTTAACGTACACTATATTTTTATCGTGTTTATTACTCGTGCACAAAATTATTCAACATGTTGAATATACGGCGCCGATGGCACGCGTGAACAATAGCGCTCAAAACGCCACCGCACACTGGGGGAACTTGCTTACGCCAACAGTCACGAGTGAAACTTTGCTAAGCTGATAGCTCTAGTGTGCGGCGGGCTTAGGCATTGGCTTGTTGAAAGACATTGTATGCAAATTCAGCAATTTGAGTTAATATACACAAATCTATAGGTGTAGGTAATGATACTGCAGCTCCGAACTGCACAGCACACCTGTAACAAAGCCACCACAGAGTGTTTGCCAACGGCTTTGATTGCATGGAGGTGAGTTAACGTTGGCTCAGTAATCAGACTGGGCCACCAAAAAAGCCATCATGTTTTCTGACCCAATTCAGTTCTAGCCAGCCTGGCAAGCAAGCTGGCCTTTGCTCATGTAATAACAATTCATCTGGCCAGTCTGGCAAAGCAAGCATTAAAATAATTGAATCAATTTTCTTAGTGTATAAGGCATATAGCAGTAAACCAAACCATTTAGCTGGCAGTATCAAGGTGTCATAAGCTAAACAGCTTAAAGAAGTGTAATTCAAAATCATTATTTCTTTGTGAAGTCAACATTTTGAGCCAGTATATAAACATGTTCATAATTTTAGCACATTTACCAACTTGCCTCCATGTAGTCAAGGCCAAAAATCAGTTCAAAAGGTATGTATCTGGCTGTACAGACCAAGTAGCAGTTAGTGGCAAATGATGTGCTTATGAGTCAGTCTGGCAAGTGGGCTAGTCTGCCTCATGTTATATCAGGACTAATTACTATCTCGGTTTAAGTGAGCCAGCTTGCCTCCATGTACAGCTACAGTAATCATGCATGAAAGCCAAACATCAGTTTGAAAGTTGTGTATCTGGCTGTGCAGACCAAGTAATAATAGTGACAATGGAAAGTACATGGCTGGACAGGCTGTCATTGGGAAACCAGCAAACAATAACAAACTATATATTTACTCTTTGGACTTTGAGCCATCACACGTGTATACTTATTATTAGGGGGCCCACAGCCCCTGCTTCCTACGATACATGCCTATAAAGAACAAAGAAAACCGACTAAAATTTGAACTAATGACATTTAAGGCACCACGACACCAACTTTATCAGAACTATTTGTAATTAGCCACAACAACACATATAGACTGAGAAGCAACGATCGAAAGCTTTATTTAGATAAACCTAAAACAAATTTCCTAAAACATAGTTACTCGTATCGCGGAGCCGTGTCCTGGAATAGCTTGCCGCAGGAAATTGTCGACAAGTACGAGTATTTCTCAACTAATTATTTTAAAAAGTGTATTAATGAGCACTACAATGACATACAAACAAACTTGTCGGCAGTTTAAATTGTTTGTTTGTGCGTTTATAGTTATATTTGTATATATTATTAATTATTGATGTTATATATGAACAACGAGAGCGAGTGTTTCACCGGGATATCCAAACACGAGAAAACAATGTATGAAAACACGAGCGCGAAGCGCGAGTGTTTTTGTTAATTGTTTTCGAGTGTTTGGATATCCCGGTGGGACACGAGCTCGAGTTGTTCATATAGCATCTCAATTGAACACAATAGTAATTAGTTATAATTTAAATTGCAGTTTACAATTGTTGCTCTGGGGGTGGGACAAATTTATTCAGGAACGGTGCATGCTGTCTGTTGGCGAGGATGAGCGAAGGAAAAGGAAGGCAATTTCGATCGGCAAAGAGTGTCGTTGAGGAAGACGAAGGAATCAATAATGGAATTCCTGCTTCGACCCGCTACAAGACAAAGTGGGCTGTTGGAGTGTTCAAAGAGTGGCAAAGTTCGAGAGGAGAGAAAAGTGATGAGGAAGTGGGCTTACAACCCGTGAGTACTGCATTGGAGTGTTTTCAAGCTGAAAGTTTGGGATATTGGTTGGGGAAATTCGTTCAAGAAGTAGTCAATAAGGAGGGCAAGAAATATCCAGCTCGCACGTTATATGGTTTGGTAACTGGCATTAATCGATTCCTTTCTGAGAGTAAGTGTGTATTGCATTAATTCGGTCTTCGTATTTGAAGATTATTTGCATGCGTAATTAAGATATTAGATGAACAACGTTTTTGATCTGAAATCCAGGTCACGCGTATTGTGTTGGCATGGTTCACCGGGGTATCCAACCGCAATCGCCTACTCTGATTGGTTAATTAACTCATGAATTATTCATGAGTTTGAGATATGTATTTAACACTTATATGCCTTGGGAAACATCGACGGTCGAGGGACGTGCTTTATTATCATACCAAGTGTCAAAGAAAAAATAACACGTAAAGACGTGAAATATTTAATTCTTCAAACATTGAATACAATTAAGGCGAAAGGAGAGTTCATTCCAAAGGTCTCATTTTAACGTGGTATTTCACGTGATTTTCTTTGACACTTGGTATATAATAATTATCATTTATAGACCCGGAGCGAGGGGAATTCGATGAAATATAATTACCCCGAGGGATATATCATCCCGAGTAATATTTCGACGAATTCCCCGAGCGGAGGGTCTATAAATGATATATTATACCGAAACAATCTTGAATGCTGTCTTGAAACGTCTAGAAACGTCTTGAAACGTCTTGTTGTTCCTCCATTATTTACAGGCTCGTCTTGGTTTACGCGCGAGTACTGGGTACGAGCGTGGTATTCGAACTCGAATTATAATTCCCCGCTGATGACGTCGTCAGCGGGGAATTCGAGGTTAAAGCGGGGAATTCGAGTTTAAATTGACTGGTCACGTGGTACAAATCTAGCTCTTTGATTGGACAATTTATAGTTGAGGTATAATATTAGTAGTTATATCTGTAAATAGTTAATTTTCTCCATATTCTTTCTTTATATCCATATATATGTAAATACAAGGTCCTTTGAAAATCAGGAAACTGAAGGCTACCGTGCGTAAATAAATTTAAATAATAATAATTATAATAATAATAATACTGATAATAATAATAATAATAATAATAATAATAATAATAATAATATACTTTATTTGACCTAGAATCCAAGCAAAACTATAAACTTGCTTAGTTTACAAATACTAGGTATATGGACAAACAACTATAGGATCTACTATTTACAAGATATACTCTATGTTCTATTTAACAATTAGTCACCGAAGTCGAGGTGATTATCGGTGAATATTTACCGAGCCGCGAAACGGCGAGGTAAATATCACCGATAATCACCGAGACTGAGGTGACTAATTGTTTTAGTAGAAATTCACAGGTGACTATCAGAGAGAAACAACTGAAAGAAAGCAAGGGGAAATGTTTTAATTATTTTATTTGTTATTTCCGGAAGTCGCGCATCGTGAGATCACATGATTTTACGTAATCAACATTCAACAGAATATTAAAACGAACAACATACGAACGTGCTATACTCTTGCAAGTAGAGGCCAAAACGATTTTGCTGTCAGATCAAGCAGAACTACAGAGTGTAAGACTGAGTTAAAGATTGAGTTAACATAAACGAGCAACTGTGGAAAGATCCAGACGGAACTTGTTTTTGCTTGGTTAGTACAAAACCGGCTTCACTTTTGTCCAGCTCAAAGTTCCCTTGTCAATCAGCATTTTTTACCAGGTGAAGCAATGACTTTTTCAGCAGATTTGGTTTGTTTTTTCTTGACCGATTTCCAACGTAGATGGAGATACAGAACCTTGCTGTTTCGAGTAAAACTCGGGGATAATTCTGTGTATCAGCATTCTGTCTCGTACAATTTTTGGATATAGTTTCACGGCTGTCAATGTTTTTCTGAAGCGTATCACCGCTATTTTTCCTTCACTGACGGAGCTGCTTGAGGTAGGAAGTAAAACTTAGTGTTTTATTAGCCTCATTGATTAAGTAATACTGTCACAGATTGAAATTTGTTTGTTGTACGGAGGATGTTTGTTGTACGGAGGTTTGTTGCAGCTCGGACTGACAACAACTAACTTGTTTTTTGTTAAAACTGCCGTCTTTTTTCGGGCAGAAACGTAAAATATTGAAAAGCATTTGTTTATATCTTCGACAATCATGCTAATAAGCTTTCAAATATTGTCTTAAATGTTTGTGGTTCAAAGTATTCTGTTAAATAAAGTTTTTTTCACAAAATTACTTGTTGTTTTGATCGTGTCGCCGATTGCCGTTGACACCACCATCAAGAGAATTATAGCTATGAAATTAGGAAAATTCTTATATCTTACCTCGAAAACGTTTAACTCTATATTTAGTTGTTTCTTTTGTTTGTTTTTGAATAGTATTTTCTTTAGTTTTATTCGCTTTTTCGTACGTAATATCGATAAATCGAGAAGCCGCAATTTTTAAATCGCTGAAAATGCGCGAGGTGACTATCACAAAATAGGTCGTCCATCTCGACCAATCACGGCACGAGAAACTCTATAGTCACCTGTCAATTTCTACTAATAGAATTTAGTCCATCCTCCAACAACTTAATGAACGACCTAATTTAATCTAATCTACAGTTTACAAGTTCATCACTCTTTTCACTCTATGTCGCCATATATAGTTTGCTCCAATTATATTAGAAATCGAGCACCATTTCATAACTGATTTAATTTCGCATTTATTATATAATAATAATAATAATAATAATAATAATAATGGAAACTTTATTAAATGTTTTTCTTTTCTACATATACAATTATAAATCTCGCTTATTAAGGTAATTTACAATTGGCTACTTGAATTACAACTAATAATATATAATAACAACTAATGAATAACAATGATAATAATAATAATAATAATAATAGTTCATGGGTTGTAGTTTATCTAGTGATGCGAATTTTTCGCCCACTCCCCGAAAATAATTAATTACACTATTTCACACCATTATGTAACAGAACAATTACGTACAGTAATGTTTCATTATCTTCAGCGCCCACCGCCGCTACCGCCACCGCTACCGCCACCTCTACGGCCACCGCCACCGCTAGCCACCGCTACCGTTACCGCTACTGCCATCGCCACTGCCACCGCTACCGCTACCGCTTCCGCTACCGCTACCGCTTCCGCCACTGCCCGCTGGCCTGGTCGCTGGCACGCTCGATGGTACGCTCGATGGCCCGGGCGCTGGCCCGGTCGATGGCGCGCTCGATGGTGCGCTCGATGGTGCGCTTGATGGCGCGATCGATGGTGCGATCGATGGTGCGGTCGATGGTGCGCTTGATGGCGCGCTCGATGGTGCGATCGATGGTGCGGTCGATGGTGCGCTTGATGGCGCGCTTGATGGCGCGCTCGATGGCGCGATCGATGGTGCGGTCGATGGTGCGGTCGATGGTGCGGTCGATGGCGCGTTCGATGGTACGCTCGATGGTACGCTCGATGGTGCGCTTGATGGCGCGCTTGATGGTGCGCTTGATGGCGCGCTCGATGGTGCGATCGATGGTGCGATCGATGGTGCGGTCGATGGTGCGGTCGATGGTGCGGTCGATGGTGCGGTCGATGGTGCAATCGATGGTGCGGTCGATGGTGCGCTTGATGGCGCGCTCGATGGTGCGCTCGATGTAGCGCTCGATGGTGCGGTCGATGGTGCGCTTGATGGCGCACTCGATGGTACGCTCGATGGTGCGCTCGATGGCGCGCTCGATGGTGCGATCGATGGTGCGCTCGATGGTGCGCTTGATGGCGCGCTCGATGGTGCGATCGATGGTGCGGTCGATGGTGCGGTCGATGGTGCGGTCGATGGTGCGGTCGATGGTGCGGTCGATGGTGCGCTTGATGGCGCGCTCGATGGTGCGCTTGATGGTGCGCTCGATGGTGCGGTCGATGGTGCGCTTGATGGCGCGCTTGATGGCGCGCTCGATGGTACGCTCGATGGTACGCTCGATGGTGCGCTTGATGGCGCGCTCGATGGTACGCTCGATGGCCCGGTCGCTGGCCCGGTCAATGGCGCGCTCGATGGTGCGGTCGATGGTGCGGTCGATGGTGCGGTCGATGGTGCGCTTGATGGTGCGGTCGATGGTGCGCTTGATGGCGCGCTCGATGGTGCGATCGATGGTGCGGTCGATGGTGCGCTTGATGGCGCGCTCGATGGTGCGGTCGATGGTGCGGTCGATGGTCCGCTTGATGGCGCGCTCGATGGTGCGATCGATAGTGCGGTCGATGGTGCGCTTGATGGCGCGCTCGATGGTACGCTCGATGGCCCGGGCGCTGGCCCGGTCGCTGGCCCGGTCGCTGGCCCGGTCGATGGCGCGCTCGATGGTGCGCTTGATGGCGCGCTCGATGGTGCGATCGATGGTGCGCTTGATGGCGCGCTCGATGGTGCGATCGATGGTGCGGTCGATGGTGCGGTCGATGGTGTACTTGATGGCGCGCTTGATGGTGCGCTCGATGGTGCGATCGATGGTGCGGTCGATGGTGCGGTCGATGGTGCGGTTGATGGCGCGCTTGATGGCGCGCTCGATGGTGCGATCGATGGTGCGGTCGATGGTGCGGTCCATGGTGCGGTCGATGGTGCGGTCGATGGTGCGCTTGATGGTGCGCTTGATGGTGCGGTCGATGGTGCGGTCGATGGTGCGGTCGATGGTGCGGTCGATGGTGCGGTCGATGGTGCGGTCGATGGTGCGCTTGATGGTGCGGTCGATGGTGCGGTCGATGGTGCGGTCGATGGTGCGGTCGATGGTGCGGTCGACAGCTTCTCACAGCACTCTCCTCCATAACCATCTGGACACTTGCATCTGAAACGCTTCCTGCTGTTCGACAAAGGACGTAGACATGTTCCACCGTGAAGACAAGGATTGGATGTGGTGCAGCAGTCGAAAACTGACGTTAGGCCATGACATTGTTGATTAATATTAACCTTGAAAAAATAATTTATCTTAAAATGTTACATAAACCTAGGAAACTATAGTAATGGTGAATAGTATCCCAAATCACTCACAAATCTATTTTCGTATAAGAGTGAGAAAACTAATTATCACCTTCGGGACATTTCAAGTGGTCTTTGTTTACCAAAACCACGTACAAACATAGTCAATCGAGATATGGTCTGGAAACTCAGCTAAAGTCTTTGTTCTATCTTTTTGTTCGTCTTTATGCAATTGTGTGCACGGTGCACGGTCACTGAACCTATTGTATTTTAGTATAATGAAGCAATCATCCAATAGAATCGTTTGGGTTTAATCGCTCAACCGTGTTGTTTAAATATTAATAAACCTAAAACAAAGGATGTGCACGGTGTAAGGTACGGTTCAACATCAAAACGTAGCTCATTATAGTCGCTTTGAAGTTTGCCGAGTTTCCAGACCATATCTCGATTGACTATGGTACAAATAACATGAAAAATAGTTTTATGTACGACGGAGCACACCTTTGGAATTCTATTCCAAAAGAAATTAGGGAAAGCAAGTCACTTTCTTCCTTTCGAAATAAAATCGCTGCTCACATCAGTGCGTAAAAACTATTGTAAACAATTTACCTGTAAATAGTCTAAAACTTTCATTAATTTCTTACTATTTAAATACTCCATATCTCTTAAAACTTATATATTTTGTAAATAGCTTATCATATTCTACATGTAAAATTATTTTCTGGCACACGCCCCCCGTGGAAATCAGCTGCGGTTGACGGGGTCAGCGTGTATAAATAAAGTTATACTACTACATTGTTGTCATCAAGCGCGAAATTCCGTGTCTGAAAGTGGGGGGGATGACTGCATCGTTTGCGGAAAGTCAGAAGGGGATAATCATACATTGGTCAAAAAGTGGGGGGGATACATCCCCCCCGTCCCCCCCAGGATTGACGCCCTTGGTTGTCATTTTCATACTCATAGTCATACTAATACTAAAACTCATATGCACGAAATCGTAGTGTCGACTGCGCATAAATATTACACGTTGTGAGTCGTTCCTAAAACTTAATTCACACATAACTATGGCTTATTTTACAAAATATAGCTTATTTACATAATTTACATAGTTTACTATGGGTGATTAAGCCTTATGTATATGTATGAAATAATATTTGGGTCCGATTCAGAACATGTCATATTTATGCGCAGTCGAAACAACAATTTTGTGTATACTTTGCAGATATTTCATCGTAAAATGGCTTTGTTATGTCAGGCAATTTGACTAATGTCATTTCAAGCTTTGCTAGTTTTACTTGCTCGTGTGGACGAGGAATAATTTTTTCCAAACTAGTTTCTTGGTATGTTTTAACTGCGCAGTGAACAGTGAAATAGATTTTCTTATCCACGAATGCTCGCGAATGAACCTGTGTTCGCGGTGGTCTACCACATCCAGTATTACAAACGAACAAGTTTCCCTTGCTCAAAACCTGCATGACCAGCTTTTGAACAAGCCTCCTTGTCAATGAAAAACTTGTCAATTTGTGTCATACACACGAGCAAATTAAACTTGTCAACTGAAAAAAACGATACATGGACGATCGTCAAACTCGTGTCCTCAGAAAAATGTTTCTGATAGGGATCGAACCTGTAACCTTCTGATTGCCGGTAATTAGACGCTCCAACCATTGAGCTACCGAGACTCAATTATTTGAGGTATACTGCCTATATGCGGCAGCCACTATATATCAGTAATGTAGTGTGGGAGGCTTTGACTATGAGACAGACGATACATGGACGATCGTCAAACTCATATCCTGCATTTTGCAGGTTGTGTGTACGGGTCTTGAACGTTATTGAGTTTTGTGTGCACTTTTCAATTTACCTCTATTTCTTGTTTACCCCCAAAGTCGTAGTTCGTACAACATTGGCTTTGTTGCATCGCCTCTGGGTTTAAATTTTCATTCGAAGAACACAGCTGGCATTCGGCTGCGTTGTCACATATTTGAAACGACATGCATAAGCAGTTAGCTAGACAGCGTGATAAGCAATTCTCAGTCCGAGTTATCCCTGAAAAATTGTCGAAACTGTATCCATACAATGCTTTGTTTGGGATCACGTTGAGCGATATATCAGCTTGATAATTGGCATGAATATGTCGACGAATTTGAAACATTACCACGAGTGAAACAAGTCTGATAGAAAGGAGAGAAAAACTCGATGTTAGTTTAATGAACTATATAGCCGTTACGTACATGCACTCTCTGATCGGCGTCACTGATCCGCCAGCTGCCCACAAAGCTGCAACTAAAATACTTACGATCGTCCATCATGCGCATCAGATGGCAAGACAAAATTAGCAACGACGAAGTTCTGAAGCGCACAGAAATTCCGAGCGTAGAAGCCATTCTGTTAAACACCCAACTACGGATCATGTCACGCGCGTATGGACAACTAGCTCGCGAATACCAAAAACCAGGGGCGGATCCAGGAATTTTCTAGGGTACGGCAAAACACGGAAGTGGCGCATTTTAGGGGGGTCCGGGGGCATGCCACCCCCATGAAATTTGACTCCCTGAAATGGCATTTCCCGCATTCTGGCAAGATTTTTTAGAAAAATCTTAGTTCTAATTTGCGTTTTTTATACCACATTTTACGATTTTTAAAAAAAATGCTTCTGCACTTTAAAAAAAATTGTTACTGGAGTCTGGAGACAAAGCCCACCAACGTATTCTCCAACACTTACCTTATGATTTAAGGCTTAAATCCTAAAATGTTGGAGAAATTTTAAGATGGTTTAACTTATATACTTCCATATGGTCATTTATCACAGTATTAGAAACAGGATTTTAGGACTGTTTCACTCTATCAGAGCTCATCAGCATGCCTATGAATCACTGCCCAAGAGGGCAAGAGCCCACATTTCTAACCCCTTAGCTGCCAAGCTGTCTGGTTTTGAGGCGCCAGATACTCGCCTTAGAAAGTCAGAACCCAGAAGTAGTATTGAAACTTGAAAGAGTATACCATTTGGGACATTTCATGGACATAGAGGAGCTCATTTCTCTATATCATCCCGGTCGTCTTAAACTATTTTACATTTATCTACTTGAGCTGTCTGGTTTTGAGGCGCCAGATACTCGCCTTAGAAGCCAAGTAGTCAGAACTCAGAAATAGTATTGAAAGAGTAGACCATATGGGACATTTCATAGACATAGATGAGCTTATCTCTCTACACCATCCCGGTCATCCAAAATCCTAATGGCCCAATCACAATAATTATTATTATCTTACAGAGTGTTTCATGCAATAATATGAATTAATAGATATTATAATATAAAAATGTAATAATCATGAATACTGGTATAGAATACCAGGAAATTGAGAGAAAAGATTCAGACTATGTATGCACTTCAGCAGATAAATGCATCAGTCTATATTATATTCTCATGACTATCACCCAGCTATGCAGCTTAGCAGTCTAGTACTCTAGTTTTGACATAACACCTACTCCCCTCAAGAAGGTATTTTGGTAATTTTTACCATTATGTGTACTGAGTAAAGACCAAAGACTGGGAGAAGCTCATGTTTCACTTAAGTCACCTTTACATTCTTACAAGTAGTGGCACTGACAGTCTGACACTACAAATGACGAATATTTTGGTTTTTCATTTTAGTTGTGTTGTGAATGTTTCGGTGATTGTGGGAATATAGAGATAATTTGTGGAAGACAGAAGAGTATAAATATTTATTAGAATATTAAATTGCAGATTATATGTTTCATAGTTCATACTGTGGAATTAAAGGATGTTAATTAATTTTGAATGTCAAAAATTCTAGTACATGTAGTACTAGAATATATTTAATTGTTCATACTTCATAGTCTTTAATAAAAATTACAGTAAGTTATTTCAATAAATTCAAGTAAATTCTAGTCGTCTACTATCAGTAGCAAATTTATCAATGACCTGCTCAACAGAAGGTTGTATCTCTTGATGGATTTCCATCAAAGCAAGCCCATTTAACCTTTCCTCCACCATGGTACTCCTGGTATAATTTTTCAACCTACGCATGGCTGAAAAAGAACGTTCATACTCACAAGATGTCACAGGTAATGTACCAAGGATCCTGATGGCAACTTTGATGTTTGCAAAGGAATCAAAGTTGATGGCTTTAAGGGTAGATGCAACACTAGTAGGACATGACATGTTATTACTTACCCAAAATGTCTGCCACAACTCCAACTCACCATCAAGAGCAAGGGGGTTTGGAAGGTCTTCCTCATAAAATTCCACAAAGTTTTTAAATGCTTCCTTCCAGTCCATCATTCCAGGTTTATTGATCAATGATATCATTTGGCTGGGAATAATACTTAGACCATTGAAAACATTTAAACTACTTTCCTCAAATCTGCATTGAAGTTCTGAATTCAGGTGGTCTAAAATAGGAATTGTTAGTGAAGATTTATAATACAGGGAAGGATCATTAACAGGGAAATTTCTAGAATATATCCTGGGCAGAGCTACATCAACTCCAATTTCTTTTGCCAGATTGACAGCCTCACCATACCAGATATCATGAAAACTGTCAACCTTATTACGGTGTGTGTTAACAGTATTCGTCAATGCTCGAATCAGTTTAATGCCATTAAAGATGTCAATATCCTTTGCCTGCAATAACTGTGTAACAGCGAGAGTCAGATCAAAAATGTGTCTGGTAATAATAAGAGAAACAACAAACTGAAAAGATGAAATCATAGCTAAAAATGAAGTTGCTTGGGAAGATGTGCTGGGGTTACATTTTTTTTCTTCATTTAAACTCATTTCCCTTAAAGTAAAAAATATTGCAATAAACAACTCCTGAAAAATATCCAAACCATCGATACGCTCAACCCATCTTGTTCTGCACACATCTTTTAACTTCTTCTTTTTGGTATCTTTAACATGGATTGAGATGTTCTTTTCAAATATTAATTGACGATTCTGCGAATTATTAAAGAAAGCTGCTAACTCTTTTACCTGTGTCATAATATTTTTAACAATTGGCACAGAACATGCATGACAAATAACTAAATTAAGTCTATGGCTAAAACAATGGCAAAAAGGGCCTTTGGGTTGAGTCTTAAGATATGTGCACAAAGGCCATTCACATGGCCAGCAACAGCACCAGCACCATCATAACCCTGACCTCTACAATTTTCAATATCCAAAGAAAGGTCAGCCAATGCTTTCAAAATAACTTTTGCAAGGTCTGCGCCAGTCAGCCCCCATCTACAATGGATAAATTTGATGAAGTCTTCTCTGATGTTCAAGTTGCTATCAACAAAGCGTAAAACGAGGGCCATTTGTTCCTTATTTGAACAATCTAATGCTTCATCTGCAAGAATAGAAAAAAATTTGTTTTGTTTAACCTCATTAATAATATTTTCAGTTATTACTTGCCCACAGCAATAAATGACTTCATTCTGGGTTGTCTTGGAGATATATGAAGCATTCTTTGCACACTTGTTGAGATGGTTTTCAAGATCAACATCACCTGCACGAACCCTCATGTTCAATAGCTCAACAAAATTGCCAACACCACCATGGGAATAACTTCCAACATCTGGATGATATTGTGAATCATCACGGTGTCCTCTAAAAAGATAAACCTAGACGTGCACAAGTAATTATCGTGTCTACAATAGGAATAAGCTTTTTCCTGTTCTCTGAGATCTTATTCCTTCTATTTTCATTAACTAACACATCAATTTCCTGAACATTACCTGACAACTGCTGCTGGATGAATAAAAAAGTTGCTGATGTGTTGGAATGCAAACATGTAGATGAACCATGTTTACCGGCATGCTTTTTGAAATTCCGAGTGGCATCTTTCCAATACTTAAATGGTTGACAAAAGAAATTTTTAGGCGGATTTTTTTTCAGAACTTGTGCAGGAAATCGATCACCGAACAATACACAAGGAAGACAATAAACACCATCATGAATGGGTGAATAGCATAGCCAAGGATACAATTTCAACCAATTTAGGCGAAAACTTCTACCATCTGTTATGGGAAAATGGAAGGTATTACCTGGTACAAAAACATTTTTTATCAGTACTCCAAGTTCCACATTAGTCATGTTCTTGGCTTTTTCTCTGTAATGTGCAACATCATACTCGTGCACAAAATCAACCGGAGGAGTTGTCGCACTATCACCACTTACTTCTGTTGATGGACCGGGAATAATTGGTGCATGTATTGTCTGGGCGGGGAGAGACCCAGACTGACTTACCTCGGTTGATGAGCCAGGAAGACTGGGTTTAGCTGAGAGGGAAGAAAAATTAATCCTTGACTGATAGGATTTTTTAGACTGCAGATGGGGGATGACTTTTTGTGCAGGAAGTTTTTTCTTTAAACCACCAGCTTGCTTGTTGTGAAATACAATAGGGACAAAATGGTTAGGTTGAAATGCATTACCTGATTCCACAATACCATGAAAGCAAAACAAGACATGTATATCGGCTACAGGTTTTGTAGGCGGGCAAGGTTCTACTTCACCATTAAAAAGCAATTTATACTTCTCTTCCCCACAATCAGGATAATAAGAAAAAATATTTGTCTTTGTGACTGAAGCTAAAGCAAAAATACATAATAAACTACACCATGTCTTATCAAAACAATTTGGAATAGCTTCTTTCTTCACAAGTTCACATCCAGAAAGGTCAGAATCAACTGCACCAGCTGACACAGACATGGGCAAAAGGTTTTCAAAACTATGAGAGATTTTTACTCCATGTTTCGTATAGGCAGACAAAAAATATGGGTGCTGAGAATAATATTCTGCTTTCAGATATAACTCAATAGATGTTAAAAGGCGAAGATCTCTAACAATAGAATTATTACCTACCAGAGCCAATTAAGGAAAGAGAGCTGTATAAGCAATTCCCAGATGCTTGGGAGCTATATAAATGAGGTAGCAAAACACCAATTCAGATTCAATGAGAATATTATTTTATAGTTTATATTTATTTTATAATTTATAGAGAAAATTCAATCCAAAGCAATCGGGCGATAAATAAATTGTTAAAATTGTATTGTTCTACTTCTACCAACCAAAGGCATTGGAAGTCCGAAGTCGTGCAAGTCAATATTCAACATTATTATATGTCTTGCGAGTCCGAACTGGCGTATTTGAACGCTGATTGGCTAACGTGCGGGTCCGTACTTTACCGTACGGACTCGGTGTACGGACCCGCACAAAAACAACAAACTACAGCAAAATTAAACGAAAATTTCTTAAAATAAAATAATTATATTCTTTTCAAAATGTTTTCCCTTTTGGTTGTTTTGTTGTCAATTATATCGAATCGCGACTGTGAGACCGCTCCGCTCGCGCTGACGTGGAGGAAGACGTACTGTACACGATAATGTTTTCTCTAAATTATTTCTCGTTGTAGTCGAGACATATAATAAATTCCTTATTAACCTCACAAGCTCGGTCCGTACGGGAAAATATTTTGCTTGAGATCTTTTGAGTACAGACCTCGCCCTTCGGGCTCGGTCTGTACTCAAAAGATCTCAAGCAAAATATTTTCCCGTACGGACCTCGCGCTCGGTTAATAAGTACTTATTATCGAATAAAACAGTGAATTTTCTATAAGAAAGCGTGGGCATTGGGCCATGGCAAATCGCCATTAAAATGCTAATCGCTTTTATCATTATGCTGATATTTAGATATATTCATATTATGCATTAATGCAAATAATATTCGACGATATGCACGTATTTAAATAATTGACGCTTCTTAATGCCAAACAATTTAGTATATTAGCACATTACTCACCTTAAAGCAATATAATTCTTCCATTTCCTCCTTTCTGCACTGTCCCTCGCTGTCTTCGGGATGTATGTCTCTGCGTCGAAATCCCTGTACACTGTTTTACCTACCTGGGCCGAAATCTGTACTTGGAAGAGCTTTCGACAGATCGTTGAATAAGTCGTTCAGCAACTTGTCGTTTCCACTCTGTAGAGCATTTTCTACAAGTTTTGCGACGTCGTTTATAGACGCCATAGCAAAACCGAACTCTGTCTCAAGCAAAAGTTTGAAGTCGAGTTAAATATTGTCAGCACCATGCCGTACTCTTGCCGTACGTGTCTGTGCCGTGTCGATGGCTTTAGCCAATCAAAAGACAAGTTACCAAAATTATTTTACTTCTGCCGTACCCTCTATCACTTCCGCCGTAAAATCGGCGTCATTTTCATGGTTTGTCCAATCAGTGAGCGTTATCTTGCCGTACTCCGGCCATTTTGCCGTACTCCGATTATCCACAATTGTAAATGGCAACCTCTCCAATCCCCATATAATAAACAGTTTGATGAAATTACATGAAGTAGACAAGAAGAGCAATGCTTCGCCAAAAATCGCGACATTTTTTTCCGCTATGAGCGCTTTGTGCGGTAAACAGCGGTAACATGGTTATAAATTATAATGATGAAATTATTGAAAATTCGAGGCTTCGAGCAATGTCGGAACTCAGAATTCAAGTGAAATGTTTAAAAATTTGGGAATTTTAAAAATTTAAAAATTTCAAATTTTCTTTTTCTTTTCTTTTTAATTATTAATTCAGGAATAAATTAACGTGGGATTTTAGAGTACGGCACTTGCCGTGTTTGCCGTACCCTGGATCCGCCCCTGCCAAAAACCATCCTGTATGGAGAGCTTCGGGAAGGCAAACGTTCACAAGGTGGTCAGAAGTTGAGAAATAAATATGTAACGAAACGTCACCTAAAGACAGCCAGGGTTGATGACGACAGCTGGGAAGAACACGCACAAGATAGATCAGCGCGTGGCGATGGCCCTACTTAAAAGGGACTTACAACATGTTGAGGAAGACCGCCGCCGCATTGCTCAACGTAAACATGATGTACGAAATGGTAAAACAGGTGAGGTGCCTACTGTGCGCTGTCAACATTGTCGACGAATGTTCCTGCATCAAATTGGGCTGACATCCCACCTACGACACTGTCATGGAAATAATCACCCGCCGAAACGGCTGATTTACAGAAGATATAGCCGTTGATCTAAAAGTGTTGTCGGCCGCGTATAGCTAAAGTAGTGTAGAAATACAAATCGGATACTCTGACGGGTTGGTGTACTGCCAAAATAGTGCATGTGCATGGGAGGTGAAACGTTTCGAGCGAAGACCCTTTTCACTCTCCGACGAATTGTTAACGTTAGATCTCCTGCACACTATATTTCGGCAATACAACAACCTTTTAGATTATTTGATTTGAACTTATCGGTTGTTGCGTCTTTTGGCTGATAGGAAAAATAAATGTAATGCCGTATTTCGTTCCTTCCTGATGCCGTCCAAAATAGTTTTGTTAACGAGGCATTTAGCGTGCGAACTTAATTGATGGTGATTACGAAAGAGCCGTCCATAAGTCTATAAATGTTGTATTCAGTCTAGAGTATATATAAGAAAAGCTAACCTTGCCATTGTATCATCATACATCATCAGTTACCCTTCGATATCCAGTGTTATATATACATCGTAGACGTAGTTAAAACGCGCACTGCCAACATCTGGAGTCTGTATATACTATTTTGTCAGGCAACGCGTCATTTAAGACTCTATTATTATAGCGAGCTTTTATTGGTTTTCTAGTACAATAGGCGCAAAACAATTGACCAATGGAGAAATGTTTGTTTTAAGTTGAATTCCTAATTAACAATTTCATTAAGAGCAAATAATTTAATTGTTTTAGTAAACTGATATTTGGTATAGGTTAGTTACCGAAACCAAGATAGCTGCCTCGGCAATTTCTCATAGACCACTATAGCGCTATGTATTTTCAGTCAAGGAGCCGTGCATGTAGTTTGTGATCCAAAATTACGGGAAAACTTTCAACTGATAGTCAATCGAGATATGGTCTGGAAACTCCTCAAACTTCAAAGCGACTATAATGAGCTACGTTTTGATGTTGAACCGTACCTTACACCGTGCCCACATCCTTTGTTTTAGGTTTATTAATATTTAAACAACACTGTTGAGCGATTAAACCCAAACGATTCTATTGGATGATTGCTTCATTATACTAAAACACAATAGGTTCAGTGACCGTGCACCGTGCACAAAATTGCATGAAGACGAACAAAAAGATAGAACAAAGACTTTAGCTGAGTTTCCAGACCATATCTCGATTGACTATGCTTTAACAATGTGAACGTTCAAGTTTTGATGTTGTGAAAAATGAAGCCAAAACGTTTCGCGCCGGTCATCTTGGAGAGACCACCTGCGCTCTGTAGTTTCTGTCACTGAGCCATCTGTGTGCTAAAGTACACGAAAACCTTCGACAACTGATTCATGTTGGCTTCTTAAAAAAGTAG
The DNA here is from genome assembly GCA_035772405.1 of Chrysogorgia sp. JL179-B06. NCBI lineage: Eukaryota > Metazoa > Cnidaria > Anthozoa > Scleralcyonacea > Chrysogorgiidae > Chrysogorgia > Chrysogorgia sp. JL179-B06. The sequence continues at coordinate 3,705,893 of JAYKKM010000035.1, read as the reverse complement.
TATATAACATAGCGGTATACGAGTGCATTTTTTAATTAATGGTGAATACAAACGCATTTTCATATCTGGATGTGTTGTCGACGTGCTTGTCATTCTATGCTAACGAGTTACGCTTAATAGTAATGTTATACATTGTTTTCTTCTTCACGCTGTTTCCCTCCTTTGTCCGCATGTAATTTTCGTAATTCAGTATCACTTATGCATGTAGCTCGTAAGCTGGTGTTAGTATTGTCCATGTGCTCGTCGCATATTATATTACTTCATCTTTTCCCAGTAACCAAGCGAGTCTATAAAGCAAATAAAGAAGCACGAATAAAAATGTAAATAAGCGGCGAGTATATTAATAAAAGACAAATTTCCGAACCTTGGACGTGGACCGTATAGTACGTGAGTATGTCTGACGATAATACCATGAAAGAGTACATAAAGGCGATAAAGCGTTTAAAGTTCGAGCATGGTAGAGCTCTATAGCAATCACTTACGTCAATTTAAAATATGATAGACTGATGAGCAATATTTTCAAGGTTCGTGCAGAGGTGACCAAGCTAAAGAATTTGTTTTCGACTTTTAGTCAAGTTCATGACACTTATCATGCTGTTGTTAGAAGACAATATACCGAAGAGAAAGATGCAACAAGAAATAGCTAGACTAGCAGAACGTCGCGTCAAGGTAGCTTCCTTAAAAACAAAGCAACTGCTAGAACAAGAAGAGCTGGAGTTCAAGTATAGAAAAGAAAGGATGAGCTTAGAGCCTACGCCAATATGGATCAAAAGAGTAGAGAAAGCAGTCTTGCCCACAAAAAATACTACGGAGGGCCTGTACAAATTACCTGCCAAACAAAAGCCTGCGTTGCCTGTGTATACCGCTATAACCTCATTTCCAGCAACCGATAAATGAACCCACAGACCATGATCGTACATATAGAATCCTATAGAACAGCAAAACAAGATTATGCAGGAGATCGTCCAATAGAAAAATAGAGCTAACCTACCCTAAAGACAGATGCCAATTTTTCGAGGAGATCCGCTGTAGTTCCGTACCTTTATCTGTGCTTTCGAAACTCTGATCGAGTCCAAAGAACCCGACCCTTCAAGTAATTTGTACTATCTAGAGCAATATAGCACCGCGGTCGTGTGAAGGAATTAGTCAGAAGCTGACAACATATGAAATAAAATGAAGTCTACGTATCGGCACGACATCTCTACGAACAGAGATTCGGTGATAGTCACAAGATTGCAATGCAATAGCATACGCGTCATTGCAATGGCATAAGAGTCACCGCGCAGGACCCTCAATATAAGAGCAGACGATGGCCATGCTTTCAAGAGCTTCTCCATAACCGTTTCAAGCTGCAAAAATTCATTGGAGGCTATAGATTATTTGAAGAAGATCGCAATCCCGAATGTAAAAAATAGTCGAGCGACTTCCCTACAATCTACAAGGAAAATGGCGCGACACGGCTTCATGACTCTATTTATATGACTCCTTTATCTTCTTATATACAACAACGTTCTCTTTATCCGATGTTTGTCAATCAGCCTATACCAACGTGAACCTAAAGACATCTAAAATTAAATACTCAATCATGTAAATAACATTTGTAAATCGGCCACTTTGGCTATCAGAAATATCGGCAGGATCAGGAAATATTTGAGTAAAAAGGACTGTGAGAAGTTGGCACATGAATATAACATCAAAACTTGACAGCTGTATAATAGCATCCTATATGGCTTACCTGCAGAAGCTGAATTGAGCAGTTACAGCGAATTCAAAATACAGCTGAATTCAAAATACTTGTCGCAGGGGTTAAAAAATCGGAGCATATCTCCCCTGTGCTTCGTAATCTTCACTGGTTGCCGGTGAGACCAAGGATTGTTTTTAAGATACTAAAAATTACTTTCAAGGCTTTGCATGGCTATAGGCGCCTGTTTATGGCTGATTTGCTAACTAAATATAAACCTACTCGTGCTTTGAGATCATCTGGCCGAAATCTGCTCCTTGAGCCAAATCCAAAACGGTGACTCGTGCTTAGAAGCTTTGATATGTTAAGTATAGTTTTAAGTCAGCACTTAAGACTTTTCTTTTTAAAATTAATAGATTTTTGTTCATAGTAGTAGGCTTTATCTTATAATGAAACTGTAATTAGTTTTATAAGTAAAATTAAGAATATATTGTTGTAAGAGCATTGAGACTATTGTATATAATGCTCCTAATACGTCTTTTATTATTATTATTATTATTACGCGAAAGGGAAGCGTTCATTAAGTTTGATCTATCACTGCAAATAATTTATGCCCTTATATCATTGCACAAATCTCATTTATCACAACACAAATCGGTTTGCTGTATGCGCATTGTTCCTATATTTCACTAGTGTAACTGTCTCATCTTTTGTATGACACCAGTTTATTTTACATAATCTTTTTTCAGAATTTGATGTCTACGAGGGATGAGATATCATATATTAGGTATACGTTGTTGTACATATAAATTATTTTGTTTCTGCTATGATCAAACTTTGACTTTAGATCATTCATATCTTAGTTCCAGTAACCCAGTCAATCTCTCTCTGCATTTCCCATCCAGGCATTCTATATGCGAGTGGAATACTGGCGTGGATTGCTTCTTGGACCCATGCACTTACTGTGACAATAAGCCAGTTCGTAATGTCGACTGCGCATCAAAATGACGTGTTCTATGTCGGGATAAAATTTATTTCAATTCATAACATCAGGCTAAAAGGGTCATCACCTACCTATACTATCAAGTTTTGTGATTGGTTGATTAAAACAATAAAACAATAGAATCAACCACAAAGAAACCAATGTCCTAACCATAACCACCTTTGTTCCATATAGCCAATCACAAAACCTGTTCATTTTAGGTACGTATTTACTGGGCTAAAACCACAATAGACATTTGCATTTGTATTTACACTTGCAAATTCGTTATACTGAATTCCCCAGCCTGATGTTATGAATTGAAATAAGTTTTATCGCGACGCAGAATGCGTCATTTTGATGCGCAGTCGACATTACGAACTGGCTTATACGGTGTGTTTCATGGCTCACAGCAGAGGGAGGAAGGGGATAGGGAATGAAAGTAAACATGACGCCCGCTAGGCGTTAACTTGGGGCATACTGTATATATATATCTTTTTCGCCAAATTTGTAAGTTTGCATAAGTTTCCGGTTAAAATTATTCAGTTGTCTCTTAGCTACAGTTTAATTGTAGTAAACGTCTGAAACAATGATCCTGATTGACAAGAGTTGCCGCCTGAAACATTAATAATTCATGAGGTAAACACAAAGGAAATATACGTACCAGGTGAGGGTGTGAATATGTGACGACACTCTTGTTGTAAACACTGCACTTGAATTTGGACAGAACTCGGTCGATCTGAAGTTCCTAGTTCAGGGAGGTGCTAATTAACCAATTGATACCCTAACATGCCAACACGCTGCGGGATTTCCCCCATACATGTTCCCCGGACTTCGCACGCCATGTATATTTGTGGTGCTTCACGCTGTCGTTCCCTGGGCGTCGGAATCTGTTGGGAGCGAATAATTTCTTTTACACGTTTGATATTATGGTCGTTGTCCTGCGCTCGTGCTATGTCCACCACTTTGATTTGGCTACAGGTTGGGTTGGAAGAAAAGAATCTTCGTCTAACATCTGTTCTTTGGTGGTAAAAGTGAGCCAAATTACATCGCCATTATTGAGGGCACGGATGGATGTTATATAGATACGCTTATAGCTCTTCCTGAGAAACAGTCTGTGTACAAGATACCATGGCATATACTTTTCAAAGTATCCAGGTATTCTGGACAAGCTGTCGGCATCTGTGTTGGTTTTACCAGGTCGATAGTTGATGTCGAATTTGAAGTCCGATAATCCCCCCCACCCATCGTAGTCCGGTGGCATTCAGCTTTTCCGTTTTGAGGGCGTACGTGAGAGGATTGTTATCCGTAAACACTGTGAAATTCGGGGAGCAATAGGAATAGTCACGGAACTGCTCGCGGTTACAGCCCATTTCAATGCTAGGAATTCTAACTTCCCCGAATGGAGATGATAGTTTTTTCCGCAGGTGTTAACGTTCTCGATGCATATACGCGATGACTCTCAGTATCCTATATTGTTTTAAGTACAACAAGGCACCAAGTCCATCTTGCGAAGCGTCAGTGTGAACAATAAAAGGATCACTGTATTGAGGGTAAGCGAGGATATAAGTACAGTGCCGAGGTTATCCGTTCGACGAGAATCTCCAAGGCGTCAGCATGTTTGGTTGTCCATTGTACTACAGGTGATTTTGATGCATGGCAGTTGTCCGTTGAACTTCTTTCAACACTTGTTTTTGTTCGAAGAGGAATTCTTCTCTGAAGTTTTGTCCCCATTCAATAGATCATATAGCGGCTTTGCTGCAATCCTGGAAAAGTTCTCGATTGAACGTCGATAAATCCCAAGGAGACCAGCTGAAAAGTTTAGGAAACTGTGACCGCGTACATCACTTTGTTGTGATCAACGTGAAGTATCTGCATCAATCCACTTGTGTCCGCGGAATGATAACCGTCGACACCGACCGCGATTGATTTGAAGAAGGGCAATTGCCACAAGGAAAGAGATTCTAATTGAGAGTAAAAAAGAACATTCGCACATTGTTGATTAGTATCAACCTTGAAAAAATAATTTATCTTAAAATGTTACATAAATCTAGGAAACTAATAATGGTAAATAGCATTGTTGTCATACTCATGGTACTCATAGTCATATTAATACTAGTATAATCTGTTGTAGTGGTGTTCGTTTTTGAAAACTATATTGCATCTTAGGCTTGGTTTCAATAATTAAATTAAATTCGTCAAAATTCTAAAACGAAGTCGCATTAACGTCGACTAATTATCGCTAAAACTAATACGAATTAAATGCGACGTATAAAACTAGACCTTATAGTATGAAGTTTTGAAATATATACTATTGTATAGCATAGTATAGCTGATATAGAAATGTCGAATGCAGGAAGAGTCAATCACTAATCCTGAAATTAACACATTGTGTATGTACTGGCATACATACAATCACCTACCTCGCCATTGCATAGTCCATAAGTTATCTTTGTGAATCCTTAAAACTTACGCCAATGTTTATCTAATTATAGAACGCTTTATTGATATAATGCACAACGATAGGGAGATAACAAGTAGACCTACGTAGACCAAACCGCTCCCTTAAAAACACCAAGGGAGTTGTCTTTACCACGCATAATTTTAAAACATTTTAGAGATATCATTTCAAATGCCTGAAGATTTGATTGTTTCTCTATACCTAATTACCATTTATACAAAAGATCATGTTAATTGTTTCTCTGTATGATTAATAATGTTTCTAGTTTGTTTTGACGCGGTCTCATTTATCATTGTTCTTGAAGAGCCTGTTAGTATTTGGGTTATTATAAGGGTTAGATTTCACTGTTTTATTGCAGTTTGTCATGAAACAGACTTTCGACATAAATTCGGTTCCAGGTTTTTCGCGGTTAAGGATGCCGAAGACCATCTGGGTGGCAAAGACCTTTTACGAAAGGGACAACTGCCTTACCTACTGTACCTGCATCGCTGATTCAATGAAACAAAAAAGTTTCTTTTCGACGATCTTTGCATACCACTCTCTATAAAGGCCATTATTTTCACAATTTTACTCGTCCCTGGAGAAAAATAATTTTGACATTAACGTCATATTTTCTGTTTTTGCTGGTCGCAGGAGAAGTTTGTTTTTAGTGAACGTTCCTCCGTAAACAGAAAGCCGAATCAGTGAAGATACCTACTCACTCTGTCTATTTGTGCCACTCAAATTAACGGCAATCATATTTCGTAATTCTACAGGAAGAAGCACTAGCCGTAAGTGTAATTTATTTGAGATTAGCTTACATATTGTATTTCCTGATCCGTTATTTGGCGGAAAGCAACATTGATAAAATGGTGCAGCTAAACTTTAATTAGAACTTTGCATGTTATCTATTTTCAGCCTCATTACAATATACTTTTACAAGCAGTGTTGTGCTGCATCTAAGTAATTTTTAATTGCAATTTGGTTATTCTGTTTACCATAGATGCGAAGACTGCATGGCACTTTGTAATTATTTTAAACGTCTTTTTTTTAATTTACTGACTAATATAAGTTACGACATATTGTTAACCAGGCCATATGGCTAACAGACCAAAACAAAATTTTGGGATCAGATAACTATGTAGTTCAATATGTGAAGGAGCCGTAGTTTGTGATCCAAAATTACGGGAAAACCTTCGACAACTGATTCAGTGATTCGCTTTACCATCGTGAACGATCATAGTTTTCGTGCTGTGAAACTGGTGAAGCCAAAACATTTCGCGGCGCCGGCCATATTGGAGACACCACCTGCGCTCTCATATAGTTTCCGTCACCGAGACGTATAGTTTGTCATGTGCTAAGGTACACGAAAGCCTATGACAACCGATTCATTTTGGCATCTTAAAAAATCTTAAAAAAGTAAAAGTACTTTATCACGCTATCAGCGTTATTTTACGTTCAGTTATTTTCAACGCGAGAGAAAACCCTTATCTTCTTATAAACAACAACTTTGTCTTTGCCCGCTGTTTGTACGAAGATTATTATTCAAGCTCATTAGAATTGTGATTCCACAGCCGTAACTTGCAAACAAAAAAGACTCAGAGAATGCAGAAATATCAAGACTAGTTCACAAACCTGGGTAGTAAAGTAGTATGTCACATTACGAACCTATATTAAAAGGCCGTATAAAAAACGCGATTATCTTAATCTAGCATTAGTGAAAACTTTGTTCACCAAGATATCACACAAATACATAAAGGTATTGATCTTATAAGACGTTTGAACTAAAGTTGGGTTGAAAACATGCAAATATATGGGGAAGTTTTCTGCCATGAATCGTATAACTTACAAGAACTATAACTAACTTATAAAAGCAGCGAAAGAAGCCGAAGGTGTGTATTATATATATATATATTACAATATATATATATATATATATATATATATATATATATATATATATATATATATATATATATATATATATATATATATATATATATATATATATATATATATATATATATATATATATATATATATATATATATATATATATTAAAAGTAGATTGCTGCGTAGACAGTGTTTTGAATATATAGCAAAGTGAAAAGGTGGTAAACTGCCAAGAATTTTAGTGACGAAATACTGACGTTTCGAGCGGAGCACTTCATCATCGGTAAGACGAGATGAAATAAAATAAATAGGGCTTATATATATATATGCCAAAAGGGTGTCACAAGTAGAAAGTAGCCAATTAAATGCACGGGAGATAAACAAACTGATAATTAATGAGATGCGAAAAGTTAAATCATTTGCTATTTTTACAGTCGATCAGCAGACTGAGGGGGAGGGAGAAATGACAGGATTAAAGGCGGGATTATTTTATATTCAAGGGATTAGGCGATAATAAAGCAGTAAGAAACAAAAACTTGAAAAGGAATGAAAGTGCATAAGCTAATAGTAATAACAAAGTTCCAAGTAAACTAAAATAACAAAAAAACTTGTAGGAAATTAAATAAAAGAAAAACGTTCGTTAAGACCAAGAGGATGTGTGGTGCCTGAAGTTTAAAAATGAGACGCTTCTCTTGCCGTTTGCGGTTATCGTTACCACCTGAGATGGGAAGGATGGCACAGACTTTCATGTCTGAAACCAATTGGTTAGAGCTGTTGAAATGGCGGGCTACAGGTTTGTCGACATCATTGTTCCTCACGGAACGAAGATGTTCAGCAAATCTGTCTGAAGGGGGTCGCCCAGTTTCACCGATGTAGATTTTAGGGCATTTATCGCAAGAAATGCAATAAATGATGTTGATGGACGAGCATGAAAAAGTATGTGTAGTGCGATTGAGAAAAGGGCATATGTTGCAGCGGGAACGGCCACAAGAAAATGTTCCCGCTGGGGCCGAGGTAGCCTGGTTTACAACAATTACAACTTAATGGGAACGCGAGTTGTAATTGTTGTAATTCTATCGGCGATTGATCGGCGACTGTTGTAGAAGTTGAATCACTTTTAATGAGAACACTTGTCGCCGACAGTCGGCGACAGAAAAGTGACACGTGACATTAACGATTTACGGTCGTTACTCGAAAGTCTCACCATTTGCTGATATTATTGCAAAGGCAGCACTTTCTCCTCAATTATTTTTAAGACCCTGAGTGGTACTCGCGAATTACATTCATAAACTTCTCGTCTGATAAACTTCTCATTTGATTCATTATTATATAAAATATGTTCCCCTAAAACAGTGCTAGAACAGTCCTAACACCTTGTTTAAACACGTGAAGCGCAAGACCTTGTAAGTTGGCAATCGTGGTGCTTGGCAACGCAACTTTAACCAGCTGTTGTGGTCTAGTGGTTACCACACATGTCTATGAGCTGGGAGACACAGGTTCAAATCCTGGGTCGGACCACCTATTCTGTGTGCACACGCTTGTATTTCCGGTATACAAGCGTCTGTACGCAGGCTAGCGAGTACCCAGCCATTTACCAAAGGTCTTCTGTTGATTTTCGCGACAAAAACAAAAAAGTCAAATTTATGGAGCCGTATAGCTGAGAGGCTACGAACGTGGATGTTCAAAAAATGGATGTTCAATCCGGTTAACGTACATAACATACTAGAAATGTAGAACAATGAGCTTGAGCTAAAGGCAAGCAAGAGAGTTGTCACTTCGCGCCCGCATACGCAGCTGCGGCACAAATCGGCGATCATTAAACCGAGAGGCCGTGAGTACTAGTGGAAAATCGCCGACTGAATTACAACAATTACAACAAAATGGGAACACGATTGTTGTAATTGTTGTAAGACTTGATCGGCGACAATCGACGACGGAATTACAACAATTACAACTATATGTGAACCAGGCTTAAAATTCTTGGCAGTATATATATATATATATATATATATATATATATATATATATATATATATATATGTATATGTATATATGTATATGTATATGTATATGTATATGTATATGTATATGTATATGTATATGTATATGTATATGTATATGTATATGTATATGTATATGTATATGTATATGTATATGTATATGTATATGTATATGTATATGTATATGTATATGTATATGTATATGTATATGTATATGTATATGTATATGTATATGTATGTGTATATGTATATGTGTATATGTATATGTATATGTATATGTATATGTATATGTATATGTATATATATGTATATATATGTATATATATATATATATATGTATATATATACAGTATATATATACAGTATATATATATATATATTGGTTACTAGGTGACGTCTAATTAATCGTTCGTTGTTACGTAACTGGAATTTGTTGAAATATATTACTGTTGAAATATATTACTGTTTATATTGACCTATTTTCTGTCAAATTCAAGCGTGTTGTTCAAGGCTTTCAAGGAAACTCCTGCGAAGAGGACTATCTCGTATCTTTTGAAGGGCATCGATGTGGTCATTCACAGTAAGGATTATTGTTATCATATTTCATTGTATTGTGCAGATTTTGGGTTTCCTTTTGGGATCGCAAATAAACGTTAACCGATCATACTATAGCTCACCAATTTGTGTCGCCGAATTATGTCGCAATCGCGTTGTCAGGTGAATCGGCGACTAGTGTAACATATTTCCGCAACACCGGTTTTAGCGTTGTTGAAGTACTGAAAGTTTTCGAAAGGAGATCAAAAACTTACAACGCAAAGCTGCAAAATTATATCAAAATTGTCGAGGACAAAAAATGTGGTTTAAACTAATTGAGTTGAAAATATAGCTGCTATAGCCGACGTTTTGGGCTCATAATAACTGCTTTTTGATATAATCCATATCTATTGACTTTGAGCCACCATTTAATATCTCTTTGTGTAAACACGTTTGTTGATGGCGAAATTAGAATTCGATATTAGTTTATATAGCGATTGTCGTTTTTGTCGTTTCTGACATGACTGACATCTATCAAACTATGCTTATAGTTATCCGTGGCAGTTTTTAATCGTTAAAATCTGAACAAATATAACTTCAGAACAGCTAAATCTGTATCGTTCAGTCTCCGACACTGTAATATGATCTGTTATATGATAACTCCATCTCTATGGAGTATTTTGGCTATTAGTGAGTCTATTCTTCTATTTGTGTCGAATAACGTTACTTAAATAAAGTTACCGTCGCTGTCAACTAAATGCATTAGTAATTAGCGTATATACGCTAAACTGAAACTATAGTTATTGTTAATCTATTTTCTCAACGGAAATCAACAATTGTAGTTGTATTTCTTTGTGGCTATATGGAGGCGAATTCATAACACTTCCATGACAACCGTAGTGATATTGGATCCTGACAAAATTAACATATATAATTGTCAAGCTTGTATTGACAAGAATGGATTAATTGTGCAGAGTTATTTTCTTTTAGTTTTATTTCTCATTACAATTATACAATTATCACTGTTCCCCAAATATATAACTGGAACAAAAAACGGTTATTAAGAGTGCTAGAATTGACTTTCGTGCGCAGCCCTTCATATAACATAAGTCACCTCTACAATATTTTGCTTGACATATTTCCTGTTCTCTCTGGGGGACATCCGTTCTACTGGAGGTAGACACTAATCACTTCTTGCGCTTTTTGTGTTCTTTTCTTGCATGTGATGGGTTACCTGTGCTTTACAGCTAAAAGAAATCAAGATAAAATCTTTACCCTTTTTGAATAAATTACCGTTTTGGAATTTGGAATAAATTATGGCATTAGGCCTCGGGTAGAAGTGTTCAGGATTAGGGATGCCAGCAGAATGATGCTAGAAATTTTCTATAGCATGGAGATGAAATAAATAGAATGTAGAATAATAACCAACGTATAAAGGCGATCATATAGCCTTGTAATATTAAACTACGGTAATCATATGGAGCGTTAAACAGCGTTTATAATGTCAAAATTCAATATGACCATTTGAACGCCACTCATCTTATTCGAACAACATTTACTCGAAACGAGCAAGCCTCGCGAGTGGCACTTTTGCCAAATCGAACTTCACGTTTGTAATATTTGCTGACTTATCTAGCGGTCGAGCGGTCATGTTTCAAATCATGCAAACTAAACGAACGGGAATGCGGGATGTCACCACATTTACACGAAACGAGCAAGCCTCGCGAAGTTATAAATTTTCCATTCAAGCGACAATTTTGCCAAATCGAACTTCACGTTTGTAATATTTCTGAATTGAACGATTTACAGGTATCTGGCAGTTATATTTCAATAGAACAAATCTTCTAATATTAAAATTATATACGGAAATCATGCGGGATGTCACCGTTGTCAAAAACATTGAGGTTATGTTTGTTTTACAAATCTTCATTCACCATTTGCTGGTCCACATGCGTCGAACGCACTGACATAATCTTTGATTACTCCTTAGTATATATGGCTATTCACTTTTATTGGGCTCACAGGGTGTATTTTGGTGCCCGAACTCTACAAAAAATAGGTTCGCGATACGAACATGTGGGTACCGCATATATAATTATAATATTTATTACACAGATACAGTGGGGCTGTTTACATGAGCCAGGTCCGGCTCACGCGATTGATTAGGATCGCATTGTGGTTTTGAAACGTGTATAAACTAAATTTACAAAGGAGAATTGGTTTAGTTTAAATGTAAACAAATCTTCACATTTATTCAAATCTCTTTTTGCGGCCGAGGTAAGAATTTCGTGACATGAGTCAGCCCTCCTCCATATAAACTACCCCATAGAAAACGGTCTTATACTCCTGGGAAATTAAAAACACGGTCTTAATACACCTGGGAAATTAAGATAACTTGTAATCGTATGAAGGAGCATAACTGCAAAGAAACATGTTAAATTAAAATTAATTAACATTCCTTTCAAACAACCTATTGTCACCTTGACACCTCTGGGCCACGGTGCGTAAAAAAATATGGTTTTATACACCTCGGAGTTTGCTGGAGCAGAGCCCTAACACAGCAGCAATATTTCCCAATATTTCCCGTGTGGTTCTTCGCCTGCCAGAATTGCCCTTGTTACGGTTAATTGGCTAGTTCCTGTATTCACATATTTCCTGACGTTGCACAAAACTGTTATCTTAATTTCCCAGGTGTATAAGACCGTGTTTTAATGTCCCAGGAGTATAAGACCGTTTTCTAAGGGTTCAGTTTTTTTTATACACAGGTTAGAGGCTAGCTTAAAGTGCCTATGAAACGAAAATTAAGTTTGTTTTATTTGAAAGAACTTTTAAAATAATGAAGAATATTAATTTACAGTTCTTTCATATTTCACTTGGTTCTCGAGATATTTAGACTTATGTGATATTCAAATGAGATAGCTATGACGTCAAGGGGTTTGCAATACATTTCAACATATTGGAAAATCGTGTATATCTTTAAGATTATTAAACGAAATCACTTGAAACTTTGCATGTGGATACAAACCACTAAACTGAAGAACATCGTTCACGTTTCAATGTTGCAATAGTAATAATATAGTTCCCAGACCTCTAAGTCTCTTTGTCAAAAATCTTTGTTTTCTGACATAGCTATGTGTTGCACCAAAGTTAAACTTCAGTTTCGAATTGGTTAATTCAGTGAAAATCTGCTAAACCAGTACCAACCCGCAAATGTTTGGGACGGAAGAGAAAACAAATAATTTTATTTTAGAAATCAAGATGTCTGAAAACTAATTTGTTACCATGGCGACCATAAAACTAGAACGATGTTCTTCAGTTTAGTGGTTTGTATCCACATGCAAAGTTTCAAGTGATTTCGTTTAATAATCTTAAAGATATACACGATTTTCCAATATGTTAAAATGTATTGCAAACCCCTTGACGTCATAGCTATCTCATTTGAATATCACATAAGTCTAAATATCTCAAGAACCAAGTGAAATATGAGAAAGCTGTAAATTAATATTCTTCATTATTTTAAAAGTTCTTTCAAATAGAACAAACTTAATTTTCGTTTCATAGGCACTTTAATACAACGTTAACAAAAGCTGCTTTCCACTAAGGGCGTGGCGATATTGCTAGATTTTTAGTCGCCGACGAGGTTGTTTTTGCGAGAGTTCAGAGCTGTGATACTAACTATTACTAAATAATTTATTAAAAACTTAACGAAAACCTTCATTGTTTTTGTAACAACTAATAGGAAACAACGTCGCAGTTATGAAAACAGATCAAAAGAAACTGCTTCAATCTTTTCAAATAATTGATAGAAACCTTTCCTGAAAGGAAAGATTATTTAAGAAAAAACTTCCAGAGCACCGATCAAAGATTCTTTTATATTCGTAGCTTGAAAATTATACCAATGTATATACCAATGTACATGTTGAAAGGATTTATGGTGAAGGTAAATTTTTCGAGTGTTGATTCCAATTCCAAATGAAAAATTCCAGCCGGAAGGCCTTGAAGTTGCATTTTTCGCAACTGGTCCCGGTTTGGTCTTAAAATGTATGTATTCCAACACTCGAAATTTTCCTTCACCATAAATCCTTTCAACATGTAGTTTGATCGAGTGAAATGCCAAATATTACCTATAATATATACCAATTAGAAAATTTAAGAAAGAGATTGGTGGAAATGTGCTTTCATAAATCAAAGGATTATATTTATGCGATTATATCTTTACTATTTTTCTCATTAGCAAAATAATTTCAATAATAGATTATATTTTTCGGTAATTATGGCATTGGTATTACAAACTAGCTAGTATATGATGTTAGAAAAGTAGTAATTACATGCCCTCAAACCTCAAGAGGGTTTATGAAAGACCCTCGGAACTTTCACAAATCCTTCCTCTGCTATCGGGGACATTTAATCACTAATTTCAGTCATGTCATGGTATTACTTATAAATCAAATTTCCAACAATTCAAATTTTGCCATATTACCCCACTTCTTTCAAAGTTATACAGGCTACCAGTTAGATTTCGCATTTTCATTAAGGCTATTCCGATTGGTTAGCCATTCGTATGTTAACGATTTAATTTTGATTAAATCGTCTGTCATTGCGAGGTATACTCTTAGATCGAATAAGGAGCTACAAAGGGGCAGGCCATTAGATGCGCATGCGCAAGTTTATTATTCATTCATGCATTTGGCTTCATTCGGCAATTGAAGAACAAGATAGGTTTTATTTATTATTATATTCTCTTCTAGTTATATTTTGCTCTTCTGTAGTAACCTCGGTGTAATCCATCGGCTATGATGTTATAGAGAACGAAAGATATTTAACTCAGGGAAATTTGACAGAGAGTAATCCAGTGCGAGTGAGGTCAACAAACAGATCAACAGAAGGATTTCTTCTCCCAAACTCGAGTGCGGCAACTGTTGAAACTGAAGAAGAGCAGAGAAATAATGAGAACAGGGATGTAAAGGCGATTCCTTCGTATTGCATTGAAGTGCATCACTTACTTTCTATGATATTTCCAAGAAAGCAGATGAGCAGCGAAGTCACTGTCTCATGTGTAAGAGCTATATTCAGCTAATTTTTTCGCTTCTATGCAAGACTAGAATATAGTTTTGGTCAAATATAAGGCCTTTTGTGACAGCTGTTCGTCGTTTTTTCGTTTGTTGATGTCCATGCAGAATCATTTTATTGAGTTCTCGCGTTTTCCACCATGCGCTTTGCCAGCCACTGACTCCATTTTGAATTTCAAATTACAAACTTGAAAAAGTCAGGCTGAATTTTTCATGTTTTGTTGAAGACCTCGCGCATGCACAGCTTGCGACACTGCTCCTTTAAACCTCCATAATGTAAGACCTATGCAACACTTAGACCGTGCATTTATTACATAGGCTCCAAAGCTTTGGAACGATATTCCCGCGCAGACATCCGTAATGCAAGGAATGTGGACTGTTGTTAAGAGGCTTCTTAAGTCTCTTTTTAATAGATTTTCCTATATTAACTCTACCTAATCTTTCTTTTTCTTTTTATCATTTATATTACTTTATGTATTGTATTTATTCTACACTTGTATATGTATATGTATCTATATTTATATGAATCTAACTATTTTAATGAACATTGTAATGCGCATTCGATCATCACTACATGTAGAACGCGCAATATAAATCAATAATTTATTATTTATTTATTTATTATTAATTCAAATTTTTTATGCGCTTGTATCGTGTTTTAAAATTGTGGATATTTAGTTTCACTTCTACCTTCCACAAGTCAATTTGCAGGTCCCAAGTTAAATTCTAGTCTACGCTCTGTCTACCTGTTTTTATGCTTGAACGCGTGCTAGAAAGTAAACATAAATTAAAACTGTAATGAACCAACGAGGTGATATAGGTTCTACAGGGTATGTAAAAAAACCGAGACCTTTAGAAATTAACCTATTGTTGTTAAGCACAAGATTTTATGCTCCTGGGAATATAAAATAGCTTCTAATCGTATGAAGGAGCATAACTGCATAACAAATTGTCAAAGTACTAATTAGTCATATCATCAGTTCGAATAAAAATGGTTCAACTGACCACAGAGCAACGAGTTTTTACTGTTTTACATTATACCGAGACTCAAAGTATAGCCGCAGCGCAAAACGCGTTTTTCGAGCAAGGTTTCCTGGTCGGAATCCTCCTGTCAAATATGCTCCTTCATACGATTAGAAGCTATTTTAAATTCCTAGGAGCATAAAATCTTGTGCTTAACAACAATAGCTAGGTTAATTTCTAAAGGTCTCGTTTTTTTTATACACCCTGTATATACGCACTTTTTTATAGCGACGACTGGTATCAAACATATCAATTGCGACTTGGAAAACCAGGACTCAGATTCGATATAACTATAATTGTATAAGTAAATTCAAAATTTCGAAACCTGCATGCATATTATGATTATTTTAAAATCTACAAATGACGCTGTAACATCTTCAGTAACTTTAGCGTGAAGTATATGACACGAAATATGACTTGCAGGGGGAAACAACGATTGTGCATAATGATTCTGGAATACAGAGTCCCAGGTCGATTTGATTATTAGACGTATATAGACCTCTTTCATAATGGCGGCCAGTCTAAATATTCTTTTATATGCATGCAAATTAGCTTTTCTGGCCTCGTTTCAAAGCAAAGATTCTTTGGAATTGTAGACACACGAACGAGGTCAGAAAGGCTAATTTAAATGAATATACTAGAAGTTACTTTCGCAAGGGAAGTGCTGCCTCGAAATCCAAGGCAGTTGTGATATTGTGCAAAATTGCAAAAATAAGTGGTGGGCTTATTGAAGTCAAAGTCGCAGCGGAGGTAATACAGCTTCGTACCCATGCGGTTATGGTTTAGGTAATACCAGAGCAGTGAGTTCTACATATATATGGAGCTCAGAATGAGCTTGCTGGACCATAGGTACGTACTAACTCTGGGGCACTCTGGGATACGTTAGACATCTATCTGCCATCTGGGGTAGCACATGCTGCACGTCTGAGTGCCCCACTTGTTGTGTTGTAACCGTTCTCAACATCTATTCACACTATAGTAGTTCATGAAAATAATATTTAATTTGGGTGCAGCCATTATGAAAGAGGTCTATAATCTAATTGTTAAGTTTAAATTAATCGATAGAGCAGTTTGGCAAGATTCAGTTTAGTTGGTGTTATAGATGGGATAAAAATCGAACAATGTCCTGAGTTTATAGTAGAGATAAAAATGTAGGAATCACCAAATTGGAACAAGGGATCGACTAATGTCAAAATCCTGATTTTTTTCCTGAAGATAATTTGTGTTAATATACACTGCTGTAGTGAATGTGGGAGAGCTTATACATGGACGGTCGTCAAGCTCATATCCTCAGAAAAAATTCTGAGTCCCCGGACAGCATCGTCTGAAGATATGAGGACATGAGCTTGACGATATTCCATGTATCTAAGGCTGCGTTTACACTAGAGCAAAAGTAATCGGATTCGTATTGTTTTTTATTCCCATGAGGATGTAAAACAATATGAATCCGATTACTTTTGCTCTACAGAGTGTCCCAAAAAAAGGCTACCTTTTCAAATTCAAATGAGCGTGTTAATTCAAACAACCTATTGTGTTTAATATCCCATGTGTATAAAACTGTGTGTTTTTACGCATTCGTAGTTCAAAAGCGATAATGAATTTCAAAGAACTACAATAGGTTGCTTGAATTAACATGCTAATTTGAATTTGAAAAGGTAGCCTTTTTTTTGGGACACCCTGTAGTGTAAACGCAGCCTAAGATCGACATTTGGTTCATTTTGCAATGACGGGGTCGTTTCGTCCAGCATCAGATTTACGACATTTCAAAAACGCAAAACAAAATAAGCCAGTTCGTAATGTCGACTGCGCATCAAAATGACGTGTTCTGCGTCGTGTAAAACTTATTTCAATTCATAACATCAGGCTAAACTAACCACAATAGTCATTTGCATTTCTATTTACACTTGTAAATTCGTTATACTGAATTCTCCAACCTGATGTTATGAATTGAAATAAGTTTTATATCCCGACGCAGAACGTGTCATTTTGATGCGCAGTCGACATTATGAACTGGCTTTATAAATTTATAGAAGCAATGATCTTTCTTCTGGTACGTTCGGCTATACCCTAATATCTCTTGTCGCCTGTCAACTATTACGCTTGCTTTTTAAAAAATGTCTCCGTTACATGTCTTGTTTTCAAAGGTGTTGTGGCGCACTTGTATGTTAGCAAACCGTCAATCGACGAGAATTGTTTATTGAGATAAATGGAATTAGTTTGGAATAATTTCTTTTCATTTTAGATTGTTTTGTACGTGATCGTCGCCCTCAATCATGTATTTCCTTCAATCCAGGTAAATACCACTAAATCCCGATGCACTACTCTATTTAGACTACAAGCGAATATGGGCTAGTATAACCGTAAAGGCGGATTTCCAGTTCTCGCACGAATCAACTCTCCAGTGTATTTCCACCACATGCAGCTCGTTGCGATAACTCGCGGGGGAATTTCAAGACTGACGAAGCTTTGGATATCCTGATAAAGCACTCTTCTGAGTGTTTCAGATATATAGCACCTCAAACAAATCGGTATTTAGGCTATATATTTCGAGGTAAAAGTTCGATTAATTTATGTAATTTCTCCCTTCAATATATCTATTCAAGTTAACCACCGACACGCAGTAATGATTTTCTTTGTGCAGTTTCGCCATGAATTACTAATGATTTGAAATATTGACATAATTTGTTTTGATTGGTTATATTTACTGCGCGTGCCGCGAGTAAAAAATAGTTCAAAATCTACCACGAGAGGTAAAAATGCAGCGAGTGCGCGCAGCGAGCTGCTTCGTGCGAGAACTGGAAATCCACCTTCAAGCCCCGGTTTCCATATGATCGCAATGATCGCAATGATCGCAGAAATAAAGAGTTCTGCGATCATTGCGATCCTTGCGATCATATGGAAACCATAAACCTGGCGATCGTTGCGATCGATCGCAGAGATAGAAAAAATTCTATCTTGCGATCGTTGCGATAATGTAACTAATAGTAACACCAACTTAATAGCGCTCCGTCGAGATGACGTCAGTACCGATGTTTGTCCGCTTTTACCCATAATTCGTGCGGCCATAACAAAAGAAATAGCTCATTTGCAATAATTTGTGAGTTAAATTTGGTTTGTTTGTCCGCTTTTTGAGCTATTAATAGCAGCCAGACTCTACGCTATTTAACGAGGGTAGCACATAACAGTTTGCACGTTTTAAGACGTTTTAAGCCCGATTTCTATATGAATACAACGATCGCAAAGATCGCAACGAGTCGACGATCGTTGCGATCATATGGAAACCGGGCTTTAGAGTATTGCAATTCGCATCAATTTCTTATGATGTTACTACCCTAAATTTATACTAGGTAGAGGTCGTGTGAAGTCCTTTCTTTATATATATATATATATATATATATATATATATATATATATATATATATATATATATATATATATATATATATATATATATATATATATATATATATATAATATATATATATATATAATATATATATATAATATATATATATATATAATATATATATATATATATATATATATATATATATATATATATATATATATATATATATATATAATATATATATATATATATATATATATATATATATATATATATATATATATATATATATATATATATATATATATATATATATATATATATATATATATATATATATATATATATACATATATGTATATATATATATATATATATATATATATATATATATATATATATATATATATATATATACATATATGTATATATATATATATACATATATGTATATATATATATATATACATATATGTATATATATATATATATATATATATATATATATATATATATATATATATATATATATATATATATATATATATATATATATATTTATATTCATATATATATATTTATATTTGTTTCTGCCTAAACGCGCGAACAGCGACACACGTCACACGCAATCCCCGTTGAGTATCACCCACGCTTCGCTCGGTCACTTAGCGACCTTACTCGCAATGGGAGGAATAATAATCGTTTTTGTCAAATGCATTGTTGTTGTTATCATGAAAAAATTCATTGTCGTCTTCATCAATGCTTTAATTTGGCATTATAACCATGGTAATATTCTACATGACATGCTTCATAATTTGCTTACATTTGGTTCCTGTGATAAAAATATGACAAAGTTTCTACCTTGACTTCTAGGCTATTACAACAGATGGGTGCGGTGAAACTATGGGATGCCTGCGGGTCCCATCAGGTTGCCAATTATCTGAATGTACTTTCCTGGCCACGTACCAGAGGCAGGGGGAACACGTGACGTTTGAATTGCTTGGAAATAACAATGATTGGGTGTCGATTGGTTTCAATAACAATAAACTTATGGTGTGTATATACATGTATATCATTTTATTTTATTATATAACTATTCCTCTGGGGTAACCTTTGCGTGGTTTTTCTATAGATAGAGCGGTTATAGATCGATTCAATACTGCAGGCCCTGTGCCAATATGGGTATAACTCTTCCACGGACGTTGAGGGAAGCCGAGTCAGGGATATATCAGCGGTTTCACATAAAAATGTTCATCAGATAAGCCACAAATTATTGGACTTTTTAAAGCATTGTAAACAGTAAATTATTGGATTGTAACCGATCCCAAAACAACAGATCAAAAGATCCTAACCCCCTCCTAACAAGATTTCTAACCCTAACCCCCACCTATTTACTAAGGACTCCAATTGTGGGAAAAGAGGGTGGGGGATCAGTTGGTCGTGTCTTAAAACTCGTTAGGCGGGGAGTTAGGATTAGAAGGTAAATTATATCCTGCTTCACCGATTAACACGTCACGTTTCCTGAACAATTAAACTTTTTCCATAGACACTGCATGATACTATTAATTTGACGATTTATTTTCTCGTTATTTCTTTTTGCTATTTCGGGAATTTTATTGATTCAAACTAGACTAAACGTTAAACACAGAGAGTACGGATAAATTATATAAGAGCGTGTTTTTTGATAACGATTAGATTTAACAATTAACTGACAAAACACTAAGTTAGCTATGCACCCAATAATTGAAATTCTTTCCATACGCATTGGCGGCGAGATTAAAACTAAAATTTACGCCAGCGTGAGCAGACCGAGTCGACGTCAACAGATAAAGTTGGAGGCAATATGTAAAACCAGGACCCATGTCAAACTGGGCGGGGGATTAAGAAAATATCATATTTTGTGGACTGGGGTGACTTATATTATTAATATAATGTTAGTAAATTATATTAACTATGGTTTGTTATGATCGTGGCGAGTGATTTTCCGGGCGGAAAGCGTAAACGTAGAATAAATGAAGCTCGAAATGAAGAGCCCAGCTCAAAACTTTTAAATGAAGAGCCATAAACATAAGACTAAACAATATAAATCGACGTTTCGTTAATTAACACTAGTAACATTACAAATGGGTAATCACAGAAATATTTCTTGCTCTAGCTAGCCACTAAGAGTATATGATTAGAAATCCCTTCAGCAAATAGCCCGAAATCGAAATCGACCATTTGGAGAGCAACTTCAAAGTTCAACAGAGCGAATTTTTAATGAAAATATCATTGTTTGGAAGCATCTTTACTCCAACATAGTCGCGTTACTTGGCGTGATGAAATGCGAAGCTCGGGCGGTTTGCGGTCATATAAATAATCTGTTAATAACCTAGCATGTCGCAGGCTAGTTTCGCAGTGATTCGCGGGACTGCTGTCTATTTTTCTCGATTTCAATGAGTTTCTCAATTGTGATTTCACTCGATCCTAGCGCAAATACGTCGTGTGGACGTATACGGTCCCCGACTCCCCATATTTACAAAACACAATCAACTGACGGATATCACAGCTGTCGACCTGTCACGAAAATCTTTATATTGCGACTGTTTGAGAAATGCAGAATGACCTAACAAGCCAAATCGCCTTCGTCTTTCTATAAGCATAGCACACAGGGTATTCTAATTATTTCTTGCAGTCAAAGAAAGATTTTCGTGGCGGCATAAAATCAGACGCAGCACGCGTATTGCATTTATGTTGACCAGAAATTTCAAAATGTCATACAGCCAAAAAATGGACTTCGTTTATAATATGTAGTTTATAATGCTAGGCGACGCGTTTAGGACTATTTATGATAAATACGAACGGCTCACTGCAGGCGTCTTTTGGAGAAGTTGGAATGTTGGATAGTCCGTATACGCGACGCCAAGCAAAGAAGCCAGGAGCAAAATAAACTTTGCTGTGACATGCGACTCGACCTCTGAGTACGTACGAGGTTGGCGCAGTTTAAACAATGATATTAAGATATTTTCATTAAAAATTCGCTCTGTTGAACTTGGAAGTTGTTCTCCAGATCGGCCTTGTGCAAATGGTCTATTTCGATTTCGAATTTTCGGGCGATTTGCTGAAGGGATTTATAATCATATACTCTTTGAGCCTGAAATATTTCTGTGGTTACCCATTTGTAACTGCCTCGTGAGCGGCTAGGCGGAAGAGCGGGGCGACCGAGGCGCTCCGCCTTCCCAGCAACCCCTCCGCGCCTCGCTCGCCCCGCTCTTCCGCCTAGCCGCTCCTCCGCCTTGGAAAGATTGAGACGCCTGGGTACGAGGCAGCATTTGTAATGTTACTAGTGTTAATTAACGAAACGTCGATTTATATTGTTTAGTCTTATGTTTATGGCTCTTCATTTAAAAGTTTTGAGCTGGACCTTCATTTATTCTACGTTTACGCTTTACGCCCGGAAAATCACTCGCCACGATCATAATAAACCATAGTTAATATAATTTACTGACATAACCATATAACTAAGTTTCTTATTACAACCCCGCCCAGTTTGTCATGGCTGGTTTTACATATAGCCGTATTTATGTATATATGATAGAAAACATTGTTCATTTATTTGCAAAAGCAAGCAAGTCAGTGTCAGTGTCTCGTTCAAACTAAACAGCCTTTGCCCTGTAGCGCATATATCTTATCGCAGACCAACAGATTTCCTGAATGAAGAATGGTATGCCTTGACTCATCAATTAAATTTTCTCTTAGATCGCCATAAAGACAGCGCTGCGCATGCATTGTAGTTTATATATACGTATTTTACGGATATGCCTATCCAATTCCGATGACACTGTACGAGTGTACGTTCTGTATCCGCCATGAACGAAGAACCACAGTATCTGATAAGATGAAGTACATTTCGAATTCGCTTTCCGATTGCGTTATTCGATTTCGAATTATGTTATTCGATTTCGAATTATGTTATTCGATTTCGAATTATATAATATATAAATTCGAAATCTAATTTTGACCCTAGTTCTGAGCAAGTGGTTGGCTGCAACCCTCGCGACCGGCAATTTAGAACAACCAATCATAGAAGGCGTTCCGAGCGCTGCGAGTCTACTGTATTATTCGGAGTATTATTTTTCGTGTTCTTCTGTCTACAGTTGATCCGGTCCTGTATTTCGACAGCAGAGCAAATTCTCTTTAGTGTATTTCGCTGTCGAATAACCGTGCTGAATGTTAGTAAACCAACTTTAGCGGGTGGAATTTGGCCGATGGAGATGAATTTTGATGACAAACGTTTTATCAGAAAGTACAAAAGATTATAAATATATTAATAATCTTTATTAATTTAATTAATGTACTTAATCTTGATAATTAATAAAGCACAAACATGGGATAGAATGGACAGGACGCAGCAGGGGTGGCGTATGCTATTAGGATGCTGCCATTCGCCGCTATAGTCAAGCCTGGTCGGAACATGATAGTCGATCTCTCCCGTGCTTGTAGGGTTTTTCTCCGGGGTCTCCGGTTTTCCTCCTTCAATAAAACCAACACTTAGATCTTAGCTATGCTTTGTGGTCAGACATGGGTCGTATATGATGGCAGCCTGCGGCGCCTTTGACATGCCTTCGACTTGGCCACTTTCGAGCTAAAACATTTGTAAAGTCATACTTCTGTTGTGTCTGTAAATTTACCTGTAATAATATTAAAGTAAATGGTTTGAACCTACTGTAGGAGTATCATTTGATGTGTGAAGTTGATCGTCGAGGTTGTTGTAGTCTTGAGAAAGACTAAGTCTTTCTCTAGAATACGACAACCTGGACGATCAATTTCACACATGTATACACTGTACTAATAAAAATATATTATCACTAAGATTGTCGTTTTACGGATTTCAGGTTGGTGCGAAAGCGATTTTCTGTTACAAAAACAATGGTAAAGTTCTTCTAAGAAGTGGAGAACTCATTGCCTACAGTTTACCCCCACTCATAGAGGTAGATGACTATTTTACGGAAGTTATAAGTGGCTTTATATACCTTATCCATAAATGGCCTTTATATGCGTTTAAATTGTATTTTTTAGCCACGTTCTTGTGTTTGTAATTCAAAACATTTATAGCAGAAGAACGCGGTTAGGCCGTGAATAAGTCTTTTGTTTCTGGTCAGCGGCGCGTCATCTTTGACCTTTGCGCATTGATTTGTTTTTGTATGTTTTTTATAAGAAAATAAAACATATACTTGAACGTTTTCATTCTATTATAGTTCTGGTTATCTGTTTCAAAGCCAGGCAATTTGAAAATAGTTTGTATTAAAGCTATATACTAAAGAAATCAAGACGTATAAGTGATGCTATACTTATAATATACCATTTCTGTTCCATCGAAGTTTTTCCTGAAAAAAATATGTAGAAAAAAAGCGCGTCACCACATCAATTTTGGAGATGCCCTCTGACCCGAAACAGAAAACGTTTTCTCGGCCTTAGAAATGCATTAGAAAACTATTAAATTGGCGCCGGGTGGTTATAGTTAGTTATTTTGGTAGTTAGTTGACTAAACGACTAAATATTAGTTAAACTATAAAATCATGACTGAATAGTAATTTTTATTTCGTCTTACCTGATGAAGGAGTCTGCTCCAAACGTCAGCAGTATTTCGTTACTAAAAATCGTGGCAGTTCACCACCTTTTCACTTTGTTAGATTAGATTAGATTAGATTAGAATAGATTAGTTAGTTAGTTAGTTAGTTAGTTGTTTGTTAGATAGTTAGTTAGTTAGTTAGTTAGTTAGATCGTTAGTTAGTTAGTTAGTTAGTTAGTTAGTTAGTGAGTGAGTGAGTGAGTGAGTTAGTTAATGAGTTAGTTAGTTAGTTAGTTAGTTAGTTAGCTAGTTAGTGAGTGAGTGAGTGAGTTAGTGAGTTAGTTAGTTAGTGAGTGAGTGAGTGAGTTAGTTAATGAGTTAGTTAATGAGTTAGTTAGTTAGTTAGTTAGTTAGTCAGTCAGTCAGTCAGTCAGTCAGTCAGTCAGTCAGTCAGTCAGTCAGTGAGTGAGTGAGTGAGTGAGTGAGTGAGTGAGTTAGTTAGTTAGTTAGTTATATAGTTAGTTAGCTAGTTAGTTAGTTAGTTAGTTAGTTAGTTAGTTAGTTAGTTAGTTAGTTAGTTAGTTGTTTGTTAGTTAGTTAGTTAGTTAGTTAGTTTGTTTGTTAGTTAGTTAGTTTGTTAGTTTGTTAGTTAGTTGGTTAGTTAGTGAGTGAGTGAGTGAGTGAGTTAGTTAGTTAGTTAGTTATAGTGAGTGAGTGAATGAGTGAGTGAGTGCTGGAGTTAGTTAGTTAGTTAGTTAGTTAGTTAGTTAGTTAGTTAGTTAGTTAGTTAGATATAGTTAGTTAGTTAGTTATATTAGTTAAACTATAAAATCATGACTGAATAGTAATTTTTATCTAGTCTTACCTGATAAAGGAGTCTGCTCCAAACGTCAGCAGTATTTCGTTACTAAAAATCTTGGCGGTTTACCACCTTTTCACTTTGTTAGATTAGATTAGATTAGAATAGATTAGTTAGTTAGTTAGTTAGTTAGTTAGTTGTTTGTTAGATAGTTAGTTAGTTAGTTAGTTAGTTAGTTAGATCGTTAGTTAGTTAGTTAGTTAGTTAGTGAGTGAGTGAGTGAGTGAGTTAGTTAATGAGTTAGTTAGTTAGTTAGTTAGTTAGCTAGTAAAATTCTTTATTGCCTCCATATTTGAAGATACAAAATAATATAAAATAAAAATAAATTAGCATACAGTATATTACATCTTTTTGTTATTTTTTTAAAATAAAGAACTAATCATAAATATCTGTCAATATAACTAACTGTTTTAATTGTCTCAGAGATATACTCAGCAACCCCAAAATAAAATTGTTTTATCAGATCTCTTCTGTGTTCTTGCAGTGTCCCCACGTCTCCAAAGAGAGTATATAACAAGCTGTCATCATCCAACATATTCAGCTTGGCTGAAATTTCTATAGGCAGACAATCTGTCAACCAATTCCAAAATCGTTCTCTTATTACAATTGTTTGTTGACAATAAAGCATAGCGTGCTTGACAACATTTTTAAAATTCCGGCCACAAGAATTACAAAACATATCTTTGTCATTTCCATTGAACCGCACTCCAGCAACAAGGAATGATCCACATAGGATATTGACAATTGTACACACATGTTCCTTCATTAAACTGTTATCTTGTGCTAGTTTTAACCACATACTAGGTGCCAAATCTTCAACGACATATTGGTATAACTGAAGTCCTGGCTTGCTTCGAATCTTTAATTTCCATGCTGAAATCTCTGAATTTCTAATATTCTCAGTTACCAACCTTTTCCATTCAGATTTACTTGGAAAATATCCAGATTTCAAAAATTCATCCATGTGTCTCCACAAGTCATATTTCTCTAAAACTATTACGACATCAGGTATAAACCCTGTAATTTTATGTGGATTCCATTTCCACCTTATCAATCGTAACATGAAAATTCTACGATAAGTACAATGCTCACTTGCTGAAATGAATCGTCTCAAGAACATAAGTTCACGTTTGTCAATTTCAGCTTCAACAGACCAAACGCCAAGCAACCCACGTGCAGCAGATCCTGATGTTCCACTCAATAATCCTAAACATATCCTGACAAAAATATTTTGCACCTTTTCCAATTTTTTTAGTCCGGTTCGTTTGAGTCTCCATAATTCAGCTCCATATAACATTTTCGGTAGACCAATTCTTTTCCATAATTTGATAGCCACCAGGGGGTTGATTCCATTTATCCTGCAGCCCATGTTAGCTAAACCAATACCAGAACTCTGGCCCGACCTGGCTGCTTCTAAAAACGGCTGTAGGCTGTTATTATCTACATGCCATATTTTACCAAGATTGCACCAGACTTTCTTTTCCACAATTTCATTATCTCCAATGGACCATCTCCTTTGTGTGTTTAACAGGGAGTTTTTTTCGTCTTTCTCCAAATGTTAGAACCACTGTTTTCCCTTTATTAAACGTTAGTCTCCATCTCAAACTATATTCATGTAGTCGTACAAGCATAGAGTCAAGACCATTTTTTAATCTAGACATCATAGTAAGATCATCAGCGAACATTGGTGATCCGACATACGAATTATACATCGTTATCCCAGCAGACAGACTTTCCAATTCTTCAATTAGATCGTTAATAAATAACAAAAAGAGCCATGGGGAAAGTACTCCACCTTGTCTTGTTCCTTGCAAAACAGCATAATGTCTCGAGCGTATTCCATTGTAATAAACATATTCCTCCATGCCTGAGTACCAGCTTTTAATAAGCCTCCAACATTTCCCTTTAATTATGGCATTATGATACAATTTAAATAGCATGCCGTCAATCCATAATTTATCAAAAGCTTTGGCAACGTCTACATAACAGACAAACACTTTATCATTGTCCTCACAACAGTGTTTAATACTTTCATCAATAACGAATGAAGTTGTTAAGGCATCCTGCTCACTTTGGTACGCTCCTTGTAGACCATGAGGATGACATCTGGCCTTACTTTGGATTCTATTGAGTACCAAACGTTCCAAGACTTTATTAAAACTACATAGCAGAGTGATACCTCGATGATCGTCAAACGTTGAAGCATGAGTTTTACCTCCTTTCGGGATTGATATTTTAATCCCCAATTTAAACTGTTTTGGGATATATTCAAGTTCAATGATTTTGTTGTAAAGAATTACAAGTTTTTCAACCAAAATTCCACCGGAGTATTTAATATTCTCATAAGTAATACCGTCATCACCAGGGGCTTTGTTATTCGGTAACATTGAAATGACTTTTTCTAACTCTGACGTAGATATAGGATCTCTGAGTATATCATCAATGTCAGTAGCCGACTTCATTGAAATGTCTTTAATTTCATTTTCGATGAATTTCTTAAAGTCATCATTGAACGTAATGTTCTCTTCGGGAGATAAAAGGTTCTGGTAATATGCAGCCCAGGACTCTGCGATTTTTTCTGAGTCTGTAACAAACTTACCATCTGCTGTTATCACATTCACCGAATTACCTTTTTTGTTTCGACGTCGGTTTACGTATTTCCAAAATTTAGTGTTATCAATCTCTGAAGCATCACTAAGTTCCTTAAAGTCATTCTCCTCCGCACTCATTACCATTCTGCGTTGTTCCTTTCGAAAAAGACGTTTCGCATTTTTGTAAGCCCGAAAGCTTTCATAGTGATCACCTCTCGGACGTCCATCTAAGATCCATTTTCTGTGGCACTCCATACAAATGGACTTCAGATTACGGAGTTCGTCATTCGTGAGTGAGTGAGTTAGTGAGTTAGTTAGTTAGTGAGTGAGTTAGTTAATGAGTTAGTTAATGAGTTAGTTAGTTAGTTAGTTAGTTAGTTAGTTAGTTAGTCAGTCAGTCAGTCAGTCAGTCAGTCAGTCAGTCAGTCAGTCAGTCAGTCAGTCAGTCAGTCAGTCAGTCAGTCAGTCAGTCAGTGAGTGAGTGAGTGAGTGAGTGAGTGAGTGAGTGAGTGAGTGAGTGAGTGAGTGAGTTAGTTAGTTAGTTAGTTAGTTAGTTAGTTAGTTAGTTAGTTAGTTAGTTAGTTAGTTAGTTAGTTAGTTAGTTAGTTAGTTAGTTAGTTAGTTAGTTAGTTAGTTAGTTAGTTAGTTAGTTAGTTAGTTAGTTAGTTAGTTTGTTAGTTTGTTAGTTGTTTGTTAGTTAGTTAGTTAGTTAGTTAGTTTGTTAGTTTGTTAGTTTGTTAGTTTGTTAGTTAGTTGGTTAGTTAGTGAGTGAGTGAGTGAGTGAGTTAGTTAGTTAGTTAGTTAGTTAGTTATAGTGAGTGAGTGAATGAGTGAGTGAGTGCTGGAGTTAGTTAGTTAGTTAGTTAGTTAGTTAGTTAGTTAGTTAGTTAGTTAGTTAGTTAGTTAGTTAGATATAGTTAGTTAGTTAGTTATATTAGTTAAACTATAAAATCATGACTGAATAGTAATTTTTATCTAGTCTTACCTGATGAAGGAGTCTGCTCCAAACGTCAGCAGTATTTCGTTACTAAAAATCTTGGCGGTTTACCACCTTTTCACTTTGTTAGATTAGATTAGATTAGAATAGATTAGTTAGTTAGTTAGTTAGTTGTTTGTTAGATAGTTAGTTAGTCAGTTAGTTAGTTAGATCGTTAGTTAGGTAGTTAGTTAGTTAGTGAGTGAGTGAGTGAGTTAGTTAGTTAGTTAATGAGTTAGTTAGTTAGTTAGTTGGTTAGTTAGTTAGTTAGTTAGTTAGCTAGTTAGTGAGTGAGTGAGTTAGTTAGTTAGTGAGTGAGTGAGTGAGTGAGTTAGTTAATGAGTTAGTTAGTTAGTTAGTTAGTTAGTTAGTTAGTGAGTGAGTGAGTGAATGAGTGAGTGAGTGCTGGAGTTAGTTAGTTAGTTAGTTAGTTAGTTAGCTAGTTAGTGAGTGAGTGAGTTAGTTAGTTAGTGAGTGAGTGAGTGAGTTAGTTAATGAGTTAGTTAGTTAGTTAGTTAGTTAGTTCGTTAGTTAGTTAGTTAGTTAGTTAGTTAGTTAGTTGTTTGTTAGTTAGTTAGTTAGTTAGTTTGTTAGTTTGTTAGTTAGTTGGTTAGTTAGTGAGTAAAATTATTTATTGCCTCCATATTTGAAGATACAAAATTATATAAATAAAATTATATGTCGTAAATTTATATATTTAAGTAGTTATAAGATATAACCAATTATACGAATGAATGAAAAGACGGATTCTGTAAACAATACCAAATATATCTGGCACTTTGCAGTTCATAATTCTCATTTAAATTGTTTCTTTCACTTGTACTAAAGACCGAATAATCCCCCAATAAATTCTGGATAGATCTTTGGTTATCCGGAGAAATGAGAATTATACTGATGACCAATCCTCTTCAGCTTGCTCGGTCTGGCTGCAGAATAGTAAAGCATGATGAACTGGATTTATAAATCTATTTTTACACTTGGAGCAAGTTCCGTTAAAGTTCCGGTATTTCCTAGTCTGTTCTTTTTTACTGTAAGCGGAGCCACAAAGTAGTCTAATCGCATCCGTAATCTATCTTGAATCTGATGGTGAGTAGTTCCACAGTTAACCACACTTACTTATTCCAATTTGTGGGTGACAAAGAAGGTAAAATTCCAGTTGCGATTTTTTGCTAATTTTTTCTGTTCCAGTCTCGTTGATCTGCATAAACAGCGCTTTTTACAATGTTCTCCCATCTAGTTTTCGAAGGAAATGTTTCATTTCTCAGATAGTCATCAATGGCCAAAACGATCTAATTCTTGTAAAATTTTAATATCTGGGATGAAACCAGTCATTTCACTCTTGTTCCATTTCCATTTAATCAGCCTTCGTATAAAAAGCTTTCTATGAACCACATACGAATTTGAATTTATTATTATGCCTAGTAGGTATAATTTTCTTTTAATGATTTCAGCTTTGATGCTGTGAAGACCTAAAAGGCCCCTCGTAGCCGCACCAGACGAGCCAGGGATAAGGGACTGCACAGCTCTGGAAAATACGTTTAACACTCTCTCTAGGTCTTTGAATTGTTGGGTTTAGGCAGCTAAGTTATTAGTTAAAAGGATTTATGGTGAAGGAAAATTTCGAGTGTTGGAATTATACATACATTTTAAGACCAAACCGGGACCAGTTGCGAAAAATGCAACTTCAAGGCCTTCCGGCTGGAATTGAACCCGCGACACTGCGATGCTAGTGCAGTGCTCTGACCACTGAGCTACGGAAGCCGTTGCCGAGAACCTAGTCACGAGTTCTGTACAGTATATATGGTGGTGGTAATGCCAGGATAAGTTATTAGTTAGTTAGTTAGTGAGTTAGTTTGTTAGTTAGTTAGTTGGTTAGTTGGTTAGTTGGTTAGTTAGTTAGTTAGTTAGTTAGTTAGTTAGTTACAGTAGTTAGTTACAGTAGTTAGTTACAGTAATTAGTTAGTTAGTTAGTTAGTTAGTTAATTAGTTAGTTATTTAGTTAGTTAGTTAGTTAGTTACAGTAGTTAGTTAGTTAGTTAGTTAGTTAGTTAGTTAGTTAGTTAGTTAGTTAGTTAGTTAGTTGTTAGTTAGTTAGTTAGTTAGAAAGTTAGTTAGCTGGTTAGTTGGTTAGTCGGTTAGTCGGTTAGTCGGTTAGTCGGTTAGTTAGGTAGTTAGTTAGTTAGTGAGTGAGTGAGTGAGTGAGTTAGTTAGTTAGTTAGTTAGTTAGTTAGTTAGTTAGTTAGTTAGTTAGTAAGTTAGTTAGTTAGTTAGTTAGTTAGTTAGTTAGTTAGTTAGTTAGTTAGTTAGTTAGTTAGTTAGTTAGTTAGTTATAGGTGAGTTAGTTCTAGTTAGTTATAGGTTAGTTATAGTTAGGTTAGTTAGTTAGTTAGTTAGTAAGTTAGTTAGTTAGTTAGTTAGTTATATGTGAGTTAGTTCTAGTTAGTTATAGGTTAGTTATAGTTATAAACGTTTGTAGGAAAATTATCTAGAAAGTCAAAATACTTATATTACATACCAAACATTGAAATAAATGTAATAAAATTAGGTTTATGTTCTTTTGATAGTCTAAAAATATCATATAAAGTGAATGTTTCAGACAATTTACGAAAGTTGATTTACGAAATTTTACGAATGAAGTCTATTGCTGCTGTATATGTTTGATAATTCACTTCACTTTATTCGCCACAAAAGAATAATAGTTTACATTGTTATAAAAAATGGATAGGCGAGGACCTCATGAAACCAACAGGCTTTTATTAAAGAGGTCCCCTCGTGTAAGTTTAACATTATTTAGATATAAAACTAATAGATAGATAAATGCAAGCATATAGCGGATTTAGATATTCGCCCATTAAGTAGAAAATCAAAAAGTTTCTTTTTGAAGGAGAATATAGTAACTGAGTAGGTATAACTAAGGATGGTAAAGAATTCCAAATTTTTGGGCCTAGATAAAGAATTGTAAATTGTTTGATAATTGTTCGGCATGTATGCAGTAATCTGTCGCAGATCTATAGTATTATAATTATGTACTTGAGTAATATAGTTAAAAATAAATCGAGAAAAGACGAGAGTAACAAACAATGGTGATATAAGAACATAAATTTAGCAATATGAAATGAATTTATTTGTAAATATCTAAACAATTTTAAGTGGATAAACAATGGTGCTGAATGGGCACGATAATTTGAATTCGTTATGGCACGGACCGTTCGTTTCTGAAGGAGAATAATTCTATTTAAACTAGCAACATATGTAGATGACCAAACTACTGTATATTGCAATAACTAATATACTGATATGTATGTTTTTCTAATTCTAAGGAGACAGATCTGGAACTCATTGAACAGTCAATCGAAGGTGGTTCTGTTTTGTGCAAGTAGGTTCAGGACGTTGACAATATACAACCTATCAAGACAAACGTTTCTCTCATTGCGTGGTAGACGGTGAATACTATAGTTTCCATCTATGAAATTGACGTCTTTTGTTCTTCTTTTTAAGGTTAGGAACGTTTGCGTCTCTGATATAGAATTTCCTGAATTTTGAGAGCATTTAATCAAGAAAAATCTAATGGTCGTAAATCTCGTTTTTATAGTGTATCCCATCATTTTTAAGAAACATTTTGTGCAAATGGAACTGCATTTTACTGTCGGGTATTTTCTCGCCAATCCATTCTTTAATTAGCTTGGATTCATTTGATATAATATGACTAGCCTATTATGATGACTGCACGTATATATATATATATATGTCTTTTATAGTCGTGCTAATCTACATGGCGCAGCCGAATCACTGTATTATAGATACCAACGGTGTTAATTAGGGTTTTTTGGTTAGGGTAAGGGTTAGTATTCGGCATTTGTTGATAAAATTTGTTGATAAAATGACTTCACGTCAATTTCATAGATGGAAAATAGTGCTAACCGGTGTAGACAAGTTAGGCCTGGGGAGGGGCGATTCCTTTCTTTTCTGAACCATAACAAGTATTGTTTTGGGAGGCCAGAGTGTATAGACTTGTTTCTTGCCGAACCTATATCGGTCGGTTGGGGAAGCCCAATATTTCTCAATGAGCCATCTGGCAAAACTTTGTACAGGTACATGTTTTTTTGAAAAACTGTGTAAATATTAACCAATCTGTGATTGATTGTTCAGGTTTCGGCATCCCGTGAAACCGAATACTGCTACATTACGTAACCTTGAAGAAAATTTCTTCCTTATCTACGCTCAAGGTAATGTGAGCAGTTTGATATTCACTATTCATTTATCTATATTATTTTAGTATCAACCAACTAGTGGTCTATTACAAATTCGGCATTCTGATTGGTTGAGCTTCTAGTGGTCTATTGGTGATAGACCACTAGTATAGCGTTATCCAATCACAAATATTCTTATAACTGGAATATTACTATCCTGATCAATCAGAAGCCACGACATTTCACGCTGCAAGGAAAAACTGAAATCTAGTCCAAACACATGGCGTCTGCTAAAATTTACATACGATTGATGAAATCATAAAAACATTGGCTCAAAGTAATGGAAAATTGTTCAGTTTGACATTTTCGAATAAGAAACTGATGAATTCGCTTATGCCTATGGAGTATATCTACACCAAATTTAATTACAGTAATTACTAATTACAATCTCGTTTTTTGTGAGCGATTGTTTATCGTATGTGCCATCGAGCTACTCAATACATTTTGAATGGGAAGACTTCTACAAACAAAAAGGTGAATCTATCTGGAAATTTGGAACAATGTTTGATAAGACTTTTTTATGTTAAAGAAAGGTTGTTTATGGTTGATACTAAAACAATTAGACAACTCGTCCTCGTTTTCTACGAGCAGATAGTCAACTCGCCTCGTTGACTATCAGTTCGTAGAAAACTCAATCTCGTTGTCTAATTGTTAAGTAGACTTGTAGTATAGTCTTTGTTCTTATGCTAATCATGTAATATGTTGGTTAAGCTACTCGCTACTAGGCAACGATCCCACGGGATCTCGGATTATAGCGAAGGCAAAACAAGGAGACGTTTTCTTTGTTTTGTGCACTATTGTTTTGAAATTTGCTTTTTCTGGACTTGTGCTTTTGCTGGACTTGTGCTTTTGCTGGACTTGTGCTTTTGCTTCTGTCGCAACTTGGCCCCCATAAGAGCTTCGTTCCTTTGTTTTGTCATTCATTTGTCCTAGCTTTATACTTATATATGCTCACGTGATCGGCCATATGATAAACGATGGCTTACTTGTCTAAATATTTTGAATACAGTAAGCACATGTTTTTCTATTAGTAGCTTTTTTGAAAGGTATACTTATAGTTATAACCAGGGACGAAAGGTACTAAATCCCCCAAAAATGTTGAAAAATGTCGAAAGAGTTTTTTTTTTTTAGTTTTAGCCTTATATTTACGCAGTGAAGTTTGCTCGTATTAAAGTTCGTAACGAAGTCAAACGAGCAAGATTTTGAAATGCGTTTTATCTCCAGGATTTCG
This sequence comes from Chrysogorgia sp. JL179-B06, assembly GCA_035772405.1. NCBI lineage: Eukaryota > Metazoa > Cnidaria > Anthozoa > Scleralcyonacea > Chrysogorgiidae > Chrysogorgia > Chrysogorgia sp. JL179-B06. The sequence continues at coordinate 3,671,466 of JAYKKM010000035.1, read as the reverse complement.
TTTATATGCACATATAAACGAAATATAAACGTCTTTCCATTAAACATTTTCATCCTATTCACTTGTTGTTGATTTTGTTCTCTATAGGATTGCATAAACCTTTCTTAAAATCTTTGCTCATTTATCTGAAGACGCCATGTTTTTTCAATCATCAACTAATCGCGAATGACGATAGGAGATGATTGGTATTTACTAATTAATAATTAGTCACTGAAGTCGAGGTAAATATAACGATAATCACCGAGACTGAGGTGACTAATTGTTTTAGTATAATTTCAGGCCTGAACTGAATATCCAATTGAGAAATTTTAAACAAACAGTTTGAACTGCAGTGTTAGATATAATTTGTAAATCCAATAATGCTCGATGTTTTCTTCACGCTTGACAGCTTTCAAAAACACACTAACGATCAAAACTGACGTAAAAATACAAATCATTTTACAATAAACAACTTCCTCACCCTTAGACAGTTCTATCTTGAGAGAAATCTGATGTATACAGTGTCTTTATACTAAGTTTTTAGCCCTTTCAACGATTTATTACAGTTATAATAGTGTAGTCGCCATTTTGAAAAAATTCGTCAGGTTTTAGAAACCATACATCAAAATGATGATTCCAAGAGAGACTGGAACGAATAAACTCAGTCGGTTACAAAAAACACTTTTTCAAGTATGATTTCTAGTGATGTGAGACTCGTTTAAGCTCAGAAATTATACTAAGGACAATTAGTAAATATAGATCATCACCTATCACTAATACGCGATTCTTATTGGTCGATCGAGAAATTAGATTATTCATATTAATTATTATAGGCTCGTAGAAAAAGAGGGCTAGTTGTCTAATTGTTAAATAAATAGATATCGAGTAGCGTAGCTAATCAGATTATATGAGCATTTGCATTAGTACTGTAGGTAAAAACAATTATATTATTTAGATTTCTATGAGATGATTCAATATCATGAAAATTCCGAGTACATCGGCTAATTGTTATAGTTATTGAATGCGATTTCACAAGCAGGTTTTTTCCACTCAAATGTGAAATTCTTTCATTTACAATTGTGTCATTAGGTGATTTGGCGTCTAGTAGTGATCCTGATTATCACAAATCTAATCGAGGATACTCTGAAAATGTTGTCAACGTAACAAGAAACGTTGATTCCAGAGCGAGGTCTCCCAGTGACCTAAGCAAGAGAATCCATGGTAAATATATTCCTTACTAGAAATACGTGTACGCAATAATCCCCTCGCCCGCCTTTTCTATCCCCCCCGGAAACTCCCCATCCATGGTGTCCAGACCTCGCACGCCGTCGCCGTGTATTTGTGCATTTGCAAAAATTCATAATTTGCAAAAGCCCGTTTCGTCGAAGAAATGTTTGAACGTTATCTCGGCCAATATTTAACCGATTTAAACTCTGAAAACAGATTTGGAATTAGCGAGTCAACATACATAACATACGCGTTTACTATATTACGAGAACGTGAGTACCCTTCGTAAAAACGGTTTATGTACTTAGAAATTAGTCGGCTATAAGCCGGCACTTCGTCGTATATTATTTTAAACGTTATCTCGATCAATATTTAACCGTTTTCAATTCTGAAAACAGATTTGGAATTAGCGAGTCAAAATACATATTCGGATTTCTATTTCCTCAATTTCTATTTTCTCTTTTTGAAAAAAACACACACATAAGTATCTAGTTACCAGGGCCAAATTTTCCTTTTTGCGCGGACGGCCGTTGATGCATGTAAATATATAAATAAACTCGATTCTACTTTGCCCACCCTGCCAAGCATCCCGTGATAAGGGACTAAACGCCGGTCGATATTAGCACCCTCGCCCTCAGGCCTTCGGCCGGCGCTTCGCGTTAAGTTACAAATCACATCAAGTATTTACTAGATATTCTCATAAAAACGTTCGCACAAATATACACACACGTATTCCATTCCTATATACGGTCATGCCCGTATAGACTATTTCATAAAGATGGCTGACAGCATGGCAACACTATAGATTGTTTTATACGTCATATCCGCCGCGTTGATGTATACCTCAACAATAGAATTTTAAAGTGTGAGGTACAAAAGTGTGAGTTGTACAAAAACTGGAAAAGGAATAAAAGTGCATAAACTAATAATAAAAACTAAAAATAACAAAAAACTTGTAGGAAATTAAATAAAAGAAAAACGTTCGTTAAGACCAAGAGGATGTGTGGTGCCAAGTTTAAAAATGAGACGCTTCTCTTGCAGTTTGCGGTTATCGTTACTACCTGAGATGGGAAGGATGGCACAGACTTCAAGTTTTTGTTTCTTACTGCTTTATTATCGCCTAATCCCCTTGGTGAATATTAGACCTGTCATTTCTCCCTCCCCCTCCCAGTCTGTCTGCTGATTTACACTAACTGTAAAAATAGCAAATGATTTAACTTTTCGCATCTCGTTAATTATCAGTTTGTTTATCTTCCGTGCATTTGATTGGCTACTTTCTACTTGTGACACCCTTTTGGCATATATATAAGCCCTATTTATTTTATTTCATCTCGTCTTACTCTGATGAAGGGCTCCGCTCGAAACGTCAGTATTTCGTCACTAAAATTCTTGACAGTTTACCACCTTTTCACTTTGCTATATATATATATATATTATATATATCAGCAGTTAATGTAAATTTCTCTTTTAGGTTCCGTAATGGTTGTCATTTGGATTTGTCTTGCTTCTATCGGTTTATTTTTTGCACGCTACACGAGAAATGTTTGGTCAGACGTTACACTCTTTGAGCAGAAAGTTTGGTTTCAGGTACTGTTAAAATTTTCTTACCACTGGTATACCTCCCGCACCCGATGGACATGATATATGTACTTCACTTGATCGTCTCTCCCAAATACAGTACAATATTACTGATATAGGTTCTATACAAAGTGAATAGTTAAATGCAAAAATATTTTGTGATTTAAGCTTTGCGTTGATGTTCTATAAAGGTTTGTTTGTCCGAAATCCTATCAGCGGACGCATCCGAGATATATTTCACAATGCGCCGCCAGGAATCTTTAGTCATAATCTGATTAGAAAGGTCTTCTATCATCTGATTGGTATCTCTAGCAACACAGTCAATGTAGTTGATTGGTCTTCTGCCTCTTGTCGGACATGGTAGCCTCATGAAGATGACATCGGAGATGATTTGGTCCTTGGCAGTTGCACGATAGCATAAGTGGCCTATCTAGCTCTTTGCTGAGCAACAATAGTTGAAATTGGTGGAATACCATCATATATTTCAGCTTTGGTTTTGTGCTCACGCCATGATATGTTCTGGGCTCTCATTAACAGGCGCGTATAAGTTCCATCAAGTCGATATTCGAGATCCTTCTTATACGCCATTGGAGAGAAAATATAAGATCAAAGGAAAAGGTTTTCAGTATGTTTTCGTATAGAGGACTATAATTATTCATCACTATTCACCTCCACTTGGTGAATAATTATTAAATATAACATAAGTAATAAAATGTTACTCCAAATAGATATTCGGTCTAAACTTAAAACTAAAAAATTAAGATTATCTTCTTGACAGATTATTACTGGTAAGTTATTCCACAATCGTCTGGTAGTTGGCGAGTAAGAGTTTTAAATTTAAGCCATTTTGTTTTAAATGGTAGTTGTTTAAGTTTCGTTCCGGAGCCTGTAAGATTATAACTAACTGTTCTTAATTTAAAACGTGTTGGATGTACTGAGGTCCATGTTCTTTCATACATTTAAAAAGTGATTGAAAATATTTTCGATTGGTAAGATATTTAAGCCTTTCATAGGCATGGCTCTTAGTTACATCCAATATCGTTCTTATAGGATATAGTAATTTGCGTCCTGACCAGTTTTTAGATTCAGTCTTTCCAATATATACCCACTAAAACCGGACTGCAATATTCAAGGTGTGGTAGGATAAAGGACTTATACAATCGTATGACCACATCTTGCGGTAGAAATCGCTTAATTCTTTGGAGAGCAGCAGTTTTCGAGTATGCCTTTCTTAGTTGATTCTTTATATGCACTTAAAATGCCAGCAAAAGGTCGATACTTAGTCTTAACCTAAGGATTTTTAAAGAGTCTTCTATTGCAATAGATTGATTATCCAATTGGAAGTTATAGCTGTATTTAGAAGGTCCTATCGATAGAGCTAGGGTTTTGGATGAATTGATAGTTAGGTAATTTAACGTGAACTACTCCGATAAAATGTTACGTTTTCTACTGATCTTGAATTCCAGAACCATTGAAGATACATCTGTGAAGTATTCGGTTGTATCATCGGCATATAATCTATACCTTGTCACTGAAGATGTTTATATCGTTTATTAATAAATATATTAAAAAGAAGTGGACCTAACAGTGATCCTTGTGGTAACCCAGTTTTCACTAATTTCTAATCCGAATATATTCCTTCTACTTTCACTCGTTGATAGCGACCATATAGGTAGGCCTTCATCTGCAATGGTTTAGCAGATTCTCCAAATCCATAGGATTTTATTTTTGCAGCAATTATAAATTATGATGAACTGAATAGAAAGCCTTGCTAAGGTCAATAGCTATAGCTGCCACACACTTATTTTCATCAAGATTAAAACGCCAGTCCTCGATAATTTTGAGTAGGGCAGTGCAGCAAGAGTGATCCCTTCAGGAATCCTGATAAATTTTGTGAAAGATTACTATTAGGACAAAAAGTATTTATTATATATCTGATCGTACATGATCTTCTCGTATGATTTGGATAGTTCTGTAAGAACTGACACTGGTCGATAGTTTGTCTTGACTGTTTCATCAGACTTCTTATGAACAGGATCAGAATATTTCCATTCTGCAGGCCAAATATTATCAGTTATATAAATTAGTTAATTAATCGAGCAATTTCCTCCGCTATCGCTGGTGAGGACTGCTTAAGAAGTCTTGATGATATGTTGTCAAAGCCAACTGATGTTGTCAAAGCCAACTGTATTTACAAAAGCAAACTGTACTGTACTTACAATCAATTTCGTCACTAAAAATCTTGGCAGTTTACCACCTTTTCACTGTACTTACAAACTGTTGTCAAAGGCCAACTGTACCAAGAGGAAAAGGAAGATTTCTGGTGACTCTAACCATTTGAGCCATCGAGACTCAGATGGAGAGAGGTAACAATGATCTACTGGTTCAAATGATATAAGTGCCTATGCGGCAGTTACTATACATCAGTAATGTTTGGATGTGTTAACTGCTGTAGTAAATTCAACCCGCATACACGATCATCGTAACTCAGAATCATTTTTCTGAGAGGATATGAGCTTGACACTCATCCATGTATTGTCTGTCTACTCCGAGCTCTTCCTTACTCACTACAGCAGCGCACATATTTCCACTGACCAGTATACAGTAATGCTTGTTTATACAACAAAATTGTGGACAAGGTCGTAAACACAGCTATATAGTCTGCATGTTTTTGCACCCTAAACTACCAGCACTGTACAGTAAATAGGCTAATCATATAGATGGCAAAATTACTCGAATATAATTGGCTAATGAGGAGAGCATTTTTCCTAATTACAGGGCAAAATTACTTGTACCTGATTGGTTGAGACGCCAGCGGGAAACACTTAAGTTATTATGTTGTTTTACTTGTAAATCCAAGCTCCCCTGTTCTCTTAGTCGATGTTTAACTGAATAAAGTTGGTTGTAATTTACCGTTTACTTTCAGTGGATTGTATAGTTGTTTTTCACACTTGGTTTTGACATTTAGCTGGCTTTCTCGTGTTGTTGTGCGTAGAATAAATTTTGCCCTCTATATGATTAACAGGTAATCACATGGTTCCTCGTAAAATTAAGGTTTAATTTCACTTGTGTTTTCAAAGTTTCACAAATTGCCCTTTTTCACAAAAAGCATTTGATGAACGTTTTGAACACAAATCTTCATTCACCGTATAACCTGACAAAACATACATACTTTTCGTGTTTAAATATAGAGTTTTAATTGAGTTTTAGGACTTTTTCGCACCGCGAAGGCCCTGGGGACGAGGTTGGGCCGTTCATAAACAAATAAACTAAATGTGAGACTGAAAACGCTAGGATTCCGTGATGAGGGACTATTAGTACCCTCGCCCTCAGGCCTTCGGCCTTCGCGCCGGGCGAGGGGATAAATGTTCACCGTATTACCATCAACCATATATACTAGAACTCACAACTTGCTCTCAGCAACGGCCTACGTGGCTCACTTGTCAGAGCCGGCGCCGCATAAGATTCGCGGAGGCGTGAATTCAAATCTAACCGAAGGCATTGGAGTTGTATTTTTCGCAACTGGTCTCGGTTTGGTCTTTTTTTCACACTAGTTCCACACTAAAATTTCCACACTAGTTCCTTCCCGTTGATTTACTTTTTAAGTGTCGCAAAAGCTGATGCAGGTGTAATGTAAACACAGTGCACTGTATATAGTCTTCCTTGAAGGGATGCCGAAAGTCATTTTAATAGGGAGCATTGTATATTAAATTTCGAAAGTTTACGAATTAAAATATAGTGGTGTATAAAGGTCAAAACCTTTTTAACAAGTCCGCGAAAAAAATTCTAACAGCGCAATTCCCTTCAGTAAGCCCAACAAGATATTGGTCAATCTTCTAATACAGTGACTTTCCCATATTGAGAGAAAGTTAGACCATCACGTCGGATACAATGTGCTGTTACTAGAAAAATTTGACCAAATTCCCACGTTGATGGTATAATTGAAAGCTATGTATACTAGAGATTATATCAACTTTTTCACTCAAATCCACAACCAGTTTATCACACGGAAAGCACGATTCTCTTGTATAAATAGCATACATGATCAAGTGTCGAATGCAGTTCTTGACAATTTACCAAAATCATTATAATTCTAATTCGCGGTAAAATTTAAAGGCGAGGAAAAGGATTTAGATGATAAATTATACTCTAACTGAATTACTCAATGACCCAAACTCTCTTCGTATTTCATTGTGTAATGTCGTTGCATGTCCCTGGGTTGACGTCATTTCCTGTGAATAGTAAACCAACTTCATCAGGGAAAAAAGCATCAAGTTGAAACTTTAACTGTTGATAATATTAAGCAATTTTTATCACAAAGTACCAAAGATTATAAATATATAAAAATCGTAGAACATAGTTACCAGAAATTTCCGATAATGTGCGCCTGCAATACTCTGACAGTAACGCAGAAATGTTTGTCGAAGATCATTAGCATTACGCAGGTATTCGGAAATAAAGGGGAGCTCCTATATAAACCTATTCAGTTGTACCAATATATAGAACATAATAAACCTACTCTTTGATTATAGAATCGAATAAAAATATTTCAAAACCATTGCCTCTCTTTCCTTTTTTGATGCTATCGATCTTTCGACACTCGTCTTACTCTGACGAAGGGCTCCGCTCGAAACGTCATTATCTCGTCACTAAATTCTTGGCAGTTTACCACCTTTTCACTTTGCTTTCGACAGTTAGGCGTACATATATGTATTGCAGTCATTTTATGCTAGCCAACCATAAGAAAGCGATCTTTAAAAAATCTGAATCCATGATTGGTGTTCAATGATTCGTGTTCGAAGAAGGGATGTATGTCAGTCGATATATAACAATCATGGAGTAACAGTGCAGGGTTAATGGATTAGTGTGAATAGTGTTCTGAAGTTCATGAATACGATGATCTATTTATCAATGTTTTTTAATTTTTCTTTCACGATAATTAGTTCCATCGCTTCCTAATGATTGCTGTAGTACTGGGCACGATTGCTTGCATTATTGTTATTTTTGTGGAAATCGATGGCTTTACCAAGGTAGGTTGTAACGTTTTTATCATTAAGTTTTAATTAATTTTGAAACCTTAAAATTTACGTGTTTATGCAAAAACGTTTTTATCCAATCCGAACACACCCCTTCCAAAATGATATTTTATAATAAAGATGTGGAGCACACCCTTTCTGGGGTGCCACATGGGTCCTATGAGAATTTTATAATACATGGAAAAAAGAGGCCACTGACATAAAAAGTTGGGGTACCGCAGAGTTGAACCAAATAGTGCCAACTATAATTATGGTGGGCATTTTTCACTTCGCCCCTATCAATAAAAATTCGGCATTGAAAGAACTACAGAGGATGTAAGAAATCCAGAGGACGAAATAACTGCAGAGGATGAAAGAACTGCAGAGGATGAAAGAATATAGAGGATGAAAGAATATGGAGGACAAAAGAACAGTAGAGGACGAAAGAACTGCAGAGGATGAAAGAACTGCAGAGGATGAAAGAACTGCAGAGGACGAAAGAACTGCATAGGACGAAAGAACTGTAGAAGACAAAATAACTACAAAGGATGAAAGAACTGCAGAGGATGAAAGAACTGCTGAAGACGAAATAACTGCAGAGGATGAAAGAACTGTAGAAGACAAAATAACTGCAAAAGACAAAAGAACTGCAGAGGACGAAAGAACTGTAGAAGACAAAATAACTGCAGAAGACAAAAGAACTGCAAAAGACGAAAGAACTGCAAAAGACGAAAGAACTGCAGAGGATCTAAGAACTGTAGAAGACAAAAGAACTGCAGAAGATGAAAGAACTGCAAAAGACGAAAGAACTGCAGAGGATGTAAGAACTGCAGAAGACGAAAGAACTGCAGAGGACGAAAGAACTGTAGAAGATGAAAGAACTACAAAGGATGAAAGAACTACAGATGTAAGAACTGCAAAGGATGAAAGAACTACAGAGGACGAAAATCCTGTAGAGGATGTAAGAACTGCAGAGGATGTAAGAACTGTAGAGGATGAAAGAACTGTAGAAGATGAAAGAACTGCAGAGGATGAAATAAATGCAGAGGATGAAATAAATGCAGAGGACGAAAGAACTGTAGAGGATGAAAGAACTGCAGAAGATGAAATAACTGCAGAAGATGAAAGAACTGCAGAAGATGAAAGAACTGCAGAGGATGAAATAAATGCAGAGGATGAAATAAATGCAGAGGATGAAATAAATGCAGAGGACGAAAGAACTGTAGAGGATGAAAGAACTGCAGAGGATGAAAGAACTGCAGAGGACGAAAAACCTGTAGAGAATGTAAGAACTGGAGAAGATGAAAGAACTGCAAAGGATGAAAGAATTGCAGAATATACATGTAAGAACTGCAGAGGATGTGAGAACTGTAGAGGATGTAAGAACTGCAGAAGATGTATACGAACAGCGGATGACAAAACAACTGCATATGTATGAAAGAACTGCAGAGGATGTAGGGAATTTTTAAACTCTTATACGTAACACCCTTTTAAACTCTTATACGTTCGTTCGTTCGTTCGTTCATGTTTTCCGTTTTTGCTGCTCGTCGGAGAAATTTCCTTTCTGTTGAAAGTCCCCGCGAAAGTAGTGATCACAATTTTTGCTAAAACTAAATTTTTCGCAGCGAATTTCTTTCTCTGGCGGCGAACGAAGTGATGAAGTGGAAAATAGGCTTAAGAGAACTAATGCATTATATGGAAGAGATTCCGTTTTGATAGCGACAAACAATGAAATATTATATCAGATATTCGCATTATTTTCTTTCAGGGGGACGATAAATTCAAGGCTCATGCTATTGTTGGACTTGTTGTGCTTTCTCTTGCCACATTACAACCTATTGGCGCTTTGTTTCGGCCGCATCCTGGTACAGCAAAGTATGTTTACCTCCATTCTTCTCTCACTTCGCTATAAGATAACTGACAATTACAAACATGCAAACAAACTTGCTAACTAACTAAGTGGCGTAGCCAAGGGGGGGGAGTGGGGGCGACCGCCCCCCCCCCCCCCCCTTTAAGGGGGAAGATGTTCTGAGCAACAAGTCAAATCCAATTATCAAATTGCCAAAACATTTAGTAATAACAAAATTTTGCAATTGATGGCCTTCAGATTACTTTTAAAAACTTGCCTCAAAAAGCGGGAAATGGTGTTTTAGAGACCTTACAATACTCGCGCTTAGAAAAAATCACGTGGACAACTGTAACCAACTGTAACCAACTGTAACCAACTGTAACCAACTGTAACCACTATAAACAACTGTAACCAACTGTAACCAACTATAACCAACTATAAACAACTGTAACCAACTGTAACCAACTGTAACCAACTGTAACCAACTGTAACCAACTGTAACCAACTGTAACCAACTGTAACCAACTATAACCAACTATAACCAACTATAACTAACTATAACTAACTAACTATAGCTGCTAAGTTCTCAAACGAGCTGGGTTATAATATGAAAAAGAGAAATAAGAACTTCGTAAAATTCCTAAGTAAGAGTACTTATATGTGTCCTATGATGTGTCCTATACTTCAGTCTGACCGGAAGAAGGACACATATTCCGAAACGTCGTCCATTAATAGTAAGTAACTAACTAACCTAACTAACTAACCTACCTAACTATATAAGCTAATTATAACCGAACTAACGTAACTAACTAACGTAACTAACTTAAGTACTTGAAAATTGAAATATGTGTACGCAACCACCTCTCGCCCACTTACTGTTTGAGGCTTTAATAGACGTATAGTGCTCAGATCTTTTACTTGAAAATAAGTAAAGCATCCATTTGCCAATCTAAACAGATATTCAAACTGCTTAATTTTTGGGTGCCGTTTGTGGGCGCAATTTGTGTGTAGTGCACTGAACATGAAGAACATGAGTGAGAAAGTCAGCACTGGTACTTCCACCAGCACTACCTACACTGCTTAACTACAGGGTTAAAAACCAACTAACTAACTAACTAACTAACTAACTAACTAACTAACTAACTAACTAACTAACTAACTTCTAAACAGAAAGACAATAAATAACGCAGTAAATGCAAAAGGAAACGAGAGAAAATCCCCACTGACAAACAAAAGAACATAACTAATTCGGGCTTATTTTTTAGGAGACCAATCTTTAACATTGTTCATCGAATGCTTGGATTGTCAGCGTTTATCCTTTCTAGTAAGTTTAAATATTATTTTAATATACGTTTTGTACAAATATATTAATTTATATATTATATTTATATATAATAATAAATATATTATATTATTTTTTCCGGTTCCTACCAAATCCTGCTTTTTAATTGGTTAACGAGCGGTCCGTATGAGCCCATACCATACCATACGGAACATATCATTCGTATGAGCCCATACCATACGGAACATACCATTCGTATGAGACCATACCATACGGAACATACCATTCGTATGAGCCCATACCATACCATACATACCATTCGTATGAGACCATACAATACTCGTACATAAGCGTTTTATAAGCCGTAAATTATTCTAAAAACATTTGAAAATGAACTCAAACAAGATTGAACACATTGAAAGACGTATACGTGAGTTTTTATCCGAAAGGAGACTTTTATTGGTAAAAACACAGACTTTTCTTTTTTGTCCACTGACTAGAAATACTGATGACGATATTAAGGAAAAAATAAATAAATTATTTACCGTTTTGGTCGGTCCATATTGAGAAATATTTCCCTTGGTCTCAATATTTCTCCATACGGACCTCCCAGCCGGTAAATAACATTTTTACATATGAATTGTACATGAATTCCGTGCATGTGCAGGCTTTGGCAATTTTGTTTACATAATGTTACTTAGATGTAAGGATAAACGCACATTTAGAGTTATTTAACCTTAGCGAAACTAAACGAGATCTTAATTCACGGCAAAAACCTCTACCACTCGGTAAAAGGTACAACAACGAACGTGTCGTGATGACAAATGTTAATAATGCTTTAAAACCCGTTGAAAACATGATGAAATAGCGATATGAACCGCGTTTACACTAGAGGGAAAGTCGTTTCCGGATTCGTAAATCGGTTTGTGGATTCATGACCACATTTATTCGGATTCGTAGGCTGTTTACACTCCAGAGTATTGAGATTCGTAGGCTGTTTACACTACATGGAGGAGTATTGAGATTCGTAGTCTCTTTACACTACAGTATAGTGTTGAGTCTCGTAGGCTGTTTACGCGCTACAGGAGTATTCGGATTTGTAGGTTGTTTACACTACATGCATTGTATTCAGATTCGTAGGCTGTTTACTCTACATGAGGAGTATTCAGATTCGTAAGCTGTATACACTACATGAAGAATATTGAGATTCGTAGGCTGTTTATACTACAGTGTTGCATTGAGATTCGTAGGCTGTTTACACTACATGAGTATTGAGATTCGTAGGCTGTTTACACGAGTGTTCAGACTTATTCGTAGGCTGTTGATATTCGTATTGATATTCGTAGTGTACTACAGGAGTATTCAGATCCTGATCCGTAGTCTGTTTACACGACAGGAATATTGAGATGCCCTTTTAATAATATCCGAAACTGAAACCACGTATAGGCTGTTTACACTACAGGAGTATTGGGATTCGTACTGTAGGTTGTTTACATAACAGAAGTATTGAGATTAATTTGTAGGCTGTTTACACTACTGCAATATTCGGATTTGTAGGTTGTTTACACAACAGGAGTATTGAGATTCGTAGGCTATAATTACACTACAGGAGTATTCAGATTCGTAGCTTGTTTACATTAAGAGTATTCAGATTCGTGGATTGTTTACACTACTATATACAGGAGTATTGAGATTCGTAATTAGCTGTTTATATACTACAGGAGTATTGAGATTCGTAGGCTGTTAACATTAAGAGTATTCAGATTCGTGGATTGTTTACACTATACAGGAGTATTGAGATTCGTAATTAGCTGTTTATATACTACAGGAGTATTGAGATTCGTAAGCTGTTTACACTGCAGTATATTATTGAGATTCTTAGGCTGCTTACACTGCAGTATATTATTTGGATTCGTATAGGCTGTTTACACTACAGGAGAATTGAAATTCGTAGGCTGTTTACACTACAGGAGTATTCAGATTCGTAGGCTGTTTACACTACAGGAGTATTCATATTCGTAGGCTGTTTACACTACAGGAGTATTCGGATTCGTAGGCTGTTTACACTACAGGAGTATTCAGATTCGTAGGCTGTTTACACTACAGGAGTATTCATATTCGTAGGCTGTTTACACTACAGGAGTATTCGGATTCGTAGGCTGTTTACACTATATTATACAGGAGTATTCAGATTCGTATAGCCGGCTGTTTACACTACAGGAGTATTCAGATTCGTAAGCTGTTTACACTACAGGAGTATTCAGATTCGTAGGCTGTTTACACTACAGGAGTATTCGGATTCGTAGGCTGTTTACACTACAGGAGTATTCAGATTCGTAGACTGTTTACGCCACAGGAGTATTCAGATTCGTACGCTGCATTTTACACTACAGGAGTATTCGGATTCGTAGGCTGTTTACACTACAGGAGTATTCGGATTCGTAGGCTGTTTACACTACAGGAGTATTCGGATTCGTAAGCTGTTTACACTACAGGAGTATTCAGATTCGTATTCAGATGCGTAGGCTGTTTACGCTACAGGAGTATTCAGATTCGTAGGCTGTTTACGCTACAGGAGTATTCAGATTCGTACGCTGCATTTTAGACTGCGTTTACACTAGAGCAAAAGTTTCCGGATTCGTCACGAATTCGGAACGTTTTGGTAACGGATTCGTTTTGCCGTTTACACACAAGAGGATGAATCCGAAATAAAACGTCCCGGTTTGGTCGCGTCTCCGGAGATTTTGAATCCGGAATCTAAAGTGGAAATTTTGTATCTGGATACTTATGAATCCGGAATCTTTTGTAGTGTAAACGGGTATTCCAATGAATCCGAATATTTTTCCGCCCGCGATCACACGAGTTTGCGGTGCAGACAAAATGGCGGATGTTGTTGTTATTGCACTGTTGTCGGTAGTTGGTTGTCTGATTTTGTTGCAGGCACATATGATGCACGAACTACTCCAAGAAGAAGTTATACTTCATAAACACTCTCTGTAACATCCTTTCTAGCCTTCTTTTTGGGCGGCATTTTGGAGTTGTCTTTTCGCGAAATGCTTGGTAACCGTTCCCGCATAAATGTTTCCGGATTTCATCAGGTGTGTAAACGATGTGAATCCGAATACTCCCGAGTGTAAACAGCTTACCAATCCGAATACTCGGTTTATGATGAATCCGGAAACATTTACGAATCCGGAAACTTTTGCTCTAGTGTAAACGTGGTCTACACTACAGGAGTATTCGGATTCGTATGCTGTTTACACTACAGGAGTATTCGGATTCGTAGGCTGTTTACACATAACGGACTACCGCAATATTTATCAACCGACTTAGAACGATTACAGAAGCGTGCACTAAGAATAATTTACCCTCAAGTCACCTACGCTGATGCCCTATTAACAAGCAATCTAATAACACTCCACGAGCGCAGAAAAAATGTTGACGGTCAAACTTTTCAATGAAATAACTAGTAACGAGAACCATAAGTTGTATAGCCTGCTACTTGAGCCTAACACATGTGATGTGAACTTACGGCGAAAGCGAAGTTTCAATGTGCCAATATGCAAGACAAATAGACTCAAAAACAGTTTTATTTATAGTAACAGTATATAGACTAATTTAATAATTTTATATATAGACATGCAGTAATATAAATCTTAACTATTTTATTATACATTCTTTACCCTGTAAAGTATTACGCAATTCAGCTATTTAGCTGCAAAAGTATTTACTAATAAATCTATCTATCTTACACTACATGAGTATTCGGATTCGTAGGCTGTTTACACTACAGGAGTATTCGGATTCGTAGGCTGTTTACACTACAGGAGTATTCGGATTCGTAGGCTGTTTACACTACAGGAGTATTCAGATTCGTAGGTTGTTTACACTACAGGAGTATTCGGATTCGTAGGCTGTTTACACTACAGGAGTATTCGGATTCGTAGGCTGTTTAATTACACTACAGGAGTATTCGGATTCGTAGGCTGTTTACACTACAGGAGTATTCGGATTCGTAGGCTGTTTACACTATAGGAGTATTCAGATTTGTAGGCTGTTTACACTGCAGGAGTATTCGGATTCGTAGGCTGTTTACACTACAGGAGTATTCAGATTTGTAGGCTGTTTACACCACAGGAGTATTCGGATTCGTAGGCTGGTTACACTACAGGAGTATTCAGATTCGTAGGCTGTTTACACAGCAGGAGTATTCGGATTTGTAGGCTGTTTACACTACAGGAGTATTCGGATTCGTAGGCTGTTTACAATATACAGGAGTATTCAGATTTGTAGGCTGTTTACACTACAGGAGTATTCGGATTTGTAGGCTGTTTACACTACAGGAGTATTCGGATTCGTAGGCTGTTTACACTACAGGAGTATTCAGATTTGTAGGCTGTTTACACTACAGGAGTATTCGGATTCGTAGGCTGTTTACACTGCAGGAGTATTCAGATTCGTAGGCTGTTTACACTGCAGGAGTATTCAGATTCGTAGGCTGTTTACACTGCAGGAGTATTCAGATTCGTAGGCTGTTTACACTACAGGAGTATTCAGATTCGTAGGCTGTTTACACTACAGGAGTATTCAGATTTGTAGGCTGTTTACACTGCAGGAGTATTCAGATTCGTAGGCTGTTTACACTGCAGGAGTATTCGGATTCGTAGGCTGTTTACACTGCAGGAGTATTCAGATTCGTAGGCTGTTTACAATATACAGGAGTATACTTATTTTATTCAGAAGTCAAAGCTACCAAAAAGGCGGGAAAAGTTATTTGTCGACATACAGTACCTGCACTCCCGAGCGTGGCATACGATAAATACGCCACTGGGTTCCCGGGTGTAGTGAATAATGGAATCTACGAGTGTTTTAGTTCCTGGTAAAATACGATCTGAGTGAATATAAGAAATACTTATATATTTCGCTGATACGGTATATTTTAACCTTTTATAGTTGTAGCTACGGTGTTGGGTCTTGAAATCTTTGATAAGAAAAGCGCATTTAACGTGATTCTGGGTTACGTTGCGTTTCTGGCATTGGTTATTATCACCATGGAAATTGTGAAATTCATTTTCGACAAGAAAGAGCAGGAAACTGGCATTGGTAGGACACTATTGACCGTAAAAAAGTTTTAATTATATACATGCATGTAGTTATATATAACATTATTAAATGCACCTTTTAATTATCGAGCTACATACACGAAAGGTTGATAGGGACGGGTCATTATTTATGGCCGGGGTTTGAGCCTACGAGAAAATGGTTGGGTAACTGAAAATTCTAAGACCTAAACGGTTGGGTAAACAATATCATCAATTATCTGAAGGGTTGGGTAGCAAAATTGTGGGTGAAGTTTTATATAAATCCCGAAATGACGTCACATAGAATATCGGTAGTAACATTTGAAATTAAAATCAGTATCATTATTATGCATTATCGTAAGAGTTAGGGTTAGTATTACCTGTAGGTGTAGGGTTAGGGTTAGGGTTAGGGTTAGGGTTAGGACTGTTTTAAATTCGGGTACTTATATGAAACGTCAGCCAAAATTTTCATGACTATATTTACATAAATTGGAATATTTACATAAATTGGAATCTCATCATTAGTTCTCGTTGGTCATCCATGCACATTAGCTTTGGTTATTGTATTCCTCTCTTTGTTTTCCTTGGATTCCTGCTCTGTTCAGGGAGCTAATAATCTGAATGTTACAGTAGGATCTGTCTGTATATCTATTTGGATTTGTTATTAAAATTTGTATCGACGATATGCCTGGAATTGGGCTTTATCTAACTTTTTTCTTCTTGGGTTGGGTAAAAGATTTTCTTTACCCATACTGGTTGAGATGGTTAAATTTATGATCTTAATTTGGTTTGTAAACCATTAGGTATTTCGTCAATAACAAAAACTGGGAAATAGCTAAATGTTTTTAGTTGTCAAGGTAGTTATGGAAATTGATGTAATCGCTCCCGATAACATATGTAACTTTTTACCTTGCAGCAGCTATGCCAGGTGGTATGGCAATGGAAACTTCTATCGCAAAAACGAATACCGCCGTAAGTGCTGTTAATATATTTATTTTGCTTATTCATAACATCAGGCTGGGGAATTCAGTATAACGAATTTGCAAGTGTAAATATAAATGCAAGTGTCTATTGTGGTTTTAGCCTGATGTTATGAATTGAAATAAGTTTTATCCCGACGCAGAACACGTCATTTTGATGCGCAGTCGACATTACGAACTGGCTTATTGTGAACTATGTACGAAATTGTGTACTCCTTTAAAAGTGAAATAACTGTGTTTTGAGCCCTAACAACAATTCCACACATGGTCTATAGCTAATCTACGAATAAACTGCTTAAGACATTTCATATGGCAAACAACTTGCCTTCTATACCTTGGCTATCTCTGGGTCCACCTGCAGGGTAAAAATGTAGCTTGATAAACATTCTCGTAAACATAACGTTTTAATATTAGCAAAACCTTGCCTAACAATGAAACGCCGCCCGTCAAAAGAAAACATCAGGTAAACAAATCATTTCTCTATCAATTCAGGTGCAGAGTTTCTTGACATGATCTAATTGACTTGAATTCAGATTTCTAAATTTATAAATGCGGGGCATACATGCTTATCTCATGGCCCAAATAACCCTACAAGCATTTTGTACTGAAATCCTAAGGGGAGGGTGGGGAGAGACGATATTAGGATAACACTTTAGGCAGGGGATTAGGGTTAAGATAAAACCTTAGGCTTAGGATTAAGATTAGGACGAGGTTGGCGGATTGTTAAGCATGTTGAACCCGTATTTCTAAATTTAGAAATCTGATCATGTCAAATTTTTACGTTTTAGCATGCCGAATTTTTTTCATTTCTCAACATAAGCCTCAAACTCATTTTCGTGTTAGTCGCAATTCCGGCTATGTAAAGGCTATAGAATCATTAAAGGAACCAATTGGTGCGAATCTAATTTCCATATACTTTTGGTATAATGGCTGATTTATAAGTATATAGGTATAAATGTATAATCATATCAGATAGCGGTCACGCTTACAATTCAGAAAGAATTATTTGAAAACCTACTATAATTTATAAACTTTTAATTTTTAAACCCGAAATATATTGAGTATGATGACGGGATTTAGATCGAATTGAACATGCCACAACTTTGTAATGTGACGTGTGTGTATACACAGTGGTGTAGGTGGGGGGGAGGGGAACGCCACCCACCATACAGAACCTCTGGCTGTTTTGTAATAAAAATCGGGTGGAGAAATCATTTTTTATTTTTTGTTTTCGTGTTTACACACACACGAGGCAAGATACAACAGGGATGTTCAGCCCTAGTCATTTCATCTAACCCTAAAAATTAACAAATATCAAATTACATATATACTATCATATACATTATAACTATAGTATATCGCTTATTATATCACTAACTTATTACAAATACTGACTTCACAAATACATTTTACTAACACACTCGCGCACGCACGGTTAATATTAACAACAAATCCTGAAGTTCTGCAATAGCACTCCGTAGAGATGACGTCAGTACCCATGTTTGTCCGCATTTACCCATAATTCTTGCATCCATAACAAAAGAAAATAGCTCATTTGCAACATTTGTGAGTCAAATTTGGTTTGTTTGTCCGCATTTTGAGCTATTAATAGCAGCCAGACGCTATACGCTATTCAAGATCTCTAACAGACTGACTATTATACAATTTAAACATATTGAGCGCCAGGTAGATATAATATCAGTATTGAATGTGTTCTGGAGAGCGACAAAGTATCTTGATTTTAAATAATTTACCAAATAAACTGGTGACAAAACAAAGCAGTTACAAGAGTGCAAATATAGGGAAAACGCGGAATCTTTATGGCACCTATATACTAGATACACCCATGCATGCACTTGTCGTAAATTTAAAACGTTTGAGCCGCTGCTCAGAATTTCAGCCACACAGACCGAAATCTCATCTACACACTCATATTGCATAGTTGACGGTACTCGCAATTTTTCAACTAATTTTTATTTAATTCAATTATAAATAAATTATAATGGCTTTTTATATTACAAAAATATTTGGTACGGCTCGAGTAACATTTTGTTCTCATGCACGTTTCAAAATAAGTTGCTGGTGAAGCCGTTTTCATTCCTTTTTGTTGCGTTAAATTATGATTATTAACAAACATTTTGTTAATTTAATGTAAGGTTTTGCTGTACATGCACGTTGTGTTAAGTTGTCAATACTCCGAAAAACTCTGATCTCCAGACAGGACTCGAGCTATCCGCAAGGCCGCAACCTTCTGAATGCTAGCCAATTTAACAACTTAACTAACAACATTAGACTGTCATGGAAATTGACTGTAAGTACTTGTGAACACACGGCACGACATTTTGTAAAATTGTAAATCCAATTCACATATTATTTATTATTATTTTTTTATTATTAATTATTTAATTATATAGTTAGTAACTTTCTTATCAATTGTAATAACTTAAATACGGGGCCTCTATGGATACCAGCCTTGCCGAAAGAGCTACCCTGTCAAAATAAAGTTATCTATCTATCTATTCTATCTATCTATCTATGTCTATAGTGACTCAATGGTTAGTGACTTCTCGCATTGTGAAGGTTGTGGGTTAGTTGAATATATGACAACTTTATAACACAGCGTGCACAGCAAAACCTTTACAACTTTAATACTAACTTAAAAGTTAGTTACCGAAACCGAGGTAACTACGTTGGTTATTAACGGAGGCGCGAACCTACTTAGTTCATTTTGTTATGCTAGGTGATTTAACAAAAATGAAGTAGATAATTCCGTGATGTTTATGATAGTTAATTAAGTGAAATTTAGTAGCTGTTTTAGTATTCAAGGTCACTAACCTATATAATAACCATGGTACATCAAAGAGAATCGTCTTCAAAATGAACTACCTACCTATATTTATATTCAGTCAGACAGTAGTCAGCGAAATGAGAAAGGCGGATTCGTACATTGATTTATATATACATGTCAGTAAAGCCCACAGCCCACTTCGATATTTCGATAACCGCTAGAGGAAAAAATTCCCAGCGAAACAAAGGAAATATCTCCGATGATCAGCGAAAACGCTGGGGGGGGCGCCTGAGTGCAGGGGGTCTGATCTTCTCAGGCTACGAAAATGCAAAACATGACGTCAATGTTGACATTTTGCTAACGGCGAGGCTATTTTCCGTTTCGTAAATGGTCGTTGCCAACCCTGATGGTGTTAACCTGGAACCGAGTAAGTTTTGTTTGGATTTGTAAGAGTTCCCTTCGTACCATAATCCAACACACTAACCACCATACGAATCTGATCTAGAGTTCGATTCCCGCCCCGGCGAATATTTTGTGTTATTCTTTAATTTTTTGTTTTAAATTTAGCGTTAAAGTTAGGGTTATGGTTAGTATAAAAAGTTTACGAGGGTTAGTGTTAAAGTGCCCCTAACCTCAAAATGTTTTATTGTCTTGTTTGGAAGAACTTTTAAAATGATAAAGTAACTTCTTTTGAAGATTTTCGTTTCTTTGCTTTCTTTTTGAGATATATCAGTTTGTTTGATATGCAAATGTCTGGAATTTCGTCACTAACGCATGACTTATTGGAGAAATGTGTATATCTCTTTCATTCTCGGAAATCAAAGGAAATCAAGAAGTTTGGTGTTGTGGAAGAAACGCACACATATGCTATTCACACTTTAGTGTTTTTATTTCATGAACGCAAATATATATAACATTCTCTGATAACTCATTATGCATGCATGTGTGACGAAATTCCAGATATTTGCATATCAAACAAACTGATATACCTCAAAAAGAAAGCGAAGAAGTGAAAATCTTCAAAAGAAGTTACTTTATCATTTTAAAAGTTCTTCCAAATAAGGCAATAAAAAATTTTGAGGTTAGGGGCACTTTAATGAAATAGTCTTTCGACAGAAATTCGGTCCCAGGTTTTTCTCTGGAATTGTTGGCAACGATCATTTCGGTTGACAACGCCCGTTTACGAAACGGAAAACAGCGGCGGCGAGCGAAACGGCTTAGTCGGGAAAATAGCGTTAATAATTGGTTTGGCCCGACATATCGTTTACATTGTAAATTTAGCCGAGCCATACCAACATTTCAGTATGTTAAGCGTACCAATTTCATCTGTACTTTGAAGCGCCGGCACAGATAAATTTTTAGTCAGACACGGTTTTTGGCATGCATGGCTGAGCCGTTTACGCTGCAAAATTTATCCCCGAGTCAAACTTTTTTTCATTTGGATATCGTGAACTATTTTCACGCGAACCTGCATATATCAAAACTTCACCAGGACTGAAAAGAGTAATTTCTTTTTCTTTTTATTTATATAGCATTTAACTTTGTCAAAGATTTTCCTGGGGATTGTTCTTGTGGTTAACCTCGTGGTCACTACTGTCGTGATTGCCATTATAAACGACAGTTAAAACTAACTGGAAGTCATAAACTACATTATTTGTTACCAATTAAATATAAAAACGAAACGAAGCAGCATGAAACGAGAGGATAAATCAGCATGCACACCTTTATCTCAACTACTCCACTATAGTCTCCACATGAAAGCTATAAATAAACATCATAAGTATGTAATGTATAATTGTTTCTTCATGTTTGTCAACGTGTCGTGAATTTAAATGCATGCACGCTATATGACGTCGGAAACAGAGGCGTAGCCAGATGGGGGGCCGGGGGGCCCGGCCCCTCCTGGCGAAATTGTGGGCCCCCTCTGGGAAAATTCGCATAAAAAATTGATATTAGTGTTACAGAACTGTTGAAGCTTTATATGATCTAGGGCCAAGACTGTGACGATTTGTATCTTTCAAAATGTCAGTGTAATGAACCTTATCAATTTGCCGTACGCTAGCGTTGTGCTTCGTGAGTCACGTGTGCATTGCGTAATGTGCATGCTAACACGTGTTTACTTTATATGTCACGCGTGTCGCGTGACCCACGCTATATTTATTTACTCCGAAAATTTCAATTGCAAATTTTTACAAATACGATATGTATTCGTTGTCACAATCCTCTGCATCCACAAGTGCTTCGAATAGATCAACTTCGCACTGTTCGCAGTTGTGTCGACTACAGTCAAGACCTTTGCTTCAACAATACCAGAAGAAAAGGCAAGGCAACCGAGATAGATCTTTCCAAAGAACGTGGTATGATGCATTTTCTTGGCTGGAGTATTTCGAAGATCAAGATGCCTGTTTTTGTTATCCGTGTCAAATGTTTGCCAAAGGTTCCACAAAAGAAAAAACATTTGTAGAGACTGGTTTCTCCAACTGGAAAACTGCAATGGAAAGCGGAAAGGGGTTTAAGAAACATGGACAATCGGAGGTTCATATAAGGGCAATGGCGTCTTGGAAGGAGAAAGAGTTTCGGGAGAAACGTGGTCAGACTGTACAAAACCTCATCCAAGTCAAGCCAGAATACAGGATATGGTTAAAAACAGTATTCAATACTAGCAAGTACCTGGTTGCTAATGGTTTAAGTTTTCGTGGACATGAAGAAAATGCGAATTTAGATGAAAACATGTCAGGGGGATTGTACCTCAACACATTTTCCGATCTTCTTTTCGCCCAGGATCCGCATTTGCTCGAAATAGCAAAAAAACTTCCAAACAATGCTAAGTATACTTCACCAGAAGTACAAAATGAGGTAATAGAAACTCTGGGAGAGATTGTAAGAGAAACAGTGGCCAAGGAGTGCAGGGAAGCAGAGTTATTCACCTTGATGATGGATGGAAGTACTGATAGCTGCCTGAGGTAATGGGACTGGGAGGTATTGGTTTTAACCATTGAGTTCTATATATTCAACTCAATGGTTTTAGCCCACTAAATTGGCAAAATTGCAGAGCCCTTCTTTCATTGTTGATAATAAACACCGTGTATATTTCTTTGAAAAAGCTTTTCCTAAAATATTATATACACCATATTTCCTCTAGTAAGCCCGAGACCCCCCCCCCCGCCTACTAACTTAAAGACTAGCGAAAAAGAATAAGATCAGTGGGATAAATAGTGGAAATACGGTATACAGTATTATTTGCAATGATTACAACCTGGGCTAATGGATCTAGAGCTTTGCCAGATAAGTAGTCATAATTTTTCCCAGTGAACAAATTGGATTTCTGAATTCTGTACTAATAAATTTATTCAATTGTACCAGTGAAATGGAAGGTATTGCGCTGCGATATTGGAACAATAGTGTTGGAGGTATTGTCGAGCATGTGCTTGATGTCAAAGTTGCAGAAGATAGGACTGCAAAGGGTCTTCTGGATATTGCTAAAACAACTCTTGAACATGAGAATCAAATATCAATGGAAGGGATTGTTTCCAATACGTTTGATGGTGCCAGTGTCATGTCTGGTGTAAAAGGTGAGCTTAAACAGTTAAACATTCTTGTTGTCTTCAGTTGACTTTCTTTGAATGGTCAATAATAGGTACACACGGTTCGCTAGGTAACACTTTACACTTGATAAATGTTTTGAATTTACGCTTTTAACATAAGTTAATCTTATCTTGGGGCTGGTTGTTCAAAGCAGGATTAACACTAATCCTGGTTTAAAATTTAACCATTCAGCTGTTTCCGTTTGTGTATTTCTACTCATCTGTTTATCATTCAAAACTTCAGAGAAGAGAACTCCTATTGTATATTGATCCAGACAAAACTTCTGATGTAATATTTCCAAGTTCATAAACAAACTGCAGGGAATTTTACTTTACATTTTAGTTAACCCAGGGTTAAGCAAACTGGCTTTTGAACACTGGTTCTTGCTCATGACGCAGGAAATCATGGATAATTTATAATGACTATAATTAAGTATGTATTGTACTTAAATTTTTCTAGGTGGTTTGCAGCAGTTAGTTCAAGAACATTGTGGCCGTAGTATTCCTTACATCCACTGCCTAAACCATCGACTCGCCTTGGTAATTAGAGATACTTTGTCCAACATTTTGGAATTAAGTGATTTCTTTCAACTTAATCAGGACTTATACACTTTTTTCAAAATCCCGCAAATTAATAAGTTCTATGAAGGTGATACTTTGAAAAAGTTGATAACAACAAGATGGACTGGGCACTTATCTAGTCTAAAAGCTATTTCAAAATGTATTGAAGAGATACAAGAAACTCTGAAAAAATGCTCAGTTTCAAGGGCTGTGGATTTCGAGCATCGGTCCAAAGCCAAGGGTTATTTACACTCTTTGAAGATGCCTGTAAACATCTTTCTGATTTCATTTATGATGGATGTTTTATCCTTACTTGACATCCCAAACCAAACTTTCCAGAAAATCAGACACGGATTTACTGACCTCGCTTAGCGTACTAAAATCGGTAAGAGAAAACCTAGATGGTCTGCGTGAGAAGTACACAATAGAGCACATCACGAGCGTCATTTACTTTGAAGGTGTTAGCACAATAGAACTAGAAGACGAACCTCACACTGCTGGTAAAAGGAAAAGAACTATCCCAGATAAGTACCAGGACTATGTCTTAGTGGACAGACTTCCAATTTATCATGATCTGAACAACGAGTTAGAGTTGCGAGCATTAGCAGTTCAGGTACTTGACACTCTTAATTCTGAGTTTGATGACCGCTTTAGTGAGTTCAATACGCAACTATGGCTGTCGTATGCATCTTTGGAACCATTTCACACTCCTTTTCTTGATGCAAAAGAGCTTAAACCTCTCCTGGACTTTGTCAGAACCATTCCAGTGGTTAGCCGGAAAGTCGAAGATCTCTCTTTTGAGAAACTCAAATGTGAATGCGAAGTGTTTCGCAGTGTAATATTGGATTTCAGCAACAAACAGGATACTTCGGCAGAGCTTCAGTTTCAGAGGAAGAAATCAGAGAATGATGCAAAGGGGAAGAAAACAGAAAAGCCAAAAGTAAACAAGATGACGCAAATAACTCAATTCGTTTCATCATTGTGTGGTGCTGAAATCTTGCAGCAAATGTATCTGGTAGCCGTGACCGCTGGCTATTCCAGCTCAGTTTGTGGAATGCGTCTTTTCTGCACTCAATAGGGTCGACACCTGTCACCGCAGAAAAATGACGCCATACCGAAAAACAAATTTAACTTTATTGCACTTTGAGAATGCTATTACACGAGAAATTTCTTTCGAACAGTTTTTGTTAAAGTGGAACACTAAACCGAGAAAATTAGTTGTACCCTTATCAGTGGAGTAGCTAGGCCTATATATATGCTATCATTTAACAAATACTGTTTAGAATTAATGTTATATTGTTATTCCCAATACCCAATAGCGTGTGCATGATAACGATACGCAATTTATTTTCAACTGTATATTTATTGTTCCAGTCTTGTTGCAGTTGTGTTAAAATACATAGGCTAGTCACTAAATAATTCCGTGTTTTGTAAATAAATAAATTTTGTAAATTTTATTAGGCCTAATGTTGACTAAGTTTTATAAATAAATAAATTATATTGGCATAGTTTATCAAAGCTAAGACCAGGCCAACACTGTGGTCCACTTTGGCACTTTCCCTGTGGGGTCTATCGCAGGCACTTTCCCTGTGGGGTCTATCGCAGGTCTAAATATATGTGGGTCGAGTGGCCCCCCTTTGGTTTTTGCTGGCCCCACCTGGTTGAAAATCCTGGCTACGCCTCTGGTCGGAAACATGATAAATCAGTAAACAGAAGTCGATCAAGTTGCTCCGTTGTTGTTCAGTTTTTTTGCGCGGTATTGATTGGGACAATTATACTGATGAAAATGCTTGTTTCCCGCCTTGCTACCCAGATACCGTTGTTTTTGCTGTTGGTAAGTCAACGTTTATTCGCGTAATATATTATAGTCTTTATTTGATAAAAAGTATCCGATAAAAACTATCCTTATTTAAGATGCACAACTGGGCTTCCACTTAATATGTTGGCTGGAAAAGCAAGGTTGAAATCGCGCCTCCTCTATAAGCAAGTTCATGCTGATTCACAAAAACATACAAAACGTTTCTCAGTCTGACACGTTATACACTATATACCGCCTGATAACTGATGATTGCATTTTTCCTCTTTATTGTAGCCTTAAGAATATCTCCCACCCGCCCTTAAGATTAGCACCAGTCAGAAGTGCTATATAGCTGCATCAGTTATACAATAGTACTATAACTGCATGGGCTTAACGTTGCGACTTTTGTTCAGATATTTTTCTAGACTATAAAATGAACTTAATTCTCTTGACTATTGCAAGCTTTTGTTTATTTAGATGTTTTCGTTTAAGCTTGATGGTATAGGCCTACTATACTTTCTATTATTATATTTGCAAAACGTATAGTTATTCAGCTCGTTTAACTTGATCATTTTTCCTGTTTTTCTTTAAGTACGCAGCTGTAATTCGCCTTAATATGGTATACAAATTGGTTGATTGTTAATGGTTCGAATTCGATTGATTCGACTCTAGTTAACGTGTAAATTTTACAAGTTAAAAGTCGTTCTATTATAAACATACTCATGGTTTATTCTGTTATTCTCATACTCGCATATGATGCGTGGAAATTAGGTGTTTATCGGAAACATCACGCGGACGATTTGAGGGACATATATACAGTAATGTCTGCATGAATATAGCCTGCGAAGCAGGCGTTTAGGGATTGGGGGAGGGGCCAGGGGACTGGGATGAGTGCGGTGGAACGCCTGCACGAAAGACCCATGTTTTTGGATTTCTACGTCCACCAGAGGACGCTAAATTCTGATTGGCTAACTCAACTCATTATTATTCAGGGTTTCCTGTCAGGAAATAAACATTTAAAAATGACTTTAGAAAAACTGTGTTGGTAGATTATTTTCTTTCGAAAGCTTTAACCGATCTTCAGTTCGTTGCTGGTCGTAGCTTTAAATTAAAACAGGAACAAAAAGCTGCTACGAGGGAGCTGCTGGCAGGAAAATATGTTTTGATGGTATTAGCAACGGGATTTGGCAAGAGTTTGATTATGGATTTGGTAGATTTACCAGACGTTCGTGCGAGCGCGTGATTATCAGTCGGCAGGGGAAGCAGCTATATTATTGTAATTTCTACCTTGTCCTTTGTCTTAAGGTGTTTCAACAATGCTCTCTGACTCCGGGCCTTCGGAGCATTCCTTCGACGTTTCAGAATAAAGAGACTTACGGCTAGACGTATATAAGTGATGGTTTCTACGTTGTCTTGCATATGAAATTTCTTTGTTCGGTAGTAACTAATGTTATCCGTTGGTGGAACATTGCTGTCTCCTTTCGCATGTGTTAATACTGATTTCGTAAAGTTATAAAATTCAAAAGCATTTCTTATTTTTTCTGCCGCTAGACCTACAAACCCACTCGGAGAAAGTTTCACTGCGTAGTAATGCAAAGCCGATTGATTCACAAGCTTCAGCCAGAATCAACTCTGTGCTTCCATGTCTACACGATTGCTTGAATAAATTTTCAAAATAAATCTTGTTTCCACCAGATGCAGTCAAGCTTTTTACGGAGTTTCAGACATGGATATTTCACGATTCGGCCCGAAGTGAAATGTTTTAATCATTGAGGAAGCCCGCTAGTCGCTAATTGGTTGTTTTTGACAGTTGTTCATGTGGGCGGAAATCCAAAAACATGGTCTTTCGTGCAGGCGTTCCCTCCCCCTCCCCACTTCGCCTTTCAACTTTCCCCCTCCCCTAATGCCGCCACGCAGGCTAGCATGAATATAGACAAAACAGCGCAAAGATTATGGGTTTAGCACTGGTTTAACTAGAATTTGCAACTTCATAAGAGAGTGACCAATTCCTTTCATAAATCAATTCTCAGATATAGTTTACTGTATAACTCTTCCCAGATGGTGAAATAAAGATCGATTTTGTTTCAGGCTTTTGCAGCTCGGTGGGGCAATGAAAAATAGATCGGCCGCATGCATCGGCCGCTGAATTGCATTGGCAGATGTCGCATGTCCCGTTTTGGTATAAGAAAATGTGTGTATGCATGCATGCTTTCACTGCAGGGGTATATGCCCCAACATTTTCTTGTATATCTTCACCAGAACACGTACTTTTGGGGTTTCAAGGAATCAAGCTGCTATTTGTCCGACTTATAGTTTAAAGACGATCGTCAAGCTCATAGTCATATAGTTTAAAATTAAATATCCGTCTTTTGAAAACACTAAACTATACTTTCAGCACTCCACCATCAACTACAGTAGCTAACAGGCCTGAAAATATTATTCTAATTCTTGTATACATTATATATTATATGGAAAATACGTTATATACTTTACGAAGCTTTGCTAAATGTTGAATATCGCCATGATTGTATAACCGTCACTCGACAGGTATACTTCATCTCATAAGCGGAACAGCTAAATTAATTACGCACACCATTGAACACAAATTCCTAGTCTACATCCTACCGATTTTTTTAATTCTTATCTTGAATTCAGAGATTTTTCCGCTGAACACGTACCTCTATGTAGCGTAATCTTATCAACAAATCCATGATGCCTGGATATTCCAGTATATGTGTTAGTTTAATGAATATCATCGAAGCGATAAACGTAGTCATTTTTGTATTTCAACTAACCGAACTTGCGGACAGGATCTTGTTAATTTCCCGACAAATATTTCATCACATCCTTAATTAACTCAGTGGGTGACCAATGCATTGGCGACCATAATCTTGGTTTTGTAACTTTGTTTGTTGATTTTTGTAAACACCTATAGCGAGGTATACTGGTGTTTTACGGCTGCAATCTCCATGGGAAATATCTATCTAACAGTGCATCAAAGCAGGTGCATGTGGCTTTGAATGGTCCCAGAGGAATGTGGGCTTATTGTTATAAGGGTGAATCTCTCTTCAACATCGTTATGAATAAGTGAATTAAAACTGTCAAGTCTTAAACTCTATCTTACTCTCGAATCTCTCGGCGCACTAATCGATAAATAACAAGTTCACAAAGTTTCTATCAATACATTATACCTAACACAGATAATACTATATGGAGGCAAAAATAATAAACCAGATATTTAACAAACGCCTTATCGCTTACTTGAATCTCTCTACAGGGTGTATAAAAAAAAACGAGACCTCTTTAGAAATTAACCTATTGTTGTTAAGCACAAGATTTTATGCTCCTGGGAATTTAAAATAGCTTCTAATCGTATGAAGGAGCATATTATATAACTGCATAACAAATTGTCAAAGTACTAATTAGTCATATCAGCTCGAATAAAAATGGTTCAACTGACCACAGAGCAACGAGTTTTTACTGTTTTACATTATACCGAGACTCAAAGTACTTTGAGTCTCGGTATAATGTAAAACAGTAAAAACTCGTTGCTCTGTGGTCAGTTGAACCATTTTTATTCGAACTGATGATATAACTAATTAGTACTTTGACAATTTGTTATGCTCCTTCATACGATTTTTTTTTTAATAACTTTATTGTAAAAATTAAATAAAACTACATACAAGTATATAACCCAAACGGGAACCTTTATATGCAAATATACATAAAAAACAATGACATAAGCCGAAAAACTAATTAATATCTGTGACAAGGGCAGTCACGAACAAGAGGCCAAGTACATGAAATGTCTACATTAAAAACTGAAGTAAGGACGAATAAGTGCGACGAAGAAAGGTCTTAAAGCTAAATTTCGCTTTCCAAGTTCCGACCGTTTGGCGAAATGGTTCGTAATATTTACGACGAACATGTTACCGCTGGGTCAGTGGTGTTGGCGGGCTCAACATGGTTCTGCATGAGGAGCATAAAATCTTGTGCTTAACAATAGGTTAATTTCTAAAGGTCTCGTTTTTTTATACACCCTGTAGTAATGTACACATTTTAAATAAAAATCTGAACAATCCATCAGTCTCTGTGAATAGCGAAGTAATAAGAGCTTGGAAAACTGGTTACATCACCGTGTACACGTCATACGCCTCAACAAAGTTATCTTTTCAGGATTCAGAAGCAGAACATAACCCAAATAAAACTTATACTAACCCTACTTCTAAACCCAACATTGCAATGATGCAATATTCTGTGTTCCGGTACACCGTGAGCTGACCGCCAAACTCGTGTTGTACAGATTCGCTAGACTGCTGTTTACCGGGTTTACAAAATCAATTCTGACCAGAGAAGACAACGATTCAAAATTGATGGGAGTTATAGCTAAAAGTGATGACCGCAACGACCATTCAAGATCTACTCTTTTTAGGGTTATTAGGTTAGTATTAGAGTTAAGATGTAGGATCAGGCTTATGATCAAGAAAACGGTCCTTTTGGGTCGACTTTAAAAATAAACTCAAGGATTACAGGGTTAGGGTTAGATTTAGGGTTAGCGTTGTCGATTTCAGTGCTTCCACTTTCATAAAACTGGATTTCCTGTTTTCATCCTTATTTATTGCAATATTTCCTGCCAGAAATTTCAAAATTTCCTGGAAAATTTCCTAGTATTTCCTATTAAAATATGACTTAAAAATCTCAGCAAAGAAACATTTGTCATTTTTTTTAACAAATTATTTTTTTCAACCGCTACCATTTGAGTTGAGCCTGCGAGCGATTCCGAGCAATTTCCGAATCGTACCGAGCGATTTCCGAAGTTGATGCGATTTGCGAAGGCGCGAAAACGCCGCCAATTGAAGGCCCAAATCAAATTTCCAGCGTTTGAAAACTCTATTATAGGTAGCTTTCTTGTATATTCAACATTTTACTAGTTACTACGCCACACAGACTATTTTAAAGCCCCAATGGTTGGAATCTCAGAATTTCCTGCCATTATTTGATTTAATGATTTAATAAACTTTCCCAACTATTACATACAACAATGGATTACATATACGATACAATAAATAAATAAAAATAAATAAACAAAGGGAGGATAAAATTAATTATTGATAACAGTAATTATCCTGGCAATTCATTATATTTCCTGCCAATTTCCTTCCAAAAAGGATTTCCTGCCATTTTTCCTGCCAGAGCCCAATATTTCCTTTTGCCAGGAAATTTCCTGGCAAGTGGAAGCTATGGTCGATTTTGACGTGTTGAGCCCGTGGTACAGGTCAGTTGTTTTTGTAAATGGCTTATATGTCGTTCAGGTTTCTGGCAACATAACGAGAAGATGTCGAACGGAAATTGAAGAATTAGCAATGAAACGTGAAACATTACGTGATTAGTGAACTTTAAGTTTATTATTCAGCTATTAGTTGATTATATCAAACCGTCAATTGTCAACAAACTGGGGGTAACCCTTAAGGCATAAACATAAAGCAACGAAAAAATGTGTTGTCTATTTTTTAGTTGTTTTATCAAGCAATACCATGATTGCTTCCTTATTAACTTCAGCAAATCGTTCCACCATTTCGTTTTTTATTAGCTAATGATACACGAACTGATCATAGCTTAATAGGTTTAACACCTTTTAAGAAGAGGTTTAATAATCACTGAAAATGCAGTATTATAGGAGATATGACTAAGATGGTCAATGAGGTATACCAAGCGAACAATTGTATGCGCATTTTTTGGCCGGGGCCATGAGGTCATGTATAAGACTGTTAGGATAATTCACAATGAGCTTACCGAAATGGATGTATATAATACGAGTATTCGAATGATATATGTATAGAACATATTTTCTCCCCTTGTTTCCTAACTTTTCTTACCTCCCCTAGAGGTTTCTCGTGTCGAAGCGCGAGGTCACTTTAAAACTCGTTGCGCTGCATGTCCCCAAATACGATATTACAGACTCTACATGATGTGAATAATTGAATGTCAAACATGTTTTATGATTTGAGCTTTATTCATCAAATCCTCAACCATTTATCACACTTGCGGCATTTACCAAGTTTACTCCTATGGTAAATGTAATATTCCAATAAATTTGCTCCATATTTGCGCATATTGTAAATTTGAGTAAATCCATTTTTTCGTGCAGCGCTTGTGGGACAACACCGGCGATCAGAATATCTAGATAGCATGAGACCAGAGTGTTCAAACTGCTACAATATCATGATAATTTATTTGTGTTCTCAATACATGTATATTGCTTTGCTTTTTAGCCTGTATTTTTCATTTTTCCGAGTAATGGAACTTCGAACAAAGGTGACTGACAAAAATACCACAAGTTTTCTCATTAAAGAAAAAAATAAGAATATTTTGATTTCTAACAGGCATGCTTAATTTTATTTCGAATATATAGCTACATGTAAGGATCAGTTGAAAAGTTGCAAATCGTTAAGAAGATTGTGTTACAGGTACATCTACTGGATGGGGAAACACTGTCCAGATACGTGTGGATTGTGTGAACAAGGTAAGTACATGGTATAGACCGATGGGTTTGAGTCGTTCACTGGCTATAGTGTTCAAATGATGTAAACATCTTGCCACCATGTTAAAGTGTTTTTTTTGAAAACAGATGCTGTATCAGTTTCAGCCATAATAATAATAAATAACTTATTGACCGAGCTTTTTTCCGTCTCGGTCTATACAAGCAAAAAAAACTAGACCAATATCCTTCTATTGGATCTCGCTGCACTCGGTCAATTTTAAACATGGATATAATATGAAAAGGAGAAATAAGAGAACTTCAATGTGTCGAGAAATACTTAAGTAGCTAACAGTACTTACGTATATTAATGGACGACGTTTCGGACGATGTGACCTTCAGGTCAGAGAAGGACACATTGTCCGAAACGTCGTCCATTAATATACGTAAGTACTCTTACTTAAAGTGCAAATGACCCCCAAAATGATAACGCTATATTTGAAAGAGCACTTAAAATGATGAAGAATAGCTTGAACAGTTCTTCGATATCTATTTTCGTTCTCGAGCTATTCAGTTATATGTGATATGTTAATGAGGCACATGATGACGTCAAAGCAGGCAAACAACATTGTGGCAATTCTAAAATTCGTGTATATCTTCAAAGTTATCCAATGAAATTACTAGAAACTTTGCACGTGAATGCATACTACCAAACTAAAGAACATGGTTCAAGTTGTGTTGTCACCATAGTAACAGATTAACTTCCAAACCTCTCCGTTACCATACAGAAGTCTTCATTTTCTTCCATTGCAAGCAACGTTTTCGATTTCAAACTTGGGTATATTGCATTGGAAAAGTTATTGAAAAAGTTATTGAGAACTGCCAATTTCAACATGTTCTGCACATGAGAGAAAACAAATTATTTTGTTTTAGAAACTAAGAGGTCTGAAAACTAATCTGTTACTATGGTGATAACATAACTTGAACCATGTTCTTTAGTTTGGTAGTATGCATCCATGTGCAAAGTTTCAAGTAATTTTATTGGATAACTTTGAAGATATACACGAATTTTAGAATTGCCACAATGTTGTTTGCCTGCTTTGACGTCATCATGTGGCCTATCACATATAACTGAATAGATCGAGAACGAATTGAAAATAGATATCGAAGAACTGTTCAAGCTATTCTTCATCATTTTAAGTGCTCTTTCAAACATAGCATTAATATTTTTTATCAATTTCATATCAATTCACAAAATGAGGAATATCTCTGCAAATAATAGGTAGAAAGTTTTCAAACTTTACACATCTGTGGTAAGGTGAAATGTGCACCGTACTGCACAAATTATATTGTTGCCACGAAGATCGTTTGGAAATAGGCACCTGTCATTTATAAAACAAGAAGTGTTTATTACTTCTTTATCAAACAACATTTATTGTAATGCATACACACGAATATTTGTAGACACGTAAATATTGTACTTGGGAGGTTTAAATCACCTTATTCTTTTTAAAAAGTGACAAAAATTACGATTTAATTTTATTAGGCGAAAGACGCCTATTTTCAAACGATCTCCATGGCAACTATATAATATGTACAGTAGAGTGTACATTCCACCTTACCATAAATGTCCAAAGTTTGAAAACTTTCTACCTATTATTTACAGAGATATTCCTCATTTTGTGAATTTTATTTTAGTCTGTGAGAGAATGACGTCATACACTATCTAATTTGCATATGTCAAAAACCTAAAAATCTCGAGAACGGGATAAGATATTGAGAAACCGAGAACGCCTTTCTTCCTCATTTCGTAATTATGATAAACTAAGATCAAAATTGGTAGACGATTTTTTCGTCTTAGTGACCCTTTAAGTACATTTCGACACATTGAAGTTCTCTTATTTTTCCTTTTTTATTATATCCAGTTCTTTTGAGAACTTAGCAGCTTTCATATTTATTCCTATTTCAATTTTAAACATATATTTATGAAGAATATTCGAGATTAAACGTGATATTAACGAATCAGACCTCGTTTATAAGTGGAGAGTAAAACTATCCGAATTCACAATACCAACACACGCACTTTCGTAGCCAGATTCCTTTTGCCGTTTACACGAGAATGACGAATCCAAAGCAGTTTTCCAACGAGTCTGGATATTTTTAAATCCAGAATCTAATGTGAATGTTTTAAAGGGGAACTGTATACCCAAACAATAAATTACTTTAAAAAAAATAATTTAAGTATAATGTTTAGAAATGTTAATAGTTTTACGGTATCTGCTCTTGTACTCGAGAAATAACGTTTTCATTCTCGTATTTTATGTTTCTGCAGGACGCCGCCATTTTCGAGTTTGTTCGACGGCTCAAGATTGATGTACAGCGGTGCTTTTCCATTTTGACGTCATTGAGTACTCAAGTGACGTCAAATTTAAAAGAAACCCCCGCTGGACCTCGAGTCTGAGCCGTCGAGCAAACTCAAAAATGGCGGCGCCCTGCAGAAGCATAAAATACGAGAATGAAAACGTTATTTCTCAAGTACAAGAGTAGATACCGTAAAACTATTAACATGCATTTCTAGACATTATACTTAAATGCCTTTTATTTAAAAGTAATTTATTTTTTGGGTACAGTTCACCTTTACATCCGAACACTAGCTAATCCCAAGAAATATGTAAACGGTTTCAGGGATGAATCTGTATACATTCGGAATCTAATGTGAATTGAATCCGAATACTATAGCTAATCCAAAGAAATGACTAGTGTATAAACGGGATGAATCAGGATATTTTTGTCGCCTGCTTTGCATTTATCATCGTTTACATGTAGTTATCCCAAATGTCCCCGAATTCGTCTATTAAAGGGACACTCCACCCCTCACCCCTCATAGAAACACTATACAAAGACATCCTTCACAATAGCATCACAATAGCGCGAGGTTAGTCTATTGTGCAGGTTTTCTGTTCACACTATTGTGAATGTTTCTTTTCATCACTCGATACACGTCAAACATTAACGGGAGCGACCGCTCTCAACCAGAACAAAATGGCAGCCTTCAATACCAGAAATACGATTAAAGAAAACCAAATTTATCTAAAACTAAAACGATTAGAAGAAAACTAATACCCATTCTCATGTAAGGCGACAAAGAACTTTCATTTAAGCAACAATTGTTTTGTTTTTGATAGAATAAGAGAGCTCAATGCCTGTTTTACTGCATTTATCACAGTTAGTTATTCCCAAATGTTCCTGAATCATTTGTTAAACCCAAACGACCAAATCCAAACATTTCTTCGTGTAAACATTTCATGAATCCGAAAACATTTCGAATCTGAAAACATTTCCCGCTGTGTAAACTTGGCAATAAAATTTAAGTTTGTCTAATATGAAAGAGCTCGTAAAATGATAGAGTAATACCTTTTACAACTTTTCGGTATTTTACTTCGTTTTCGAAATATTTCAGTTTGTTTGATATGGAAAATGGAAAATGAGATGGCCTCTGACTACACACAGACGTACAATAACAGCAAAACAAATGACAGGGACACCGCTACAGCATAGCCAATTACAGCGGACCCAAGCAATAAGATCTAAAATCCTAATAAATGACTTACGACTTGACTTGATTTAATTACTGGATGGAGGTCGTTAACATAGAGTAGAAACAACGCTGGACCAAGCAGTGATTCCTGAGGCACACCGCAGTGGCGTAACTACTAGGGGCTCTCCCCAGCCAGAGCCGGGGGCCCTTGTGTTGGAGGTTTCCAAGGGGGCCCTTGGCCAAGATCTTAACAAAAAATAATTTATACGAATATACGGATTACGGCATGCGCATTCTATTTGAGAATGTAGTAGCTTTTGCTTTTTGTTAGAAAGTAGAAACAAGTTTAATTTGTCTTGAACAGTATCAAAGTTTTACAAAACGACTGGAAGCGTAATAGATTATATTATATTATTATAAAGTATACATGCAGTAAGTTTCAAAAATCCGCTGTCAAGAGTCAAGACGATGCGTTGGCTCGGTCGTTTCCTCGTGCTATTTTGCGAATATTAAAAAAACAACGTCAGACTTTATATCGAAGAAAAGGTATGAATTATTTATATATTTTGGACTTAATTTTAAAAATTCTAACAAACCATATGTTGAACCAATATTGTTATGCACTACAGTCTACAGCCATCGTATTTAAATTTTACGTCGTCTGTGTTAGCTTTTTGCTTTTGAAGTGCGTACAATGTATAAATAGTATCATGACGATGCTATCGATGCAGGATCTATTTATATTCTATTTTGATTGATATATTATTATGTTGATTGAATAACCACTGTGACCGAATAGTATATTTTACTTTTGAGACTTGCTGGTAAGAACAAAGAATGAAGCAGTATGAGAACGAAGTGTTTTGTTAATGAATAAATAAAGCTGCTTTTTCGGCGTGCACAGGAGTATCTTTTAATGTACTGTAGTTATGTGTATGTTCAGATTTGTGATTTGTTTATACTTGTTAGTGGAACTTATTGATTATAATCTTCAAATTTGACGTCTACAACCTATCACTACAAGACGTGCTTTGCTCCATAGTTCTTATAATTAGATCAACAAGATGCGGTTTACAAATATAAGCTAAATTCGCGAATTCGGTATTATAATCAAGCATACAATGGCCAACTTGTCTTTCATACGCAGTTGTCGCAACGATTTTCTTTTTTTGTTAGTGTCAATAAATATCCTTGCAGAACTCGCCAAACACAAAGTTATGGCTTCGGGGGGATATAAAATTCAATTTCAAGTCTTGACTTTGCAGGGAACAGTTGGCTTTGGATCGTTGGGGGGGGGGGGGGGGGCTCTTATCTTCTTTTACCGGGGGCCTCTCGCCCGAGATTTACGCCACTGGCACACCGGATGCCACAGGTAATGTACTTGACGTAGCTTCCAAGGTTGTTGCACACGCTGCCGGCGATCCGTTACATAATTACGAAACCACTGCAGTAAGCTGCCGCCAAACCCCATCTTACTGAGCTTGTGAATAAGCAGCTTGTGGTTGACCCTGTCAAATACCTTTGACATATATCCGGCCAGATACACTACGTCGATATGGCCACCAGAGTCCAGAAGAGAGCCTATATGGTCAAGACTCTCTATAAGGTTGGTTACACAAGACCTACCAGTGACGAATCCATGCTGACAGTTATTGACTAGATCGTGCAGGTGACTTTTTATCCTGGCGAGGATAAAAGTATTTCCAATACTTTGGAAACGATTGATAACAGCGATATAGGTCTGTAGTTCTCCACTTCTACTCGGTCCCCCTTTTTATAAACTGGAACAACGTTGGCTAATTTCCACTAATATGGAATTACCCCTGAACTCAGTGACATATTAAACAAACTGCATAGAGACGGAGCTATAGCAGCGGCCGTCTCCCTCAGTAGCTTGGCCGGGTTCTCGTCCGGACCGGTTGCTTAGTAACGTCCAGGTCATCAAGAACAGCTTGTACTTCATCGGTTGTTAAAATCAGTTCTGTCAAACAAGATCCAGCTGATTCACTGTAGCTTTCACAAGGAAGGCTACCGCATGCATGTGAATACAGACATGTGCAGGGTAGATAATTTTTACTCATTAAAAATGTCTTATATATCTCAGTGATTCCACAGGGAGCCGTAACGTCTATTAGTGAAGTAAATCCGCGGGTTTATTTGGTATTTTTTGCACAATAATTGTATTAAATCGCTATTATCGCTATGTTCTTACTTTTGTCGACAATCAGGACAAATTACAGGCAACCAGACCAGAAAGGCAACGAGTCAGTGTTTACATCAATTCGGAAGGCGTTGACTGTGCTTGCCCCGCCCCATTCGTTAGCGTCCGCGCGCTCAGACCGCCCCTTCGTGGGCGTCTCGCGATTTTCGGTAGTAATATAAAGAGAAGTGAGAAGGGATTAAACTCCAACAAGCTTTTCGTAGCATGAATGCCCCAACTTGGGGTCATCACCTACATATACTATCAAGTTTTGTGATTGGTTGATTAAAACAATAAAACAATAGAATCAACCACAAAGAAACCAATATCCTAACCTAACCACTTTTGTTCCATATAGCCAATCGCAAAACCTGTTCATTTTAGGGACGTATATTTACTCCCAACTTGACTCGACCACTTAATTTATGCAATGTGTGACGTAGAAATAAATACTTTTGAAATAAAAATAACGGATATTTCGACCTCACTGGCATTCATTCTCATAGTGAACTGATCCTTTTTACCCAGTGCATTGGCTTATTTTGTGGGATTATCAACTGAAAATATTGATTTGTCCAACGGCGCTAAATTTTAGAATAGTAAGAACACCCGCCACCTTTGCTTCGTTTTATTTTAAAACCCTATTTAATTTGATAACAATAAAAAACTACACACAATATAAACCTTATATTATATTTAAAGAAATTTTAGAGCATCTTGGTTTGTATTTCTGCATTTAAATACAGTTTCAAAAGTGGACGGGTATTCTATAATTGCTAGTTAAACAAGCTACCTCGCAAGCTACGACAAGGTTCTGTCGGAAAGCGGAGAAGATCATATGTCAACATCGCGCATAGTGTCCAGGATAGTCATCTGCAAAATTCTTGAAGTAATTCTACCAGCCAGGTCACGGTTTTAATCGCTCTGCCCAAAACCATCATGACACTTTTGTATATTTTGTTCATGTCAGTGTGTCCTCTACCGTTGCAACGATAACCCGATTGTTCGCGAAAATATCTTCCGAAAGAGTATGGCCGAAATATCTGGAATATGTATATCCGAGCGATGGTGCAGTCAACCTGGGAGAAAATTATGTTGACAAAATATTATTTATTTTGTGTAAAAGATTGACAGATGGGAGCGCGTTTGACCACAGTTAATAGAGGGGAATGGTTAGGAAAGCCGGCGAACTTCAAAGCGTCTATAATGAGCTGTGATTTTAGGTTGAAATGGTCCTGACCGTGCACAAACCTTTTGTTTTTTGCTTATTAATATTTAAATCACATGGTTGAGCGATTCAACCCAAATGCTGCTATTGGATGATTGCTTCATTATACAGAAAATACAATGTGTTCAGCAAGTGTGATGAAAATACAATGTGTTCAGCATAAACGTGAACAATAACCTAGAACAAAGACTTAGATCGAGTTTCCAAACCATCTCTTCTATATTAACTATGGTTTGACTAATTGACTTCCGGTGGTCGACTCAAGTTGGGGCACAGATGATACGAAAGGTCTCAACTAAAAATATTACCAATATATAAGTTACTACAGCTTTCAATTACAAAGTTTTCAAAACGACTGTGAACATTAACCTTCAATCTATCAAACAACAACATTAGACGTCAAAACAAATCACTACCGAAATAAAGTTGCTTCCCTTCTCTCTTTCTTATATTATATACGCGCGCGAGACGCTAACGAAGGGGTCAACGGAATTAATGTAAATTATGACTCGTTGCCTTTCTGGTCTGGTTGCCTGTAATTTGTCCTGATTGAAAAATACCAAATAAACCCGATTTACTGTTAAACTCGCTTCACTAATAGACGTTACGGCTCCCTGTGGTGATTCCTAAGTTTACAACGTTCATTATCATGAGGAGTTATTATACGTTCATTTTCAAGTAAATTTGGGGAACAAACTTGAAGATGTAACAAATATTTTAATGCCTGAAAATTCTCTACCTTGCATCTGACATTTACATATCAAACAAATTGAAATGTTTTAAAAGCGAAGTAAAATACGGAAAATTTGTAAAAGGTGTTACTCTATATCATTTTACGAGTTCTTTCATATTAGACAAACTTAATTTTTGTTGCCAATCGTCCTTTAATGTATAACAAATTACATCAATCATGCACATTAAGATTTCACTATAATTTCACTATAATTGTCTTTTTTCATCTAGAAAACCTATGTAAACTTAAGATGTGTTCGTATTACAGTCAATGCAAGATCGTTAACCACGTGGTTGCAAAATGTATTTGCCAAAATCTATGGGAATGCCCTAAAATTCGTTCCTTCGTATGTGGATCAGACAAGATTACATACAGAAATACATGTACTCTAAAAGCGAATGCTTGTCGACTTAAGCTGGATGTAAAAGTTTCTTCTGCTGGCTTCTGCAGTAAGTTTGTCCTTAATATTGATTGTTTTCAACCGAAAATTGAATCTATATACGCCAACAAAAGGTCATGTAGTATTCAGTGCAGGGGTAGCTCAAGACGGTGAAAGTATGAGATTCGAAGATGAGTTTCTTTAAAATATATAAACTAGGTTACCTGCATTGCAAGGTAGTGAATGCTACCTTTTTATAGTGTGTATGTTGACCATAAAAAGAATGAAAACGTTGTTGTATGAAAACTTATATACATAGGTCAAGGCCGAAGCACACTTTAATGCCTCAACTTTGAATTGCGTTGCCGAAGGAGCTTACAATTAGAAAATATCCATGAAATAAATATATAATATAAATTTATAGATCAGAAAACATATATATCACGACGAGTTAGCCATCACGACACATATAGTATTAAATAAATACAATGCTTTTTTAAAAGAGAGTAATGTATATAGAGAAAAAACGTAGCCGATGTGACTAATTAATGTCGAAGCCACTAAGTTTACTTTAATTAATTAGGATATCCATGTGCCAACAAAAAGTGCCAATTTTTCGCCAAATGTGTCGCATCATCGGGTGTACCAAAATGCAAGTGTCCATTGTTAGAGGATTGCCCAGGAATTGCACGTCCGATATGTGGCAAAAATGGTGTCACTTATTTCAATAGCTGTCATTGGAGAGTTAAGTCATGCAGAGCGAAAGTCAAGATTCCAATAGTGAGCCGTTGGCGCTGTGGTAAGCAGACTTATGTTTTACATTCCATTCATTTCAGCTAGAGTTTTATATTCTTTTTGAGAATGACCTGCATGCAGACATATGAGCTGATCAGCTGTTGTTGTCTAGTGGTTACCACACATGTCTATGATCTGGTTAGACTGGTTGAAATCACAGGATTAGACACGTTCAGGTAAAAATAATTGAGGAGAAAGTGCTGCCTTTGCGATATAATACCAGCAAATGGTAATAATAATGTCTTTATTGCATACGATAAAAATACATATCGATCTTGTGTTACAGGTATAACATACATAGTAAGCAAACAACGAAAACTATTACAATTAGACTGTAGACATTAGACGATTAATAAAACTAATTCTTGAATCTCTCGGAATTAGCTTTCGGGCGCAGACTATAGATATATTTCGAAGGTTATAACATGCAGTATCCTTAACTTTAGGAAGCTGTTTTACGTAGTGGATGCATGTCTAGTTTCTTTACTTTATAATTAAATATATTCCAATCTTGTTTTTACAATACCATTCGAATCTTAATGGGCTGAGAAATGTATTTACGTTTAAAACAACGATTTACAAAGCACTGAATTGTAGTAATTTCGGCATTGGATGCACCATATCTTTTAATAAACGTACCATCTTTTAATAAAGTACTATATTTTAATACTACCATCATTTAATAAACGTACCACCTTTTAATAAACATACTATCTTTTAATAAACGTACGTACCATCATTTAATAAACATACCATCTTTTAATAAACGTACTATCTTTTAAACCATCATTCAATAAGCATACCATCTTTTAATAAACGTACCATCATTTAATAAACGTACCATCTTTTAATAAACATACTATCTTTTAATAAACGTACGTACCATCATTTAATAAATATACCATCTTTTAATAAACGTACTATCTTTTAAACCATCATTTAATAAGCATACCATCTTTTAATAAACCATCATTTAATAAACATACCATCTTTTAATAAACATACTATCTTTTAATAAACGTACGTACCATCATTTAATAAACGTACCATCTTTTAATAAACGTACCATATTTTAATAAACATACTATTTTTTAATAAACCATCAATATTTAATAAGCATATATAATCTTTTAATAAACGTACCATCATTTAATAAACGTACCATCTTTTAATAAACGTACTATCTTTTAATAAATAAAAAATAATAAAAAAACCATATTTAATAACATACCATAACATTTAATAAAACCATAACTATCTTTTAATAAGTTACGTACCATCATTTAATAAACATAGCCATTTTTTAATAAACGTAACTATCTTTTAAACCCATCATTTAATAAGCATACCATATTTAATAATACGTACCATCATTTAATAAACATCTATCATCTTTTAATAAACCATCATTTAATAAACATCATTTAATAAACATACCATCTTTTAATAAACATACCATCTTTAATAAACGTACAATCTTTTAATAAACACATCTTTTAATAAACTACCATATTTAATAAACGTACCATTATTTAATAAATATATTTTTAATATTTATATCTATTTTTATATTCATTAAAGTGTCAATGTGAATGTTGTAATAGCTAATACAGGGACTCTGATGACCCTCGATGCCATATTACCATAACCGGAAGGGTCTGCTGTGGCACGCGGGATTTCAGGTGTCATGTGATAACTCAGTCACATGCTGAAGATGAATACATATCACTTTGTTGAAAACTGAATCCTTTTACATCG
Organism: Chrysogorgia sp. JL179-B06; assembly: GCA_035772405.1. Taxonomy (NCBI): domain Eukaryota; kingdom Metazoa; phylum Cnidaria; class Anthozoa; order Scleralcyonacea; family Chrysogorgiidae; genus Chrysogorgia; species Chrysogorgia sp. JL179-B06. Next base: position 3,628,635 of record JAYKKM010000035.1, on the reverse strand, counting down.
AGCAGTTTATATCGGTAAGGATTTCTTCATTTTGGTATTACCTTCGTATTTAGTCCACGACCTGTTCATTTTGCTATTTAATTTATTCATAATTGTTATTATTGGTTAAAAATTTTCTGTTTTGTTCCTACGATTGCGTCTGGGATATTGTGTTCCGATTCAACGTTTTATTCAGGGCAAACACTGAACCTAAAGTTCTTATTTTGGGGCCACTCTTTTGTATAACGTTTTCATCGCGATTAAATTCCTCTTTCGATACAAGAACACGTAAAGATTTTAAACTACGCGGCACAGCTGAGCACGGCGCAGGAGGCAGAACTGTTAGTTCTGGTGTTTTGATTCGATTATGTCCAGTTATTGTTATTCGGGAATAGCATAATAGGAACTAACGATCTCGCTCATGAAAAGCCTGAGGTGTTGGTTCAGTGATCGACGATTTAGTTTTGTTTATTTCAAAAGAATTTTCGAGCGTTCGTGTTATTTGGTGTTTGTCATGTAATTCCTCCTGTCAAAAGGCACAAATTTTGAAACAGATTGTCTTGGCCACAATATTATTCTAACGTTTTCTGTTGGCAACACAAACACTTCAATAGTAGTTTTAAAGATTTATATTTACCTGATGGCGTTCACCTCAATAAATCGGCCAGTATTTTTCATACCAGGCGAAGTTGTCGAGGCGCCATTTTGCAAGCCTTTATGGTTTCAGTAATAATTTTCAATCGTCTTCAAGTGTTTGGCTATAGCGTCAACCTTGTGTTTGACATGGCTAGCGCTCGTGAGGCGATTTTGTTATAGGGAGTTTGGGCTCTCTTTAATAACACTTTAATGTCTACACTTTAAATTTACCAGTGAAGCCTTAACTTCGGCTACGCATTATAATAATTGTCATGCCAGTGTCGTTTAATATAGCCATTTAGCTTCTTTAAATTTTTGTCAGTGTGTTTTTACCTTTTCGCTCGTCATTACACAATTTTCATCCCGTTGGGTTTTGTTATTTGCAAATTTTGAAAATTTTAGTTGCAAATGTCTGTGTTGAGGTTCGTCCAGTGATCAACAGGGGATTATTCGTCCACTGTTGCTTTTGATTAATTTGGTATTTAAAGGGGAGTTTTGCGTCGACTTTATGTCTGACAGACTTTTCCTGCCATAATTTAATTTTATTATTGTTTATTAATTATATTAATTAATTATATTAATTTTATTATTATTTACCATTGGGGATTCGTCCTCTTGTGTTTCATTTTGTGGATTCGTCCATTGTTATTATTAAGGTTTTACCCTTATAATAATGTGTCGAGGATTCGTCCTCAGTGATCAACAGGCGATTCATTCACTGTTGTTTTTTATTAATTTGGCATTTAAAGGGGAGTTTTGCGTCGACCTTATGTCTGACAGACTTTTCCTGCCATAATTTAGTTTTATTGATATGTAATTTGTGTGGATTCATCCATGGTTATTATTAAAGTTTTATCCTTATAATAATGCGCTGAGCATTAGTCCTCAGTGATCAACAGGGGATTCGTCGACTGTTGCTTTTGATTAATTGGGCATTTAAAGGGGAGTTTTGCATCGACTTTATGTCTGACAGACTTTTCCTGCCATAATTTAAATTTGTTTATAGGTAGCTTAGTCCACTTATTTATTATTGGGGATTCGTCCTCTTGTATTTTATAATATGTGGATTCGTTCATTGTTATTATTAAGGTTTTATTTATTATCATTGTTATTTAGTAAGCTTAAAATTTATTGGTTCAAATTAGAGTGAGGAAAATGATATGCATCGCTTTCTAAATAAGTAGCCTTAGAACTTAGAATACTCAGTTATCTATATGTGAAGAATTTTTCATGGCTGCCTTTTCGAAACATGATGTGCAGTTTTCTTTAAATTGACAAAAACATTAAGTTCCTTTATGCACAATGTTAACTAGAATCTGGCTTGCTAATCACTTTATATAAGTATTTTGTTATTATATATTATACTATGTTGTTTTGATTATTGTCTACTATAGTATCATTCTTATTGTGGTTTCGGACTGCTATATTTATGAACAATTTGCCCTCCTGGCTTGTTTATATTTAATTACATGATCGCGAGGTTTCACCCTCTTGGCTTGTTATTTAATTTAATTTAATACAGCGCTTATGAGGTTTCTGGCTTGAGTATGTGTCTTTATCAAAAATTAAAAATAAATAAATATAATAATAAATAAATTGTTTGGCATTTGCAGGACTTATCAGTGCTGCAACAACTAATGTGTTGACATGACTTGTTCCTGCCAGTTAATTTATTAACTTTATTTAATTTATTTATTTAATTTAAGTGACTTGCGAATATAGTCTGGGGCGATAAAGATAACATCACGTTAATGAACATGCTCCAGATAATTCAGAATAAGGCAGCCAAGACCATATTGGATTTGCCAATGTATGTTTCGTCCACTTAGTGCACAAGATAAAGAATGAACAAATTGATTATAAATTCAACTTCGTAATTAACAGAGACGTTCAGCAATATAACACTAGAAGGAAAAAAGACTTTCACCTTAAAAGAGTTAGAACTAATTGGGGCAAACAAACTTTTAGCTATCTAGCCATTAATGATTTTAACACTCTGCCGCCTGTCATAAAGGATACTAACTCTTTAAGTGCATTTAAATTACATTTTATGTAATTTTAATTTTTATTTATAGTCAGACTCAGTGTACTTTATATTTATATTTAATAGTCATTTCATGTTGCATTCATATCAATATTGTATTTTTATACTGTATTTTAGACAGGGCCCCATTGAAAAACTCTTCGGAGACATGGGCACCCTGGTTAAATATCATTCAATATCATCTAAGTACTGCACTTTTGTATTCATGTTTATATATCTCGAGCAGTTCCTGTTACAATTATCCAGGCCATGTTTCTGATACAGTACAGTATATTGTTAAAACCGCTGTTAGTTTTTGGCCATGAATACTGTATATATTGACAATATCCTGATTTGACTATTTTATCTTGGATTAGATTCTGCCGTTTTTCTTTTCTTTTACTTTACAGACTTCACTACTTGAAGCCACTAAGAATAAGAGATGTCAACTGTTTTTCGAACATTCATTATGGTCGACGCATGTTGAGCGACGATTTCCCTGATGGTGACAATACTTTAATTTCGTGCAGAATTGAAAAATCAAGAGGGTAAACCATCCTTGTTCTTGAGAGACCGTAGTTGGAGCAACTGAACAATAATTATGCATAGTAACATTGCTATTTAGAATACTAATTTTTATAATACTTTTGGTAATAATTAGTTTTAACTTGTCACCAACTCAGGTTTTCCTGTTGCTGGCTTTTCCCATGGGGTTTTTACCAGCAACAGGTTTTTTCTCCTGGCTAATTGTAATTATAATCAACTAGTACTACATTGCAGACCAAGTAATAAGACTGATTAGCAAGGGCAGCAGTCTTCAATAGCCTTGGTACAAAGGATCAATGTGTAATGGAAACCTTACAGCTTGATTTTTTGTTCATCTAACTAGTACTACATCGCAGACTAAGTAACAAGACTGAATAGCAAGGGCAGCAGTCTTTTTCAATATCCTTGGCACAAATTGATCAATATGTAATGAACATTACAGCCTGACTTTTGTTCATCTTTGAATAATGGGATTGTCTAGCAAGGGCAGCAATCTTCCAGATCCTTCTATCTTATCAAGCTAGGGTGATGACATGCTGCAATGTCATTATATAGGTTTAGTATTCTAGAATAAGATTGTTTGGTAAATAGTACGATTTTATTATAATTGTTTCCAAGCAGCGTGTTAGTATTGAAATTCCGTCTTGAAAAGAACTATTACTTTGTGTCATAAAACCAGCGGTTTTGTTAGTACAAGCATTGTGGTCCATATTTCAATTTACTGACAATTGGTAATCTCTGTAAATTAGCACAGCAAGTGTAACCACTCGGACGTTTTTGAACAGTTTGTGTCAAGTTTGTGTATTTTTAGTTACAAGTGGAAAATGATTCCACTTTGCATTCTTCCTCGCACTGCATTTCCTGGGGTGGGGTGGCATCATTATTTGCATCATGATGCTTTGGCGTTTTGTGGCCCTCACCTTTACTGGGCTCAATCATTTTGTAAATTATAAAAAATAATTAAATTATTTAATTATTAATTTTGAATAAAATCGGCTTTGGTCCTACAGGACCATAGCCAATTTATCCCATCTGGAGTGTGCAATTTCCTTCATTGATTGCCCAGTAAACAGAGCTCAGTTAATGCAGTGCGCATAATTCATCTGAGACATGGTGGAAGACATAAATGGAATATTTGCAAGCAAATAGGATTTTTATATCTTCCATCTGTCGAATTTATATTCATTAAAGTGTCAATGTGAATGTTGTAATAGCTAATACAGGGACTCTGATGACCCTCGATGCCATATTACCATAACCGGAAGGGTCTGCTGTGGCACGCGGGATTTCAGGTGTCATGTGATAACTCAGTCACATGCCCAGTCTCAGTTGCCCTGTTTTTCAAGAGGTGAAGATGAATACATATCACTTTGCCCACCACCTTCCCCATGGCTGGCCACCTTTTTGGCTATTTTGTATATTACTGTAGATTGTTCTCCTATCTGGCGTTTTATGGCCCTCACCTTTACTGGGCTCAATCATTTTGTAAATTATAAAAAATAATTAAATTATTTAATTATTAATTTTGAATAAAATCGGCTTTGGTCCTACAGGACCATAGCCAATTTATCCCATCTGGAGTGTGCAATTTCCTTCATTGATTGCCCAGTAAACAGAGCTCAGTTAATGCAGTGCGCATAATTCATCTGAGACATGGTGGAAGACATAAACATACCATCTTTTAATAAACGTACCATCTTTTAATAAACGTACCATCTTTTAATTAATAAACATACCATCTTTTAATAAACATACCATCTTTTAATAAACGTACCATCATTTAATAAACATACCATCTTTTAATTAATAAACGTACCATCTTTTAATAAACATACCATCTTTTAATAAACGTACCATCATTTAATAAACATACCATCTTTTAATTAATAAACGTACCATCTTTTAATTAATAAACATACCATCTTTTAATAAACGTACCATCTTTTAATAAACGTACCATCATTTAATAAACATACCATCTTTTAATAAACCATCATTTAATAAACATACCATCTTTTAATAAACATACCATCTTTTAATAAACATACAATCATTTAATAACATACCATCTTTTAATAAACGTACCATATTTTAATAAACGTACAATCTTTTAATAAACTATCATTTAATAAACGTACCATTATTTAATAAACATACCATCTTTTAATAAACGTACCATCTTTTAATTAATAAACGTACCATCTTTTAATAAACCATCTTTTAATAAACATACCATCATTTAATAAACATACCATCTTTTAATAAACATACCATCTTTTAATAAACCATCTTTTAATAGACATACCATCATTTAATAAACATACCATCTTTTAATAAACATACCATCATTTAATAAACATACCATCATTTAATAAACATACCATCTTTTAATAAACGTACCATCTTTTAATTAATAAACATATCATCTTTTAATAAACATATCATCATTTAATAAACATACCATCATTTAATAAACATACCATCATTTAATAAACATACCATCATTTAATAAACATACCATCATTTAATAAACATACCATCATTTAATAAACATACCATCTTTTAATAAACATACCATCATTTAATAAACATACCATCATTTAATAAACATACCATCTTTTAATAAACGTACCATCTTTTAATTAATAAACATATCATCTTTTAATAAACATATCATCATTTAATAAACATACCATCATTTAATAAACATACCATCATTTAATAAACATACCATCATTTAATAAACATACCATCATTTAATAAACATACCATCATTTAATAAACATACCAGTAGTATAGCAAGTAGGGCTGCGAGCTCATTCGACCTCAACCGTGAATATAAATACCAAAACATCACCAAATTTGTGCCAAGTCGCGACTCGACAAATTTGGTGATGTTTTGGTATTTATACTAACGATTAACATCGAATAAGCTCGCAGCCCTACTTGCTATACTACTACGGCAATCGTTTGTCATATATTAAAAATAGTCGTTCCAACATTCTCACATTTTTGTTCAACAAACTACAACAGACGCGCTCTACCATTGTTTTCAATTCACGCGCGAAAAAAAAGCCACTAGATTATGATTCTAGTGACGATGTTTAATAAATTTCAGCGAGAGAGCCACTAGAGTTTAGTGTTAAATAGATTTCATATGCGAGAGTGCTCTACCTGCTATACGAATCAAGGTCACCTGCTGATGTCGCTAACAACAACATTCCATTGCGAATAGCAACCACAACTTTTTAAAAAAATGTTTTCACTTTTAAAAAATATTTTCACTTTGAAAAAATATTTTCGTTTTAAAATATTTTTTTCAAAAAGTTGTAGTTGCTATTCGCAATGGAATGTTGTTGTTAGCGACACACCACGTGCAACCACCTGCTGTCGTGCAAGGTGGAGATCGCTGACCATGAGAGAAGAATCGCAGTGTTTGAAGAAGGAGTGAGGACCATCACCACCATGTTAAGACTGTCTAACTTTGAGCGTGCTCGTTAAATCGTACACTATAAATATCGTGAATAAAAAACTGTTGTGTGAATGAGCTCGCGCGGTTGTTATGAAGCCACCTGCTAGCATGCAAATTAGTCCGCCCGCTCGCTATTTTCAGTGTTTGTCGCACTTCTGAAATGGTGGTCGTACACATATTTAGACGTTGTGATTCCTCCCGACAACAAGCCCAAGAAAGGCACGTACGGTGTCACAATCGCGACAATGCTTTCAACGTCTTTTTTTAACTCGTCGTTTAGTTCGTCAGGATTTTCAATAGCGTTCAACCCGTTTAGTAAGCTAGCGAATTTGCTGATTAACAAGTCGGTGAGAAAAGCGTTTGCAATTTCGCACGCGTGGAGAGAGCGACCTTATGGGAATCACGTCGCAGTGTTTAAGGTATGTCTCTCACTACAATGTTTTTGTGACCATATGCGTAGGAGTCAATACCATTTTCTAAAAGGTATCGTTTATCATCAAAACAGGATAGCGACACTTTATTAATTTCGTAACTACCTAGCTGATGTTTAACACTTCTAATGGTCTTCATGGTGTGTCGCAATTGTTTCTGCTCAAGTAACACACTTTTATAATCTTCGTGCTTGATCACTTTTTTAATTATATTCTTTCTAATGCCTTTAGCGGTTTTCCCACCACCCCCATCCTCTTTCAAATAGCTATACATTTTACTGCGCAACCCTACGAACTCAATAATTGGTGTTCCAGCACACTCGTCTTTCATCTTCCCAATAACTTTCTTATTCTCCTTAAAAGCGAATGGGTTGTCTGCAGGGTAATCACTATTGTCGAACTTTTCGCGCTCCATCATAAAGTCAGAGTAGACGTCGTCAGTTTTGATTGAGTACAACAGACTGTCAGTGTCAGTGAAGTGCAATCTACAGGTGTCGCTAGAGTACTTTTTCATAATATAATTATAGTGAAAGTTGTACATCAGCGTTTTACTCAAGTCTAGTATGCACATACCCACGTATGCGGGTCTATTTAATGTCAACGTCTCTTTGACTTTGTGGACAGCGACTAAGTTCTCGCTAAATATCTTGCAAGACACAAACGTAGGCTTTGAGACAAGCTTTTCTAACTTTTTCTCGGTGGTCACTAATCTTACGTCCACACGCTTCCTCAAGTTTTCCATCGTTTTTCCAAACACACTGTTGTTCATCAACTTGAAGAAATCCTTCTCGAAAGCGTTCTTAGCTGCGGTTCTTTTGATTGTGTTAAAGTCGATGTACTTGCCCAACCACTTAGACTGGTCGAACTGTAGGACCCTATGCACCTTTTTGATTTTTAGTCCAAGACCCGTGTACAACTGCAGATTTCTATAGTGACACACGTACTTTTTTTTGTCCATCAAATTAGTCACCAACTTCTTCACGCCGCCAACACTCACATTACATTTATTTTTGATTTTCGTGCAGTACTCCGACAACATGTCAACAGTTATTTCCATCTTCTCAGGAGCCACCGGGTAATCGTTGTGTAGGTCATGCAAATGAGTTGGATACTCCAAGTCGACTTCAAGCAGCAGACCCTTTTCACTGTTGTTGTGATAGTCGCATAGATTAACCTTTTCTATTTCTTTCTTAGTCAACCATTTAAAACCACCTGTAGGTAGACTTCGACTCATTGCCCACCCATATAAATTGTTGGCGTCAAGGTACATCAAATACTTCGACTCTTGCGCTTTATCGTACCCCTTCATATATTTATTGTTCGCCACGCCATGTCTGTTGCATATGTAGCTCACACCACCACGCATACCTAATTCTACGAACTGGAACATGTCGATGTCGGACAATAACTCGAGTTCTACTCCAGTCATCTTTAACATGGCATCCCAAGCCAATCCAGGCGACGTGAAATAATGGCAAGGGTCTAATTTATACTCACGATGGCATGTCTTTCTAAAGTTCTCAAAAACGTCGGCGAGCAAGAGCACGTCACTTTTCAAATACAGGTCGTGATACTCACCCATACTTTCAACGTCGAAGTAGTCCCACACATCGATGGCGCGCTCGTGCATTTCTTCCGTGATGTGCTCATCGTTCAGAACGCTGTAGAAATCTTTTTTGGAGGGTAGCTCGCGCTCGTCGAATTTTTCAAAGGAGTCCATGTAATCATAGGGATAGACCCCCTTTCTTGTCATAAGTGCCAAACCCTCGTCGTGAAACACTTCTGACGTGTATTTGAAAGCGTCCCTTGGTAGGTTCTTCACCAAGTTGTCTAGACCGCTACTCATGAACTGAAAGCTGTCCAAAAATACTAAGTTTTTTCCAAGCATGAACGCCATGTACTTCTCCATGTTGTTTGGTATCACATTTATGTCTTGGCCAAACTTGCCAATCTCCTGCATAATGAAATGGCTATCGTAGCCGCGCAAGTTATGAAAGATCACAGGGATTTTGTCAGTCAACTTAAAGTTCACATTACAATCGCGATGTGCGGACCCTCTATACCTACCTGAGACATGACAGTGGTCTCTCACTCTAACGTCAGCACCAGTGTACTCAACACTGCAAATATGGCAACTTTTAGCCTCGTCAAAGTTCCTCTTATCGGCGTTAGTCAGTATCATTTCTTTGTTAAAGTGACTCTCAGATGTCTCTTTACAATATTCGACAATTTCTAACATCTCCCCAATGAACTTGTTGACTGCGTTTTCACCGCGATACACTTTTACTGGCTTACTGTACTCGTTGTCGTAGCAACAAACTAATTTATACCCATAACCGCAGTCAACATGCCTCTGGTAGGCATTTGTGTAGCTGCACTCGCTTGACAGCTTTGTTGTGTGCACCTTCTGTGTGATAGCCTCGAAATCTGCGTACACCACAAATGGCACATTTAATTGTCTGCTAAAATTCTCGTATTTTACTTTCGCGCCTTTTTGTGGCATTTTAATAGCTTGCTTCCCATTGACGACCAAACACACTTCAATATGACTTTCAAGCACGTCCGCACGGGTGAAACACTGCAAACAATACCTGCAAAAGTGCTTTCTCGCCTTATACTTTGTCTGACGGTGCATGAATTTGTTAAAATCGCGAATGTACACATAATGCTTGTTGCCCACGTCATTAGTTATCAATAATAGGTCCATATGGTCAGGGTACGCCTCCTTAGAAACGTACACAGGGAATGGCTGCTTATTTTCGTACCCAAAAACATTGATGCTAATTTCGTTAGCCTTTTCGATCTTGTTGTAGTCTTTGAGTGTGACTGGGAAGTCAATTCCGTCATAACTCAGCTCACCGACATGCCTAGCGTACTTTGACGTTCTGTCAGAGTTTTTTCCAACAGGAAATTTGTGTGCGAGGTGGCACCATCTAAAGCACTCGTTGTCATCATCGTTATTTACGTTTACCAAGCCCTTCATAATGTTGCGCAGCTCCTTTGGCAACACAATGTAGCTACTCCCATGCAAAGGTCTGTAAATAGCGACATTAACGTAGTGTGCGTCTATTTTGTCGATAGTCCATCCAGCTATCCGCGTCAAAATCTGCTCCGACCCGCGATTGGCAACACCCTCGATGTCATGCTCGTTAATGACGACGAACGTTTCGCTGTTAAAGTAGGCAGTTTTGTACGTGGTCTTATTGAGTTCTAAAACTTTCTCAAAAGTGACCTTGACTGTCTCCACCACTTTCACTCCGTTGGTCTCACCCAGCTCACGTCTCAAAAGGTTAGTGACAGCACTTCTACTACCATTTACCTGATTGATGTCTCTGTCGTCAATTACCTCGACTCCATAGGACCTTGTGAACCCTCTCAGTGCTCGATCCAACAGATGCGTCGACGACGTGTCACTATGGTCTTCAACTGTGGGTTGTGTCTCTTGGTCTCCAAAAAAGCCGTGAACGTTGGTCGCTCTATCTGTTAGTAGGTTCACAGCGTCTGCATTTGTGTAGCTACCTCGAGTCGCACCAGTTCTAGCAAGTTTCTTATGCGTCCGCCCACCAACCTCGACTTGTCTTTTTGTCAGTGGGGTTTTCACAGTCCGACTCATTGGCTTATACTTATACTACACTTTTTTTCTTAACCCACTCGTTGTAATAACGATCGTCACTTTCGCACCATCCCAGCTTTGGGTACACCACCCCAAACAAATTATCGTCAAACAAGTCTTTCACCTTCCCGTCTTTGAGGTCTGACACCTTCTTGAGTGTCTCGACTCGTCTTCTGTGGCACAACCTAATAATGTAGTATCCATATCTGCTGACATTTCTACCCTTTACCAAATTGCATGAGTACAACGCATTGACAACTTTCAAGAAGTCCTCTTTTATCAACTCAAGGTGCTCACCCTTCACAACGTTCCGCAGTCTCCTCCCCATCCACCAAGACCGCTTGTGAACGCTTTTTGGTCGCGTGAGCCTCATGTCGCTGTAACTCTGAGTGTAACCCCATTCGGTGTCACCACACTTTGGGCACGCGTACCCACCACATCCAGTCACATTTTTCAAAACCTCACAATCCAAGCAGTAGTAAAGCCTGGAGGTGCCTCCGCACTCAATTTGTGTCTCACTCGCGATTTCGTCAATTGTGTAACCATAGCTCATCTGCCTCATAAGTTTGTCCACCACTCTTATACTACTCCAACATTTTTTTTACCGAGTTAGCACCCACACCGCTATCCCACTACCCAAGCCTAGCGCACCAACAAACAATAATTGGTATTCCTTCATTTCCGCACTCGGTTGGTAGTAATCCGCAATCTTCGGGGAGTTAGTGAACACTCGTCCGCCGTGCTGAATAGTCATCGCTCTTCCAAGCTCCTCCAACGCGCGGCTTGTGTCATTAATGTCAGCATTAGCGTCAGAGAGCCGTTGTCGTAAACGCTGGATCTTATCTCTCTTGGCGACTTCGTTTTCAGACCACGCTTCTTTCGCACTGGCTAGCTGCTCCAACGCGTGGTTGTGTCTTTCCATCTCAGCTTCATAGCCTGTGTGATTAAACTTTGAAAACATAAAGCCAGCGCCTGCAAAAGCCACTGCGTTAAAGATCCCTCCAGCCACAACACTCACCATTAACCTACATTGATTTGAATGGATCTGTGGGTATCCACTTTTTCGATTGCATCCATTTTACTAACAGCGTTCCTGCGCCAACAGCTGCAGCAAGTTTCACTGTGCCTTTAACTGTCTCTGGTGTTCCCAATGGTTCTCCCAAAGCCTTTTTAGAAATCATACTCACCGCCACAGCACCAGTCGTAACAAGTAGCGCATCGTACAATTCGTTCATAAGTTCTTTTCGATCGATCGCGGACATATATACATTGTCGTGTGTTTTGTTTAAGAATCAAATGTGTCTAACGCTGGACGACGAGTTTTGTGGTTCTCTGACGCAGGTGCTGGTGTAGTACTCACAGGTTCTTTTTCACTACTAATTGTGTACCATAGCGAAGCAGCAGCAATGATAACACCAAGCGTTCCAACAATATAACCATAGCTCCACTCACTACCCTGTTCTTCGTTAACTATCATTTCACGCATTTTCTTTTCTTTCGCAGCTTTCGATATCTCAGCCAACTTTTTACCAGCGGCGACACGCTTTGGGTCCTTCACCTTAACACTTTTCACATCAGCTGTGATCTTAGCGTCAACAGCCGTCTGTGAGTCTTCAACCATCTAATACACTATCACGTGTTATCTTACTCACAGTTGACCTCACAGGTATCTCACAGTTGACCTCACAGGTGTCTCACAGTTCCAGACCAAACGCACTAAAAATTAGGATTTTTTCTGGGAGTATAACATAATGACTCAAGACCGAGAGGTTAGCGAAGAAGTTATTGACCGCTTGCTGAGAACGGCCTTTGTCAGTGTGTCTACCCCACGAGTCGACAATGGACCCAACGTCTTAAACGAGTACTTTTCAATATACAATCTGCTCGACCTCAGACGTGAAGAGGTGTTAATAAAACAGCCTATCCCCCAGGTCGACTGTGCGAGGCATCTTCACGACACTTGGATCGATCTTCAAGAAGACAGAGCCAAGGAGACTGCTGATAGATTAGCTAGCATAATCCCTGTGTGGTGTTACTCATCATTCAAATACCTTATGTTAGCGAGTGATGTCTACTTGAGCAACCCTAGTGGGTCCAACGGTACGTTACTCGGTAACTTCCTCCAAGTGTTCTTAGCGACCCTTATGTGGAAACCATGCCTAACCAAAGCCAAAGCATGGCTTGAGCTCGCCGCAAACCGCGACGTTCACGTTTGCAAGGTGGGGTGTAATGAGATACTGGGCGCGGATGATATCAGGGACCACGTACTCTCGCCCGCACACAGACACTTCGCGAGAGATGAAAACGTGTACACCTGTCACCCGTGCGGTGTGGTCACCAACGACCCACTGCATCGCTTAAGACATGAGAGCTCGAGGTCCCATCTTAAAAACTTAGAGCTCCAGCGGATATTCAACATGGAGCGACGGTTTCCACCACAATAAAAAATATTTCTCTGAGGGTATAGTAACCATGAGAAAAGTTGGTAAACTGGAAATCGTGATTGGTCCCATGTTTGCAGGAAAAACGACAGAGACTCTCCGCAGGTTAGTCGCGTTAAGTAAATCAGGGCTCAAAGTCCTCTACATGAACAACACAGGTGACACTAGGCGAACTGACCACGCGTTCTCCACACATCGTCAGACCATTGTCGTTGGATCAGACAGTTTACCTGCAAAGTTAATCACCAACCTTCCGAGTTCTTCCGAGATAGCTGATTACGACGTCATCGGCATTGATGAAGGCCATTGGCACTCTGGGTTACTCCCAGTTACTCACGAATACATTAAAGCTGGTATTCACGTCATTATTTGTGGTCTCATAACAACGGAACATTTAAAAAAACTTGGTGAACTTGACACGTTGTTCCCAATGGCAGACGACATCACATTTCTAAAAGCGTATTGCGCCGTTTGTCGTGACACTTACGGAACAACTATTGATGCACCATTCAATTGGAGATACAACCCAGGACCATCATTCGTTGGTGGTGCTGAGCAATATCGCGCAGTGTGCAGACGTCATCATCCTTCCACACAAAATTAAGGGTGTTCTCGGATACCCCACTTTTTAAATTTATACATTGGTCACATGAAGCGTCCAATGTACCGTATAAACATTTTTTCACACAGTGGTCAGAAGGTTTGTGAAATAAAGAGAGAAAGTTTCGCAGATATTTTTCACCGAGTTAAAAACGTCTTTAAAAAATGCTAGAGCAGTCGTCTCAACGACAAGAACGAGCGCTAACTCGACTCATTACTCGCTGTCTAAAAAGTCTCTTTACAATAGCGTCTCTCATGGTTACTCAACGCTGATTTATTTTTAAATTTACGAAAACACTGAGAGCACTGAAACCCAACATCAAAGAAATATTTTATTACTGTGGTGATAGCGTCGTCGTACGAGTCACACAAGAGTGTTAGATAACCAGCGGATTTGTATCTGAGTAGCAGAGACTCCTGCTCTTCAGATGTCTTGCCCGTGCCACCTGGATTCTTGAACTCAATCACGAGTCCGCTGTGCTGTCGGTTTGCATTAGCGATAATCAAGTCAGGTGTTCCACGTTGGTAACCTTTTTTCCACGAATTTATTCTTTTACTCGGAGTGTCTTGATTTTCACCACAAGCGGCTATCAAAATAGCTTCTGGATAATATTTCCTAAGAAAACCAACAACTTTCGTATGAAGGTCGAACTCGGTGATCATTTTAAACTGATTGTGTTTGAGACCAACGTCAGCTAAACTTTTTCTAACGCTTGGTAAGACTTCTGAGTGCACCCACCTTCCGAAGTGTTTCGCGCGCTCCATTTTACTCGAGAGCGTCAATGAGTAGACTCCAAGTTCGTTGATAAACGAGGTCTGCTCTATCTTCATTTTACAATCAGGTTCGACGTGGTCGTTGACTGCATCTTTTGGTCGAGCGTAACCTAGAGCACTTGCGACTTCTCTTGCTTTGAACCATATTTCACCGTTGTGATTAACCGTCGTGATTTGGTGACCATCGAAATCGAATAATCGAAGCGTTATGGAAGTCATCACTATATAGTCTCTCCCACAAAAAAAATCACTCGACATAGGTGTCAGGTTTTTTATAGATCTGGTTTGTTGTGTACCAATGCAGCAGGTGTGTTTTATTAGTCCTCAGTTTTCTACGTCGTCTGAAAAAGTTTCTAATGTTACGAACCAGCTTTCTAAGCCAACCCATTATAACTTAGGTCACGTCTCCCACCACTCCCACAGTGTCTGACTCTGGTAACATAATAGGTTTGCCGTAAGTCTTTTTAGACCTCATACCAATCTCAGCGTGGAGCTCGAGAGTAACGTCACCGCGACCAAATGACCCACCAGCTTTGAACATGTGATCAGTCGTTTTATTTATTTTATATACTTCATGAGGTCTCGAAATACATGCTCCCATTTACTTTACACCATATTCCTTCATCATTTCTCCACCCATGATTATGATGTCTCGGTTTGTCATGTAACCACTCACAATTTTCACACCGTAGAATTCTATCAACGATGGGTACGCATAGGGTGCGAGTGGTATTCTTGGTCGATGTATTCCAAAAATTGTTCCATAGGGTGTGCCTATCTTTTTCATGTTCGCTATGAAGTCTGAGTCGGTTGACTTAACGTTGTTGACTCTGACGTGTGAATTGTCCATTTGCCAGTGTATTGATATCATATGCATTTTACTTATGTCAACGCCACTTGGAATAGTGCATATGCTCTCCATCGCTGGGATGCTACCACCATACGCGAGTCCATTAGTCATACCAGTCTTGTACCCTATGAACTTATCCCACTGACCGTCGTCGTTTGATATAATTGTCTCCCAATTTGATCCAGCGGTGCGAGTAGGTAACCTCACCACAACAAAAATAGAGAGATCACACCATTGCATACTGGGGCAATTAAAATGGAGACCTGACTCGAGTGGGAGTGGTGTTAACACAGGGGATAGAAAACTTTGGCTCACACTGCTGATGCCAACGATAGGACCATAAGTTGGGTTGTTTTGCACTAATTTGCTTGTTTCACCGATAGCTTTCACTTTGTTTGAACCATTGGTGTGAAATTCCACGTTTTTCAAGGCGTGTGTGCTAACGTTGAAGTCGAGCACAACGTTGTAGGACTGACTCTTGAGGAAACCTGATAGCAATTGCTCTAGAGTTCTTTTATTGATAGCGTCTGAGTCATCGACTGGGTCTGCTACGTTTTTTATCGCTGAGCCTTGCATGTCTATTATTCCAGACATCCTTCCACCGGTAGCGCTTAATTTAGGATCTTCGTCCAGATGCCTTTTCGTTCTCTTTAGTATTTTATCATGAGGATCATCAGACTCATACCCATAGTTTAGACTCATTACTACTTCAAGGTGTATTTGGTTAGCAGATAGCCAGATACCGCTGAGAACCCTAAGACTATCACCAGCGTTGTCGTGTCTGACTCACTTGAGGTGGTAGTCTGCGCAATTTGATTGGTCACTGTTTTCTTCACGGGTGGTACTACCAAGTTAGCCACCACGTTTTCTTGGTGGACTTTTTTAGCCACTGTTTTCTTCACGGGTGGTGCTACTAAGTTAGTCACCACATTTTCTTGGTGGACTTTTTTAGCCACAGTCGTTGGTGTTGTTGCATTCAAGCGAGTGTTCACTCCAAATCTCATGGACTCTGTAGCAATCTTTAATAAGTTGTTGTACCCAGCGATTTTACTCTTGAGGATCACCACGTTACTCGGCATTAACCATGTACTTGGCGACAACGCAAGATTTTGGACAACGTTGGTGTCTCTAATCGATTTGTTCATGTTGAGAATCCATGTCGACACGTCATAGTTGATAACACTGTCAGAAAACAACTTGCGGAACTCTTGTTGGGTTTCTAAACTTCCTGCAGAGCCACCAACGACTGATACACGTGTTCTCGCTTGCGCACCAAGTGTGGAGTACACAAAGGCTTCTATGCTCTGATTTAGATATTGCAGTCCAATGTTGGTGAAACCGTCTGAGAGTCGCGCGACGTATCGTTTGTAGTCGTTGTGGATGTCGTTGAGTGTGAAGACTCTGGATTCACCTGTTGTGCCATCGCTCAGGACTTTATTCTGGTAGTAATGCTTTCTGGGGATTTTGGAAGTCTTACCATACAATTCGGAAGCGTTAAATTCTCTACTTATTGATTTCATGGTCTCACCACCTTCCATTCTTCTGAGAAGTCTTCTAATGGTGAAGTACAAATGAAATCTCATCACACTTGTGACCACGGGGTGAACTTCTTGTGACACTGATAAATGTTGCAACGACACTCCACAACAGAAACTCGCACAATACGTCGCAAACACAATGCGGTAGTAAGATTCGCTGTCATCCCACTCTGATTTTGTCTTCGACGTAGTGACTCGCAAGACTGGCAGCTTTGACATGAAGTAGCTATTTTGGTTAACAAAAACTTTGAAGTTATTCACTGGATAATTCAACACATTTTCTGTCGGGTAGCCGTCCCAAAGCCCCCAGTGGTTCTTATGACCTTTTGGCAGTGGTTGGATAGTTCCACCACCTTGCCATATTATTGGGAACTTGCTATTGTGTAGCCACTTCCACATGTTTTTATCATTTTTGAAAGTTGCGCTGGTTATGTCTGTGCTGAGGATGTCATTGTTTCTGAAATATATGTCAACACTCATGATTTTACCATCTTGCGAGATATTTGGATAGAACTCGAATTTGCTTAAAGTGGCGTGGGGGTACTTTTTGATGAGGTCTGCCTTTGCATCGTGTGTAGCCTTTGATGTGTTAGCCATCGCACGTTTGTAGTACTTTCCATAGTAGTCGTGAAGGGCTTTCTGCATATATAATATACTATATGTTACACATAACACACGCTACATTATATATGGTCAGGGTTGTAGTGTTGATTAGAGGCCCAACGGAAACTGTGGATCTACCAGAGGCACTTTTGACGTTTGGCTCAGATCCTCACTTACTAGTAAAAAAAGCGACCATCTTTTGGGACTACGTTAACGTGGAGACCGGTGTGAATGATGAAATAAGTTACAACAGCAACAAACACGTTTTTGAGTCTGGGTACCACACTTTTAAAATGATTGCTGACGAGTTGAAGGGATTAGGGGCTATCGAGCTAGTAGCCAACAAACACAATTCAAAGTGTGAGATAAAAACTGACCAACAATTAGAGCTGTTTAAATTTGGAGAACTCTTAGGGTTCAACGATAACACAACGGTGAGTAGTAGTGGTTTGGTTAGCCCTAATGTTGTGGATGTTAACAAAGGGTTGAAGTATGTACAAGTGCAGGGTTGTAGCATCGTGAACAGACCTGAGAACATTGTTAATGGTAGCAAAAGCGAGGTTATCGTTGAGTTACCATTGACCACCACCCAACCACTGAAGAGCTCCGTTCAACACTTCTTCAACATTGAGTCGAAGGTGTCGATAAACAAAGGCGCTTTTACGCAGCTAGTTTTTAACGTGACTGACCAAGATGGTAGTGGTGTCAATGTTGGTGACATATTGTTGGATTTGTATGCGACGCTTGAGTAGCTAACGTTAAACGCGCGTTAAAGTAATGAGTCTAAACTATGGGTTCGACTCTGGTGGTTACACTGAAAAGCGACGCACATACAACAACCCTCAAAAGTTGACGGTGCTCATTGAAGGTGTGGAGAAAGTTGTAACTTTTGACTACAGTGTAGTAGTCACACACGATAACCCACACATTGTAGTCAAGACGACCACTGTGTTTTGGAACTATGATAATGTGACGGGTAGTGATGATATTCGATTCTTACTTGTTGGATTAGGAACACCGTATCCAAGACTCGCGACAACTCGATTGAGTGGGGGTCACTACGACTTCGACGCGTTGGTTAGAGCTCTACGACTCACGCTCAAGGAGGTTAATGTAGACTTCGTGGTGGAGAGACTGGTGGCCACAGGTAAAAGTAGGGTCAAAGTTCGGGGTATGAGGATGGGCCTCACCACTAGAGTAGAGCTTAGGCTAGGTGACATTGGGCTTTTGCTTGGTTTCGCGAAGGACGCAGGAATTTTACTAGACGCTAAGTGGCACGACAGTCCAAACAAGATTGACATGAACAGAGGTCTAAAGTATGTAGAAGTCTCGTGCGATGCTGTTGAGACGGAGAGCAATGTGGGCACTGACGGGAATCGTAGTGATGTGATCACAACGTTGCCAATACCCACCGAGCAGTCTCTTGATGGAGGGACACAACGTTACGCATATGTTGACTCCAAGGTGAGAATTAAAAAAGGTATTTACTCAAGTATGACGTTTCGTACCAAACCAAACAATGGTAACGCCGACGTTGGCGCGGTGCTATTGGAACTGTATATTGTGTGAATTATATGGAGCTTGGTGTGGAGACAGAGCAGGGGTTGAGAGACATTTATTACAATCCTAAGACAGGGTACAGTGGTGTAGAGAGATTGTATCAAAGTGCGTTAGGAGACGGATTGAAAGTGACTAGAAAAACAGTGAAAGAATGGTTGACAGCGCAGGACACTTACACTAGGTACAAACCCATTGTGAGAAGACATAAATTCCGCGCGACTTTTGTTGGATTTCTTGGTGAAGAGCTCCAAATGGACTTAGTGGACATGAGTAAGTATTCAAAACAGAATGGCGGTTATTATTGGATATTGACAGGCATTGAAATATTGAGTAGATACGCTTTTGGTATTGCAGTTTACAGAAAAGACACTAAGAACATGACTAAGGCTGTTGGAAAATTGTTGGTTGACTTTAAAGATCGGTTTGGGGCCACACCTAAGTTAGCGCAATTTGACGATGGACTTGAGTTCTATAACGTTGGTGTGAAAAGTTTGTTGAAAGAACACGACGTTGAATATTTCAGCACTAAGAGCAATAAAAAGGCTGCTGTTGTTGAGCGTTTTAATAGAAGTCTGAAGAGCATTATGTGGAAGTACTTTTATAGCCGCGGGACGTACAAATGGATTGACGCTTTGGGCCAGTTTGTAAGCAATTACAATAGCAGTGTGAACCGCAGTATTATGATGAAGCCGAAGGATGTCGATGAGTCAAACGAAGGCGAAGTGTGGACCACTTTGTTTGGCCACCAATTTGCAGACAACCCATTACCAAAGTTTAGAGTTGGTCAATCGGTGAGAATTAGTAAGTACAAGAGTGTGTTCACAAAGGGTTATGAAGCCAACTTCACTGAGGAGCTGTTTAAAGTGGTGAAAGTTATTCGTGATGATCCGAATGTGTATGAAATTGAAGACGTGAGCGGTGAACAGATTATTGGTAAATTTTACGAACAGGAATTATCGCTGGTCAATAAGAAACATGACGACGATGTGTACAGAGTTGAGAAAGTGTTGAAAAGAAAGAAAGTCAGAGGGAAGAAGATGACGTTCGTCAAATGGTTGGGTTATGAGAGCAAACATAATTCGTGGATACCAGAAAGCGATATTCAAAATGTGAGCTAATGTAATATGGCTGAAGGTGGGGAAGGTTTTGACGAGATCGAGATGGAGAACCTTGACAAGTATGAAGGTATGAGTGATGAGCAATTAGAGAAGACGCTCGCCGATATCGAAGATATTGTTGGAGGTATGTACGGTAAGTACACTGAAGACAACATGCCGGAAGACGTTCGTGTTAATTACAACGACTATCAAGACCATGCGAAAAAGATAATGAGTGAGCTAGACGCGAGGCGAGGTTGGCAAAAAGAGACGTCATTTATTGACGCTGATGATGGTAAGACGGTGACGATAAGGGGAACCAACACAGAAGTCCCTGCAGTGGAGTTTGTCGAACAGGAGTCATATGGTGACGTCGATGACATAAGCTACAGTATAGCTCTTGAAGCAAGGTCAGACGATCTTTATAGAAGATTGGACGAGCTAAACGCAACCGACAAAGAGACAGCGAGAAATCAATTAGGAAGAATCACGGCGATAGGTAAGAAAATACGTAAGTTGTATAAAAAAAGACTCGGTCCCGACGATGCGTCAAGGGAAATAGTCAACAGATCGTATGTGAAGGACTCAGGGTCTATTCTCTTCAAACCGATAAACAAAGATGGTGAATATGGAAGACCCAAACGAATTCTAATACCTGGGAAAAAAGGTTTGATCTTTAGTAAAGATGTGAGTAGTAAAAACGCGATTGAGCAGTTCAAACAGTTAGTTAGTCAAATCCCTGAGAGTACAGAGACAACAGCTGTCACAATAGAAGTAGTCCCAGATGACTTCCCAGTAATCGAGACAAGAGTGGGCTATGCCGACATACCTGGTCTATCACAAAACGAAAACCGCGAACATAATGGCGTGCTTAATCCAAGTGAGAGTGTGTTGCGTGAGTCAAGAGTGGGTGACGATGGCGCACTGCAAACGCAGGTAGACCATTATCAAGAAGCGATAAATAGAACGTCAGACGAACTAGATGGTGAAGACGATGAAAGCATCGCCTTTGAATTGAGAGAGCGTGTTGTTGGGCTTGAAGAAGCTCGAGACAGAACTATTGAGCAGCGAGAAATAGAGGAAGTTAGAGAGCAACAAGAGATCGACATTGACAGGTTTCAGAGATTTAAGGAATGGGCTAAAGAGAATGTGGTTGGGTTGAGCGCTGTGGCAATTTCAGTGGCTGGGATTATAACAACAATTATTATCGCTGGGAGGTCTGCTGTTGTGAAAGGCGCTATGGCCATGAGGTCATTTGCGCAGGCTGTTAAGAACGCGATAATGAAGATGGGTCCATGGGCTGTTGGGTTAGCTAACTTAGTCTACAATTTGTTGACGTCGGGTGCAAAGGGTCTCGCCTGGTTGGCTCAGAATCTGTGGGTACTCGCGGTGGTGCTTGCGTGGTTTGCCTATGATTATTACAAGCTAAAACGGTAGTGACAAAACATATGTAAAGTATATGAACGCCACGTCAGCAGAGTTGAGCCCTGGTTTTAGACGAGCAACCATGGGTGTCATAAGAGGGGCGAGAACGCAGCACGTGATCACGTTGAACCCTAATAAGGTCAGTCCTGGCGAGGAACTTTACATTGATATACCTAAGCTCAAGGTTAGTAGCTGTTTGGTGCCTGGATCGTTGGGTCTAGTGTTCGACTTTAAGAATGCAAACGCCAAAAGCTGGTTCTTGAACAATGTGAGCAAGTTGTTGGTTGAGAAACTTGTTGTGAGACTAGCTGGAGAAGCTGTGTATGACAACAATGGGGAAAATTACACTGGTGTCTATCGCGACCTTTGGGAAAGTGTTACTGCGCGAGACCAAATGATTGACTATGGTATTGGTGGTGAGAACTTGAGAAAGTTAATTTCTATAAGGACGACAGTGGTGCAACAAGTGGGAACGTCGCTAAAGTTAGTGACGCGTTGATGTTTGGTGTGATTGGAACAAAGCAGCGAATAAAACTTGGTAAAATCATGAATGACCACGGGTTGTACGCTCCTTTTAGCATGAACAACAACTTGCAGTATGTGATCACACTTCCGAAGGCTGCAGACATCATGGTGGCGCAATCCGGTAGCGCTGTGGGTGGATACACTCTGGAGAACCTCGAGCTTGAGTATGAGACGATTGATAACCAGGAGCTCGCTGACGAAATAGCGTCAGGCTATGCAAGTGGTCGTAGTTTGTCATATGAGCACATCACGTTGATGAAAACCACCTAATGGGACAAAGGCACGACCATTGTGAATGAAAACATTAATCTTCCAAGAAAAAGCATGAAGGCAATTGTGTTGCTATTCACGAATAAGGCGCGAACAGACAGTGAGGAGTTTCTTTATCCAAATATCGAGAGTGTTAGAGTCACAATCGAAGGTGTGCCGAATAGCGTGTACTCACAAGGCATTCCGAAGTCGAAGTTCTATGCGGAAGCGAAACGATTGTTTGGGTTGGGTGAGGAACACGCTCAGTTCATGACCATACAGAAGTTCTATAAAGATGGCTTTGCGTTAGTCATCGACTTGAGGAGTGTTCAAGATAATCGCAATGTCGCCACTGGCAAGAACATTGTAAACACACAATCCGGCGTGCTTCTTGAAATCACAAAGAAAGCGACGACCGCAAATGTCATGTGCAGGGTGTTTGTGATAAGTGATGGGTTGGTCAACTTTATGAACAATGGGTTGCAATCAATCCAGTACTAAATCAAACGTGAGTTATTGGAGACTCCGTTTAATGCGCTAATTGTTGGTATGACAGCTTGTGGTAAGACGCATTATTTGCTGGAGACATTGGAATCTGAGTACTTTAGTAAATTTGACTACATTGTGTTGATTTGTCCTACTTTTGAGTGGAACAAAGCGTATCAAGATTGGAAATATGTGCGCGACCCTGACGTGTTAGCGATAGACTGTGCGCAGGATAATGTCGACGCTGTTCTCAAGTGTGTAACAAATGTTTTTAAAGGCACTAACACTCTGATTGTGTTGGACGACTGTGCAAGTGGGCAGGACGTCAAGAATAGGACTAGTCAATTAGTCAACTTAGCTTTTAGTGCGCGACATTTTATGTTGAGCGTTATTGTCATCACACAACAACTGACGTCGATCGCAAAACCGTATAGAGAAAACATTAGTAAGCTCATTTGCTTTTACTGTCCGAGCAGAAGTGATATGAAGGTTGTTATTGACGATTACCTTGGGCACATTAGCAAAGAAGAAGTGTCGGCGATTGTGACCGCATTAAAAAATAATAAATACGCTAGACTTGAAATCTCACTGCGTTACCCGTACAGTCACGAAGTTGTTATTCCGCAATAAAATATGGGTATAAGTAATAGCGTGATGGTAAAACGCAAAAGTGAAGAAAATCCTACGATTGAGGAGTTAGTTGAGGATACTCAAGCCGCTAGTGCCTCGACTGTGGACACTGACGACATTGACGTTAGGAGATCTGAACTTATTAGACTGTCTGGTGACGGTGTGGTAAGCCAATCTGAAGCGTACATTAAAAAAGCGTCCGCAAAGGTTATCGACAAGATATGGCGTCAACACGAGTTGAAGAGAATGGAGATCGCAAACGCTTTTCTCACCGACTTGTTAATCAGCAAATTCGCTAGCTTACTGGATGGGTTGAACGCTATTGAAAATCCTGACGAACTAAATGACGAGTTGCAGAAAGACCCGCTATTAAAAAAAGACGTTGAGAGCGTTGTCGCGATTGTGACGCCGTACGTGCCTTTCTTGGGCTTGTTGTCGGGAGGAATCACAACGTCAAAATATGTGTACGACCACCATTTCAGAAGTGAGGTGACAAACACTGAAAATAGCGAGCGAGCGGACTAATTTGCATGCTAGCAGGTGGCTTCATAACAACCGGCGAGTCCATTCACACAACGGTTTTTTATTCATGATATTTATAGTGTACGATTTAACGAGTACGCTCAAAGTTATACAGTCTTAACATGGTGGTGATGGTCCTCACTCCTTCTTCAAACACTGCGATTCTTCTCTCATGGTCAGCGATCTCCACCTTGCACGACAGCAGGTGGTTGCACGTGGTGTGTCGCTAACAATAACATTCCATTGCGAATAGCAACTACAACTTTTTGAAAAAAATATTTTAAAACGAAAATATTTTTTCAAAGTGAAAATATTTTTTAAAAGTGAAAACATTTTTTTAAAAAGTTGTGGTTGCTATTCGCAATGGAATGTTGTTGTTAGCGACATCAGCAGGTGACCTTGATTCGTATAGCAGGTAGAGCACTCTCGCATATGAAATCTATTTAACACTAAACTCTAGTGGCTCTCTCGCTGAAATTTATTAAACATCGTCACTAGAATCATAATCTAGTGGCTTTTTTTTCGCGCGTGAATTGAAACAATGGTAGAGCGCGTCTGTTGTAGTTTGTTGAACAAAAATGTGAGAATGTTGGAACGACTATTTTTAATATATGACAAACGATTGCCGTAGTAGTATAGCAAGTAGGGCTGCGAGCTTATTCGATGTTAATCGTTAGTATAAATACCAAAACATCACCAAATTTGTCGAGTCGCGACTTGGCACAAATTTGGTGATGTTTTGGTATTTATATTCACGGTTGAGGTCGAATGAGCTCGCAGCCCTACTTGCTATACTACTCATACCATCTTTTAATAAACATACCATCTTTTAATAAACATACCATCATTTAATAAACATACCATCATTTAATAAACATACCATCATTTAATAAACATACCATCTTTTAATAAACATACCATCATTTAATAAACATACCATCTTTTAATAAACATACCATCATTTAATAAACGTACCATCTTTTAATAAACATACCATCATTTAATAAACATACCATATTTTAATAAACATACCATCATTTAATAAACATACCATATTTTAATAAACATACCATCATTTAATAAACGTACCATCTTTTAATAAACCATTTATATTGAGAGATTATCCCAATGCAATTCTATTTTTAGTAATTAGATTAGTTATGTTAGTGATACAAACTAATTCACGAAATTCTACTGTTGGTAGTTTTATCAAAGAAGATTTCGGTTGGGAAATTGAAAGCGCTTAGTGATCCACGTAAGTATATGAACATGATAAATAATCAATGTGGAGTGTACGATTAATGATTATTATTTTTATATGAAATAATAAAAACACTAAATGTTGTCATAAATGCGTTACGACTATTTTAGCAAATTGATTAATTCAAAATAAATCTTAAATATATAGGAAATTAATTAAACAAACTTTTTTAATCTATTAAAAAAACTACATATAGGCCCCTTACCCCTATTTCAATGTTGTTTTATCAAGCTCGACAAACAAAATACATGTGAGAATAGTTAAACTGAGTGACAATTGTGGAATACAACATTGAAATGGGGAAGTGGGGGATTATGATATGTAGGCTCTTGTCATTGTCACAACTGTTTTTGTAACTGATTGTAGCTTCCTCTACAGGAAGACATCTCATATTTACGAGGCCAGAGCGGAGCCTCTCAAACTACTTCCTAGCTGAACTATACTTCCTAGCGGAACTATACTTCCTAGCGGAACTATACTTCCTAGCGGAACTATACTTCCTAGCGGAACTATACTTCCTAGCGGAACTATACTTCCTAGCGGAACTATACTTCCTAGCGGAACTATACTTCCTAGCGGAACTATACTTCCTAGCGGAACTATACTTCCTAGCGGAACTATACTCACAGATCTTATACAGGAGGCTTTAACTCTCTCCTGTCCGGTCAGTCAAAAGTCTTACAAGACTGATGAAGTCGTCAATCGAAAAACACAGCACACGGTAACGCAAGATTAAAAATTGAAAATTGACAGGCAAGATGAGGTTTCCATAGGAAAATGAAAGTTTTTCAACCTAATTTATGATATAATTATATATCATATATAATGATATAATGCTAATTTATATTAACTTGTTAAATAATTTATATTAATTTATATTACTCTTGTTCAGGAAATTTGAAGGGGCAGTATAGACGCAAAAATCATTTATACTTTCTTGGGCTTTATCTAGAAGTGCATTCGAAATAAGCAAGAATAGCGGTATTACTTTGTCAATATCTTATCTTGTTCGAGAGATATTTAAGTTTTTAAAAGCTGCAAATAAGATGCCTGATGACGTCATCTACTCACTCAAATTCTAAAAATGAAGAATAGCTTTGGAGATAGCGGCTATATAGTGCTGAAACGATCCAAATGTATGCTACTAAGAATGGTACACTGCACTGCGTATAGTTAATGCTTTATACATTTTGCATTTTAGAGATTTCCTTTAGTTTAAATTGACGGTAGCGAAAAAGATGGCGGCTGTACATTTTACCAGAATGCTTTGCGACCTTAAATCACCTGTAATAACAGCTAAACATTGTTTACCTTGCAGTAAACATGAACTAAATACGTAAAAGCTTCCTTTTTACCAAACTTAATCTTTTTGAAACTCTATCCTCTGCTATTTCTACGAGATTCAATGTTTACTGCGCGCAAGGAATTATGGTTAAATGTACCAGTCGCCATCTTTTTCGGTACCGTCAATTAAGGAGTGGATGACGTCATAAGTTCATTGGCATTTTTCATAAACTTGACTATCTCTGGAACAACATAAGATATTGACTAAGTAAGGACGCTATTCTTCCTCATTTTTTGAGTACTAATAAATAAATAAATAAATTGATTTTCGGATTTTCGGTCTACCCCTTCAAACTGAAGCATTGGTAAAAGCTCGTGTATTGTGCTTTCGGAAAATATATATAGCTTTCGCTACAGTTATGTTATTTCCAGATATTTCATTAGAACAAAGAGGTGATTCAATTTTGGATGTTTTTCAGCAGGACAGGAAAGAATTAAATACGGAGAGAATTTATCAGAATAATAATCATATAAAAAATCTGACTACCCCAAACGCTAATAGAACCCAAGGTCTCCGAATCAATGCAGCGGCGCTTTGATCACTGGCTATTGAGACACGATCATCTGAGCAAGTAAACTACCAAAGAGCGTGAAACTCTGAGTAACGGTTTTAACCTTTGACTTATAATATATTTATATTTACGTTCTGCATTTGTTTATGTATATTGAGTTTTCTTGATCAAGTGAACACTCACTGACTTTGCAAGTTTTTTGTGATAATAATCTATATAATTATTAAATAGAAATGACTATGCCACCAGGAGTATATTTCATAATAATATAGTTTATTTATGTTTTTATACGTCGACTTCAAGACAAATGTTAATTTTTTATTTTAGACAATTCGTGTCGTTCTATTTCTTGCCCTTACTACACGCTGTGTAGGGAAATTGATGGATATCCAAACTGTGGTATACATATTACATATTACATAGATACGATACACACACAATATATATATACATATATAATATATAAAATAAACTAAAACTTTTTCCAGAGAAGTTATCAATCAGTTTAATGCGACGACTATTTAAAATTATTAATTTCCAGATCATTCGCGACCATCGGCGATTATCCGTGATAATCCCTGATCATCTGGGATGTTTGGAAACGTAAACATCACAGATGATCGCCTATGAAATGGGGCAAATGAGAACCAGGCTTAAACCTGACGAAGTGCCTTTGTCACTGCACATTCTACTCTATGACGAAAGGACTTTGGCCTTCATCACACACTTTCACTCCCTATCGAAAGGCCTTCGTCACACATGTTCCACTTTCTAACGAAGGGCCTTCATCACTAAAGGTATCATGACTCTCTGACGA
Organism: Chrysogorgia sp. JL179-B06; assembly: GCA_035772405.1. Taxonomy (NCBI): domain Eukaryota; kingdom Metazoa; phylum Cnidaria; class Anthozoa; order Scleralcyonacea; family Chrysogorgiidae; genus Chrysogorgia; species Chrysogorgia sp. JL179-B06. The sequence continues at coordinate 3,600,701 of JAYKKM010000035.1, read as the reverse complement.
AGTCACCACTACATGCTTCACTCTAGTCTCGACTGACGAAGGGCCTAAATCCGACTACACTTTCACTCTCTAACGAAGGGCCTTCACACTACATGTATTGTTTCATATGACTCTCTAACGAAGGGCTTTCATCACTACATAACTCACTCTGACGAAGGGCCTTCACCACTACACTTTCACTCTCTGACGAAGGACCTTCATCACTACATATCTCACTCTCTGACGAATGACCTTCATCACAACACTTTCACTCTCTGACGAAGGGCCTTCACTACTACACTGTGCAGTGGGTCACTTTCACTCTCTGACGAAGGGCCTTCACCACTACACTGTGCAGTGGGTCACTTTCACTCTCTGACGAAGGGCCTTCATCACTACATATCTCACTCTCTGACGAAGGACCTTCATCACTACACTTTCACTCTCTGACGAAGGGCCTTCATCACTTACATATCTCACTCTCTGACGAAGGACCTTCATCACTACACTTTCACTCTCTGACGAAGGGCCTTCACCACTACACTTTCACTCTCTGACGAAGGGCCTTCACCACTGCACTTTCACTCTCTGACGAAGGGCCTTCGCCACTACACTTTCACTCTCTGACGAAGGGCCTTCACCACCACACTTTCACTCTCTGACGAAGGGCCTTCATCACTACACTTTCACTCTCTGACGAAGGACCTTCACCACTACACTTTCACTCTCTGACGAAAGGCCTTCACCACTACACTTTCACTCTCTGACGAAGGGCGTTCACCACTACACTTTCACTCTCTGACGAAGGGTTCACCACTACACTTTCACTCTTTGACGAAGGGCCTTCACCACTACACTTTCACTCTCTGACGAAGGGCCTTCACCACTACACTTTCACTCTCTGACGAAGGGCCTTTGCTCAAGACGTTAGACCTCCTACACACTATTTCGGCAGTACCCCAACCTGCATTTAGAGTTTTCGATTTATTATTTAGTTTTAGATTTAAAATGTTTATATTTTAATTTATTTCAGTGAAGATTTGCCCTTCTCCAGTATGTTCCTGTATGTATGGCGTTAAATATAAATACCACTTGAATGGTTGTCAAACTTGTCGATGCAAACATCCCAACATCCTTAATGCACGAAAATAAACAAGCAATATTATTATATATTGATAAAGTGCTTATATGCAGCAAAAATTTTGGTTCGAAATGAACTTTCTTACTTGAAAGAACTAGAGAAATTATACGTTTACAACGTTTCCATATCTCACTTCATTTTTGAGATATTAAGATTTGTTTGATATGTAAACAATCCTCACTTTTATACGTCACACTACATAAGACTTATTGGAGAAACCTGTATATCTTATTTAATGGGATTGTGAAACTGTGCATGTGTGTGTATCCCATGATACTAAATTAAACGTGCAAAGTTACGTTTTGATTGATTTGATAATCCCAAAGATATACAGACTTTGCCAGTAAGTTATCATGTGACGCACAATAAAGGATGATATACACAGTGGCGCCGGCAAGCGGGGGCGAGGTGGGGGCACTTTTCGCCAGGACCGTTTTTGAGATAGTGCAAAATTCGTCGAGAAACATATAGGGGGTCTATTATTAATGTTGGCAAAATGGAAACTTTTGTTTATTTTGCGAAAAACTATTGGTGGGTAATAGGTTCCTATCTACGACGTAAGTATACCAAGCACGCGTGTTCACGTGAAAGACATTCATTGCACAAATACTACAAAGGATGGCTTTTATATGTTTCTCAGAGTGATCCTGAAGAAAATCGAAAATATTTTTTCGAAAATATTTTTGTTCTGCGACACTCAGGTCATTCACGTTACAATGGCTTGATTTTTTGTAAAATAAGTCTTAAAGTGCTCCTGTAAATGAAGGAAATAGCATTCTAGAAAGTATGAGATTTCAAAAATTTCCGGCGGAGCATACCCCCGGACACCCTACATTTTGCAATATAATCAAACAAATCTTAATATCTCAAGAACGAAGTTAGATATGGATTAATAGTTCGCAAATCTTTATAATTTTTTTCAAAAAAATTATAATTAAAATTATAATATAAATTATAATTATAATATAAATATAATTATAATTATAATATAAATTATAATTAAAATTATAATCTTTATAATTTTTTTTCTCGTGCTGATGTATTTTTTATTTCTTAACATAAGTAATATTTTTAAACGTAATAATTACGGCTCCTTTTTGTGTATTGTACATAGAATAAATCTTAAAGTGCCTATAACGTCTGTGGGAATTCAACATATTTGTAATCTATGGATTATCCTGAGATAAATTGTAATATATCTTATCAGCTGAAAATTTCATCTTCATAGACTTTTTAGCTGTTAAAGTTGACGGAAGTGATGTCATAGCGGGCATCTGTCTGCATGAAAACCTCTTTATAGATGCCCGCTATGACGTCATTTGCGTCAACTTTAACAGCAAACAAGTCAGCTATGAAGATGAAATTTTCAGCTGACAAGATATATTACAATTTATCTCAGGAGAATCTATAGATCATTACAAATATGTTAAATCCCCACAGACGTTATGTGCACTTTAATATGTTAAGAAGTAGGGTTAAGGTGATTTCTCAGTTTTATATTGCGCAGTTATTCTGCGCATAATTGCACTATAATTATTCTGCAATGCTAATTCAAGTGTTATGAGGAAAAAACATAGAAAAACTCACTAAGGAGGCTAAATCAGCTAATAATAAATTTGTCAAGGTGATACTAACTTAATTTTTAGTTTTCTTAAAAAATTACAAATTTGTAGAGCGTGGTATACGAAGCATAGATGAAATGTTAGAAAAATACCCCACGTCGAAGCTTTAACCTTCACTGTAAAAACAGATTGGTTGAAACAACAGATTTGATAGGTTGTCTCAGATTCATAGCAATCTGAATTGTTAAAATCACCAAATATTTTGATTAAAATGACCGTATTTTGGTTTCAATCAATTAAATGTGGCTGTTTCAACAAGCAAAAAAGTTCAATTGGTGAATAAGTGATACCCAAATATATTTAATTGGTTATTTTAACCAGCGTTTTTACAGTGTCCATCTTTTTCTTCCATAATTTATTTTCGCCATCAACTCTACAGCATATATGAAAGAATAAAGGAAAAATTACTTCTACAATTTGAAACATCGTACGTTTTTCAATCTCGCTCCTTTAAAAAAACATGTGACGAGAAGGAAATGTTTGTTACTTTTTCGTCGAATTTTCCTTCCATTCTTTGTTGCTATATCACAGTGTGCCTATCTCAGGCCTCCGCGCCTCCCCGCGGGTCCTTTTCCAGTGGGGGATGGTCAGGTTTAGCCTCATTCGCAGTCGTTCTTTGTGGGCCGTGTATGCCCGCCCCCCCCCCCCCCACCAACAAAATTAAATTAAAATAATTTTTTTTTAATTCTTTCATTATTTGGTGGAGCGCTGTTACAAAGAAAACATCGCAAATCTCCACAGACTATTTTTTGTGGTGTTTTATTCATTCCTGAGCTTACATACTGAAAATAAAATAAAAATTTTTCGCCGCAAATTCATCGTTTACTTCTTACTTTGGCCCCCCCTGTTAACAATTTAAGCAAATCTGATTGGTTCCTGAAACACAAAGGGAATGGAATGTATCACTCGGTTGAGCAGACGTTAGTGGGAGGCAAGGAGGCTAGGTCAAGTTTGGAATTGACTCATGCGTAATTTCTAAGTAAATAAACCGTTTAAATTTTACGTTTCTTTACAAATACAAATACGCGGTCTAGGCACTGGCGATCATGGTTGGGGAAGGGTAGAAAAGGCGAGCGAGGGGATTATTGCGGATTCGTATTTCTAGTATTCGTATTTCTAATAAGATGAAATCGAAAGTAGTCAAAATAGCTATATATCGGGAAGAAACCATGGTTTACTGGCAGGTATATTTTCTAAACAATTTTGGTGACTCGAACTTTTGTCAAAACGTTTGTCAAAACAATAAAATTCCTTTAGTTCTAACATTTCATCCTTTCAATTTTAAAGTTAAAAATATTATTAATCGCAATTTTCACATTTTACAAAATGATCCTGAGACGTCAGCCATTTTCACCGATAACCCTTTGGCATCTTTTCGCCGTAATAAAAACATTCGTGACTCCTTAGTACCAGCGGGAACATTTTCTTGCGGCCGTTCCCCCTGTAACACATGCCCTTTTCTCAATCCCACTACAGTTATTACTGCCCCCAAATTCGACCACACAATCCGTCATGCTTTTTCATGCACGTCCACCAACATCATTTATTGCATTTCTTGCGATAAATGCCCTAAAATCTACATCGGTGAAACTGGGCGACGCCTTTCAGACAGATTTGCTGAACATCTTCGTTCCGTGAGGATCAATGATGGTGACAAACCTGTAGCCCGCCATTTCAACAGCTCCAACCATTTGGTTTCGGATATGAAAGTCTGCGCCATCCTTCCCATCTCAGGTGGTAACGCTAACCGCAAACGGCAAGAGAAGCGTCTCATTTTTAAACTTGGCACCACACATCCTCTTGGTCTTAACGAGCGTTTTTCTTTTATTTAATTTCCTACAAGTTTTTGGTTATTTTAGTTTGCTTGGAACCTTTATTATTATTATATATTTTTTATTATTCGCGTATGCACTTTCATTCCTTTTCAAGTTTTTGTTTCTTATGCTAATATTATCGCCTAATCCCCTTGAATATTGGACCTGTCATTTCTCCCACCCCCTCAGTCTGCTTGCTGATCGACTGTAAAAATAGCAAATGATCTAACGTTTCCCATCTCATTAATTATTAGTTTGTTTATCTCCCGTGCATTTGATTGGCTACTTTCTACTTGTGACACCCTTTTGGCATATATATATAAGCCCTATTTATTTCATCTCATCTCGTCTTACTCTGATGAATTGAAGGGCTCCGCTCGAAACGTCAGTATCTCGTCACTAAATTCTTGGCAGTTTACCACCTTTTCACTTTGCTATATATTCAAAACACTGTTTACGCAGCACTCTACTTTACTACTTTATATATATATATATATATATATATATATATACGTGTAGGTTTTGGTCTACGAAATGCAAAGAGTGCTCAACAACATATAGTTAGAGCAAATAATAGATTTTCGCTTACCTCAAAACTGGTCTGCTACAACTTGTTTCATCTGTAAAAGAATCTTCAGGCAGTGACAATATCGAAAGGGATGACCGCTTATTTATAGGCTTTCTGCCGGAAAGTGGGGGCGTATGTGGGGGACAAAAGCATGAGGTCATGGCTTTGTTTGCGTTGATTACGCGAAATTTATTACGATGACGACACTGTGAAATTATTTCCGCTCTTTTGTTGAGTAAAACTATTCTTTATTTTTTTTCTTTTAAAATACAAATTTTTTCTTCTAAACATAAATTGCATCGTTTTGATCCTCCTGTGTACGAAATAGAATGTTTTAGAATTTGCCAATTAATACTGAAATCTTTATTGTTTTCTTTCAATGTCCAAATATATTTCGAAAGTTCGGTGTCATTTTCATGCTTTTTATGTTGAAAAGATTTAGTGTGGTTGGCCAATCGCTCTTTAAATGTGGTTGCAGTCATACCAATGTAGTGTTTTATTTCGTTTGTGATGTTTACTGTCACTGTTGCTTTGGTATACTATGTCTCTAGTCATGCATTGTTCTTGAAGCGGGCAAATGGTGTTCTCCTCTACAACTGCAATTAGTAGCGTCCCTATCCTGCGGTTCGATGTTCCTAGCTATGCGTGCATTGTGCTAGTGATTATTGACTTAACATTGTTCATAGCAGCTGTAACTTACTTTAACTGTATTTCTGTTAAAAATCTTATGGAGCTTGTGGTGCGGAGGGAAATGTTTGTCAATTAGGCTAAGGAAATTACGTCCTATGTTAGTGCTGACACTCTTGCTAAATGGGGGGTTGAACCAAATGATATTGCGTTGCCTATTCCTACGTGGTCGTTGCGGTGTATCATGAGTGTAGCTAAGTTCATGATTAAAGTTGCTGTGCCTAAGCGCGTTCTGATATAAGGGTGCAGATTCCTGAAAAGTTTGCTCATCTGACGAAAGGAGTTTAATGCGTTTGTTAATTGATGCAGGTAGTTGCCTTGTTATGCTTGGTGGATGGTTAGAGTGCATATTTATGTATAGCGGATCGTCATTGGGCTTCCTATAGGGCCTATAGTTTCCATTGTTAAGGTCGAAAGTTACATCTAGAAAGTTTACTATACGTAAATTTGATTCGGCGGTGATTTTTAGGTCAAATTGCTCGAAAATTTTGTGGAGATCTTTTCTTGTTTTGTCTGCTAAACGTGCTGATTTACTTTTTTATGATAGCCAAACCGTCATCTCTATATAGGGCCGATGCTTTCTTTGCCAAATTTCTTACTTAGGTGGTTTAAAATGAAAAGGCCTACGAGCTCACAAATTTTCCGCGCCGTCGAAACTGCCCATGGTAACGTCGAACAAATTCTTGCTATCTTTTTTTATCCATGAAATTCCGCTATTGAAAAGGAGAGATTTTCTAGCGTGTTTTATTATTGAAATGTTGTTTTGAGGTATAGTAGCCAAATTTGAAGCCCAGGACAGAGCTTGGTCCAATAGTTTTTTCAGAAATAGATGGATAGAAATCGACAATGTCAAATGAAATGAAACTGTGTCTGTCCTTATCTTTTATATTGCCAAACCACTCAATAACTTGTTTTGTATTTATCCATTGATTTAAATTCAGTTTTTTGTCTCAAATTAGAAATTAATTTTGTCCAAAATAGCTTTGCTTAGTTTTCCGGATTCGCTTTTGGCGGGGTTAATTAATCGACATTTTGGGTTGTTTTCGAAATTTTCTTTGTGGTCTTTTTAAAGATATAAATGCTTCGCGTTTTTTTCATTTTTTCAATTCTGTCGTCCGATTCCTAAATTGTTCGAAATGTCCTTTTAGTTCTGAGTCAATTTCATCTATAGAGTCCTCGGATCCATGCTTATATGTTTTTGTGATGTTGTCATGTAAGAGATTGTTGTATATGTCGGGCGGGGTTTCATAAATATTCCGAGTTTTGTCTGCAAAAATGAAAATGTTGGGAGACGTATTAATTTTCTTTAAATCGTTAGCCAAAGATTTCTGAAATTGGTTCCTATATGGCCGGAATTGTACATTCTCGATTAGTTTTATAAGTTCGTCTTCGAAGGGTTTCGTATCTGGAATCGAAGGAGGTGTTTTGTTGGACGCAAGGCCGAAAAGGTTCTTTTGGTTCTCACTATTTTTGTTTTTAAGAAAGAAATTGGCTTTCCATCTCATACGTTTTAATACACTTTCCACTTTTTCAATCAAGATTCTTCAAATAAGCGTCCTGTGATGGTATAGGGATATTCTTTAGCGAATAGTCAAATCGAAATTGCCGCATTTTAAGGTTAGATAGGAATGAATAACGTAAACAAGAGTGCACAACCGATATACGGGTGCAAATATACGTGTAGGTTTTTGGTCTACGAAATGCAAATAAGTGCTCAACAACATATAGTTAGAGCAAATAATAGATTTTCGCTTACCTCAAAACTGGTCTGCTACAACTTGTTTTCATCTGTAAAAGAATCTTCAGGCAGTGACAATATCGAAAGGGATGACCGCTTATTTATAGGCTTTCTGCCGGAAAGTGGGGGCGTATGTGGGGGACAAAGCATGAGGTCATGGCTTTGTTTGCGTTGATTACGCGAAATTTATTACGATGACGACACTGTGAAATTATTTCCGCTCTTTTGTTGAGTAAACTATTCTTATTTTTTTCTTTTAAAATACAAAATTTTTCTTCTAAACATAAATTGCATCGTTTTGATCCTCCTGTGTACGAAATAGAATGTTTTAGAATTTGCCAATTAATACTGAAATCTTTATTGTTTTCTTTCAATGTCCAAATATATTTCGAAAGTTCGGTGTCATTTTCATGCTTTTTATGTTGAAAAGATTTAGTATGGTTGGCCAATCGCTCTTTGAATGTGGTTGCAGTCATACCAATGTAGTGTTTTATTTCGTTTGTGATGTTTACTGTCACTGTTGCTTTGTATACTATGTCTCTAGTCATGCGGGCAAATGGTGTTCTCTCTACAACTGCAATTAGTAGCGTCCCTATCCTGCGGTTTGATGTTCCTAGCTATGCGTGCATTGTGCTTAGTGATTATTGACTTAACATTGTTCATGCAGCTGTAACTTACTTTAACTGTATTTCTGTTAAAAATCTTATGGAGCTTGTGGTGCGGAGGGAAATGTTTGTCAATTAGGCTAAGGAAATTACGTCCTATGTTAGTGCTGACACTCTTGCTAAATGGTGGGTTGAACCAAATGATATTGCGTTGCCTATTCCTACGTGGTCGTTGCGGTGTATCATGAGTGTAGCTAAGTTCATGATTAAAGTTGCTGTGCCTAAGCGCGTTCTGATATAAGGGTGCAGATTCCTGAAAAGTTTGCTCATCTGACGAAAGGAGTTTAATGCGTTTGTTAATTGATGCAGGTAGTTGCCTTGTTATGCTTGGTGGATGGTTAGAGTGCATATTTATGTATAGCGGATCGTCATTGGGCTTCCTATAGGGCCTATAGTTTCCATTGTTAAGGTCGAAAGTTACATCTAAAAAGTTTACTATACGTAAATTTGATTCGGCGGTGATTTTTAGGTCATATTGCTCGAAAATTTTGTGGAGATCTTTTCTTGTTTTGTCTGCTAAACGTGCTGATTTACTTTTTATGATAGCCAAACCGTCATCTCTATATAGGCTGATGCTTTCTTTGCCAAATTTCTTACTTAGGTGGTTTAAAATGAAAAGGCCTACGAGCTCACAAATTTCCGCGCCGTCGAAACTGCCCCATGGTAACGTCGAACAAATTCTTGCTATCTTTTTTTATCCATGAAATTCCGCTATTGAAAAGGAGAGATTTTCTAGCGTGTTTTATTATTTGAAATGTTGTTTTGAGGTATAGTAGCCAAATTTGAAGCCCAGGACAGAGCTTGGTCCAATAGGTTTTCAGAAATAGATGGATAGAAAATCGACAATGTCAAATGAAATGAAACTGTGTCTGTCCTTATCTTTTATATTGCCAAACCACTCAATAACTTGTTTTGTATTTCTCCATTGATTTAAATTCAGTTTTTGTCTCAAATTAGAATTAATTTTGTCCAAAATAGCTTTGCTTAGTTTTCCGGATTCGCTTTTGGCGGGGTTAATTAATCGACATTTTGGGTTGTTTTCGAAATTTTCTTTGTGGTCTTTTAAAGATATAAATGCTTCGCGTTTTTTCATTTTTTCAATTCTGTCGCCGATTCCTAAATTGTTCGAAATGTCTTTTAGTTCTGAGTCAATTTCATCTATAGAGTCCTCGGATCCATGCTTATACGTCTCCCAACATTTTCATTTTTGCTGACAAAACTCGGAATATTTATGAAACCCCGCCCGACATATACAACAATCTCTTACATGACAACATCACAAAAACATATAAGCATGGATCCGAGGACTCTATAGATGAAATTGACTCAGAACTAAAAGACATTTCGAACAATTTAGGAATCGGCGACAGAATTGAAAAAATGAAAAAACGCGAAGTATTTATATCTTTAAAAGACCACAAAGAAAATTTCGAAAACAACCCAAAATGTCGATTAATTAACCCCGCCAAAAGCGAATCCGGAAAACTAAGCAAAGCTATTTTGGACAAAATTAATTCTAATTTGGAGACAAAAACTGAATTTAAATCAATGGAGAAATACAAAACAAGTTATTGAGTGGTTTGGCATATAAAAGATAAGGACAGACACAGTTTCATTTCATTTGACATTGTCGATTTCTATCCATCTATTTCTGAAAAACTATTGGACCAAGCTCTGTCCTGGGCTTCAAATTTGGCTACTATACCTCAAAACAACATTTCAATAATAAAACACGCTAGAAAATCTCTCCTTTTCAATAGCGGAATTTCATGGATAAAAAAAGATAGCAAGAATTTGTTCGACGTTACCATGGGCAGTTTCGACGGCGCGGAAATTTGTGAGCTCGTAGGCCTTTTCATTTTAAACCACCTAAGTAAGAAATTTGGCAAAGAAAGCATCGGCCTATATAGAGATGACGGTTTGGCTATCATAAAAAGTAAATCAGCACGTTTAGCAGACAAAACAAGAAAAGATCTCCACAAAATTTTCGAGCAATTTGACCTAAAAATCACCGCCGAATCAAATTTACGTATAGTAAACTTTTTAGATGTAACTTTCGACCTTAACAATGGAAACTATAGGCCCTATACAGGCGCGGATTTAGAAGTTAGTCGCATAAATTAGATTTAGAATTTGCAATTCAAAATACCTGTGAATAACAATCCTATTGGATAGGTTTTTGTTCTGAATTATTCTTAAGAAAAGCATAACCAATAGGGTTGTTCATGAAGTGTCTAATTTATGCGACTAACTTCTAAATCCGCGCCTGCTATAGGAAGCCCAATGACGATCCGCTATACATAAATATGCACTCTAACCATCCACCAAGCATAACAAGGCAACTACCTGCATCAATTAACAAACGCATTAAACTCCTTTCGTCAGATGAGCAAACTTTTCAGGAATCTGCACCCTTATATCAGAACGCGCTTAGGCACAGCAATTTTAATCATGAACTTAGCTACACTCATGATACACCGCAACGACCACGTAGGAATAGGCAACGCAATATCATTTGGTTCAACCCACCATTTAGCAAAAGTGTCAGCACTAACATAGGACGTAATTTCCTTAGCCTAATTGACAAACATTTCCCTCCGCACCACAAGCTCCATAAGATTTTTAACAGAAATACAGTTAAAGTAAGTTACAGCTGCATGAACAATGTTAAGTCAATAATCACTAAGCACAATGCACGCATAGCTAGGAACATCAAACCGCAGGATAGGGACGCTACTAATTGCAGTTGTAGAGAGAACACCATTTGCCCGCTTCAAGAACAATGCATGACTAGAGACATAGTATACAAAGCAACAGTGACAGTAAACATCACAAACGAAATAAAACACTACATTGGTATGACTGCAACCACATTCAAAGAGCGATTGGCCAACCATACTAAATCTTTTCAACATAAAAAGCATGAAAATGACACCGAACTTTCGAAATATATTTGGACATTGAAAGAAAACAATAAAGATTTCAGTATTAATTGGCAAATTCTAAAACATTCTATTTCGTACACAGGAGGATCAAAACGATGCAATTTATGTTTAGAAGAAAAATTTTGTATTTTAAAAGAAAAAAATAAGAATAGTTTTACTCAACAAAAGAGCGGAAATAATTTCACAGTGTCGTCATCGTAATAAATTTTCGCGTAATCAACGCAAACAAAGCCATGACCTCATGCTTTGTCCCCCACATAACGCCCCCACTTTCCGGCAGAAAGCCTATAAATAAGCGGTCATCCTTTCGATATTGTCACTGCCTGAAGATTCTTTTACAGATGAAACAAGTTGTAGCAGACCAGTTTTTGAGGTAAGCGAAAATCTATATATATAAAGATATATATATTTTCGCTTACCTCAAAACTGGTCTGCTACAACTTGTTTCATCTGTAAAAAGAATCTTCAGGTATATATATATATATATAATATATATATGTATATATATATATGTATATATATATATATATATATATATATATATATATATATATTTATATATATATATATATATATATATATATATATATATATATATATATATATACATATATATATATATATATATATAATATATATATATATATATATATAGTGAAAAGTGGTCTTACCTCAAAATGATAAAAGCCGCAACTGTCAGTTTCACGCAAGGCGATCTTCAGGCGAATGAAAAATTTCGATATTGATGGGCGCTTAAGTAGCTTTGGTCGAAAGGTGGGCGTAATGGGCGCGTGGGCGTGTGGTCGGTGCCGAAACAATGCATGCATTCCTCAAATTTTTGCGTTGCTAATTTTAAATTTGTTTTTATGACGACATGTCGAAATTATTTCTGATCTTTTGTTGAGTAGGAAATGTTTGTCTGCTTTCATTATACAAAGTTTTTCTTCCAAACATAAATTGCATCTTTTTGATCCTCCCGAATACGAAGCCGCTTTTTTCAAAATAGACCAGGTAAAATTGAAATCTTGTTTCCTTTCTTTTAAACTCCAAATATGTTTCGAAAGTTCTGTTTCGTTTAAATATATTTTGTTTTGAAATGACTTAGTGTGGTTTCTGTATCGCTCTTTAAAACTACTTGCTGTCATGCCTATGTAGTGTTTGGTGCTGTTTGTGTCATTTGTGGAAACTGTTGCCTTGTATACTATGTTGTTTGTCAAGCACTGCCCAGGAAGTGGGCACTTACTCTTGTCTCTGCAGTTACAACTGTTTGCGTTTTCATGTTGTGGTTTGTTTTTCCTGAGTATGTGTGAATTGTGTCTCATGATTGAGGATTTGACGTTATTCATGCAACTATAACTGACTTTTAGCGTGTTTCTATTGAAAATGTTGTGTAGTTTGTTTTCTGGTGGAAAATGCTTGTCTATAAGATTAAGGAAATTGCGTCCTATGTTTGTTTTGACATTTTTACTGTATGGTGGATTAAACCAAATAATATTCCGTTGTCGGTTTCTGCGTGGTGTTTGTTGTGAGGTTTGCGGTGTGTAACTTAGATTTTGGTTAAAATTGCTGTGCCTTAATGCTTCTTGGTATAGTGGTGCAGATTCTTCGAATGTTGTGTTGTCTGATGAAAGAAGCGAAATGCGTTTATTTATAGATGTTGGTAATTGTTTCAAAATGCTAGGTGGGTGGTTTGATTGCATGTTTATGTATAATGGATCGTCATTGGGCTTCCCAAAAGGTTTGTGTTTTCCATTGCGAAGGTCGAAAGTGACGTCAAGAAAGTCAACTACGTGTAAATTTGCATCTGCTGTGATTTTGAGTCCAAACTGTTCGAAAATTTTGTGTAGATCTTTTCTTGTTTTGTCTGCCAATCGTGCGGTTTTGTTTTTTAATATAGCCAATCCGTCGTCTCTATAAAGGCCAATGTTTTCTCGTAATATGTAGTAATCCGTAATTCCAAAACTGCTTTCAGAATTGAAATAGAGTAAATATTGGCCGAGATAGCGTTCAAAATCTACAATCGACAGACGCGGTCTGGGCACTGCAGGGGTGGGGGGTCGTAGTGGTAGAAAAGGCGGGAGAGGGGATTATTGCGAATTCGTATTTCTAGTATTATATTATATGCGAGTTTTTCCACGCTATTTCGAGTTCTCCCAATTCTATGGGAAGACGGAAGATGTTTCCTATTTCTTTTATAAAATAACACAGAGGAAATATTAGTAATAATAATGAACATAAACACCCTTAACTGTGAAGAAAAGCATCCAATCTTCTCGTTGTTCTTCTTGTTGGCTGTCACAGAACATATTTATCGACATTTTAGCTGTTTGTGAGCAAAGGTTAAAAATGGCGGGAAAAATCCATGTTTTCCATCGAGTTATAGAAACACGGCTTTCAGTCAATCAGCGCGTGCGTTTTTAATTTGTTATTTTATAATTACGTTTTAGGGAAATGCGCAGCCAGTATAGTCCAGTTATATTTAGAGGTCAGTCGTGGGAATATCTGCTTGCGAATGTTCCTTTCTATTTTTGTGATTATATAACATGTACCAAGATAACATATCGGAATTAATTACAGTTAAATTAATCACAGTGTGTAAACGGAATATCCGCTGCGGATTGGTGATACCAGTGAAACAAGCAAAAACATGAGCCTGGACATTTATTATCTGCAATTTTCAGTTTCGTTTTAGTACATTTGACGAAAAGTTAGAAAGGTTGTCAAGAAAAAGTTAAGAAAAGGTAGTAAGCTACTTTTACGTTGGCCGTGCAAACATTTAGTGGTACGATTTTCAATTATATATCACATGTGACTGCTGTACTAGATTTTGGCTTTGCGGTCGATATCCAATGGTTCATACAGGTCTGATGCATCACCAACAGCGCCAATGCCACTGCCACTGCCACTTTGCTTTTGCAAACTTTGGTAAGTTGATTCCGGCTCTCGCATTGTAGACAAATCAGTATAGGTGTCATCCTCCTCATTGCACGCATTACTGAATCCACCACTCTTCGACGTCATATCCGGCATTTCATAGATACCTGGTCCTTCCTTTTGCCCATCCGTTCCATTATATTCAGTGGGGGGTCTCGTTTTTCTCGAGTAAATCAAGTACGCAATCACCATGATGCAAAGAAGCAAAAGTATTATTAATATAATTAATGGTATCAGATATTCGATTTGGGTCGATTGAGATGGACATTTAACCATTGACGTCTGCAACTTTATTGTAATGTTACGCTTGTATACTTGTATGTAACACACATACTCTCCCAAATCTTCTTCCGTTACATGTTTGATGACCAATAAATTGTTATAAATTTTCAACGTCTTTTTATTCTCAATGGGTCGGTCACCTTTCGTCCATTTTACGGTATCGTTTGCAGTACACACGAGTATTGCGGTTCCGCCAAGTGTTGCTTCAACGGTTGTTGTCAGGATTTCTGTATTCAAGGAAGTAAATTATTTCAAAACTAGACGAAAAGAATTGGTTTGAAATAGGACGTCAAAGTTGGTGTTATATCTCACCCATTTCCGGTAGTAACGATAACCGCAAACCTATTATAGCAGCTCCTATCATAAACACTTATAGTTATTACAATCCCTATCACTTAACACTCCTATTTACTAGCATTCCTACCACAAATGCACTCCCATTTATTACCATTAGATTCCTATCTTAAATACTAATACTCCTATTTATTAGCATTCCATCTCAAACACTAGTGCTCCTATTTATTAGCATTCCTATCTTAAACACTAGTACTCCTATTTATTAGCATTCCTATCTTAAACATTAGCACTTCTATTTATTAGCACTCCTATCTTAAACAGTAGTACTCCCATTGATATAGTATTCCTATCTTAAACACTAGTACTCCCATTGATATAGCATTCCTATCTTAAACACTAAGTACTCCTATTTATTAGCATTCTTATCTTAAACACTAGTACTTCTATTTATTAGCATTCCTATCTTAAACACTAGTACTCCCATTTATTAGCATTCCTATCTTAAACACTAGTACTTCTATTTATTAGCATTCCTATCTTAAACACTAGTGCTCCTATTGATTAGCATTCCTATCTTAAACACCAGTACTCCTATTGATTAGCATTACTATATCAAACATCAGTACTCCCATTTATTATCATTCCCATCTTAAACACTAGTACTCCTATCGATTAGCATTCCTATCTTAAACACTAGTACTCCTATTTATTAGCATTCCTATCTTAAACACTAGTACTCCTATTGATTAGCATTCCTATCTTAAACATTAGTACTCCTATTTATTAGCATTCCTATCTTAAACACTAGTACTCCTATTGATTAGCATTCCTATCTTAAACGCTAGTACTCCTATTTATTAGCATTCCTATCTTAAACACTAGTACTATGTTAGCATTCTTATCTTAAACACTCCCATTGCTATAGCATTCCTATCTTAAACACTAAGTACTCCTATTGATTAGCATTGCGATCTTAAACACTAGCACTTCTATTGATTAGCATTCCTATCTTAAACACTAAGTACTCCTATTTATTAGCATCCCTATCTTAAACACTAGTACAGTAGTAATATATAAATTATTATTATTATCAATGTGTTAGGGACTGGACCGAGCTCTAAGCCAATCAGAATCAAGAATGATTTGAATTGACCAATCAGAGCACAGTCCAGTCCCATATTTCCAGGGGGGTTGAATAGTTTTAAGGTGTGGTCACCCTGTTAAGAGCGACCAGCCATCAAATCAGGGGGGATATGCACCTGGTCGTATACAAGAGGTATTTTGTATAAAATTAGTCAAAAAGTGGTCGCGGTCAAGAGTATATATATCACTTGGGTCGTGTTGTTGTACGACCAGTTTTTAGTCGTCCCTGAGTTGAACGACCAGAGAGATTGAAGGTCATTCAAGGTGAATAGTGTTAAGCAAGTACTTACGTCATTTGCAATACGGGGTTGAAAGCATTGATGGAACCAGGAACAGGATGTTTAAGTCGTAGAATTTAGTGTTTCAAACAACGGATGATCAGTGCGGAAAGTTTGCCCAGAAACCAAACATGTCGAAAGTGAAACAGTTTTACTTTAGACATGTTTTGGTTTCTGGGCAAACTTTCCACACTGATCATCAATTATTCGGAACACGAAATTCTACGACTAAACTTCCTGTTCCTGGTCCATCACTGCTTTCAACCCCATATAGCATCCGAGACAGCACTTAATCAGATCATCATTCACACTGTGATATATATACTGACACACACCTCGTTTTGAAAAAAAGAAATACAAAAAATTCTATTATACATAACCATCATACCTCACCCGATGTGATGTATACTTACGTGCACGTGCCATGCAAAAACTCCATATTTTTTATTTGAAGACTTGTAATGTTTTTTGAAATAAAAATAATCAAACAGTTTGGTAAAAAAACTGTCCTATTTTTATTTGAAGAGTAGTAATGTTTATTGAAATAAAAATAAACACACATTTTGAATTAATCATAGAAATTTCCGCCATGGAGCTCTTACCTCGACGCCATCTTATGGCTGAATGACTGATATTCCCTAGTTACTGTATTTTTAAAAATGATATTTCCTCAAAATATTTTAAGATGATATATCTCATAAAAATTATTTGGATGTTTCTTCCAAAAAAGTTTGAGGGTTATAGTTTGAAAAAACCTCAAAATAATTTTAGATGAAATATTATGCATTAAAAATATTAGAGTTGTGGAAAAAGTTTTATGCCGTAAAAGTGTTTTATTAAATTTGGAGAAAACCCAAATAAATTTTAAGAGAATTGTTGAGTATATAAGCAGATGTTGTTTCATATTTTATCAGTTGTGTGTGTTTTGCTCGCTTGTAAGTTGTGCTTCGGCACAAGACTCTGACATCTTCCAATGTTCTGTTTATTATTAAACTGCATTGGCGCGCGTTCACCCGTAGTCGAATTTGCGATTCGAATGAGATTGGCTCAGGTCCATAGCGACAATACTGGTCATCCCTTATTCAATGAATTGCTTATTTTACGCAAGGGTTGTGCGTTAGCGTATGATGAAAGAGTTAGCTATAGTAAAAACACACACACGATGTAGAAGTTGGATGAAGTATATTTTTAAAAAACGATTGACAAAAATAAAAAAACACATCATACACGTTCAACAACTAAACTTTGAGTTGATTCATAAAATATAAAGTTTTCCCCCTTACTGTCGGTGTAAGACCATATTTTGGGGGAAGTGGAGGCTTCGGGTTCGGCTGGCGATATTGGCCTAAAGTTATAGTCAGAGTCTGGTTGGACTCTGTAGGCCATTTCGTCCTCATTTTGCTCTTCCTCCTCGCTTTCTGTATCGCTGTAAAGCGCAATACCCGGTACATCGCACTCCATGTTATCCGGTATTGGAGGCGGAGGAGTCGACACGTTGGTTTCTTTCTAAGAAATAAAAATAACATAATAAATATACGACATTTTTACACACAACAATCAGTTTACAATCGCTACTTACATAATCTTTGTAATATTCTTTTGGCGGTATGAACTCGTCAAAGGAGAATTTTATAGGTGGTTCTTGACTGTTTTCCATTTGTTCTTTCTTCGTGTTTGTTATTCTTTAATATTCTTGTATGAGACGGTTTTGAGTTTGAAATTAATTGTCCGTACATGCTTATTTTATAATCACGGTCTGCGGGCTATTACAATGGTTTTGCGACTTTAACCAATCAGAGTTTCTATAATCAAACCCTCCCCCGTATCTAACCAATCAGAGCTCGTTCATTAAAGCTTTCATGTCAAAACAAGTGAATTATTATGGGTATTTAACAGTGTTGTTAAACGCTTAGGGACGCGTATATATAATAAGCGTCTTGTTCTAATTCCTCCCCTTATGTCAAAAGAGTTGATTAATAATATGGGTAGGAACAATGTTGAGTTGTTAAACGCTTAGGGACGCGTATATATAATAAGCGTCTTGTTCTAATTCCTCCCCTTATGTCAAAAGAGTTGATTAATAATATGGGTAGGAACAATGTGTGTTGTTAAACGCTTAGGGACGCGTATATATAATAAGCGTCTTGTTCTAATTCCTCCCCTTATGTCAAAGCAGTTGATTAATAATAGGGGTAGGGACAATGAATTTGTGTTGCGGGATTAAAGACGTGGAATTATAATTAGCAATTGGGTCTACGATATCAAAAGTTTGATGTATTATACGTGTTGGGGATTAGCGGCCATTTTGTTTGTGTACTTTGGAGATACGTGTTTTTAATGAGTTCTACGCGTAATTAATACATCAACTGTATAGACAGGTCAGGGATTAGCGGCCATTTTGAGGGAGGATTAGACCCTATATATTGCCCGTCTATGTTTAAATACGTCTATATTCTAGATATTTAAGCATTTTTACACTTATTTAACACATTTTTATGCTTTTTAGTGCTTTTTAGTGCTTTCATTTTTATGCTTTTCATACAATTTAGTATATATTTTAAGATACCCGTTAAACAAACCTGCTCGATATCGAGAAAGAGTGTTAATTAATTCATACATGTCAAAACAGATGATAAATGGTTTTTAATACACGTGTTTTAACGTAATACTTCTGGATTGTTACAACACATTGTTGAAGAGTTTACAAAGAAGACGTGCTTGCCAATGAGATCTTTTTGATTTTCGTTTCGATGAATCACAGCAATAATAATTCCAGCTTGGACACCCAGTCGGGTATTAAGAACAGAGGTGAGGTTAAAATCTTTTAATATTATCCCTCATCGGTCATCTAGCCAAATTTTATCCCGGTCATCTAGCCAAATTTTATTTTCGGACATAAAGTCAACCACGTAAAAATCAGAGTCTGGACACATTGTATATAAAAACTCAGAGCTGTATAACTTCACGTTATCAAGTTTAATTTCGTTTATATCTATACATGTCGCCATGATGAGACTTGTCTAATAAATGTTTTTGGGTAGAGATGTCTATATATACAAAAGGATTAATCTTTTACAATGAATATATATTGATTGGTAAGATATACACTTTTCCCAATCTTAGCGTGTTCGGATGTATCGAATTCTATTTTAAAATAATTGTTATATTCATCGTTAAAAAAAAGTTCATACATCTGTATCGGTTCGCCAGCAGGTTTGGGTATGGGTCTTGAACCAATTAACTGTAGATTTCGTTCACGAGATAGAGCCTTCATAGATATTATATCTACAAATTTTGCTTGATTCATGGCTGATAGGGTGGGGGTTCATCGATTGCTAAATGCACAAATTGCCCGATCAAATGTGCAAAATCGTCCGATGAGTAGGTATATATATATTTCTCATCCCATAACAATAGCATCTTATATAGTATTCTATCGGCACGTGCATTGTTTGGTAACATATCCACTTTACGACATTCAACCACTTGATATTCAATGTGTGAAAAATACTTTGCTAAATCGGTCAGTATTACCAACAGAGGATTTTCTTTAGTACCTGCTATCATTTTGAAAGTGTTTTAAAAAAAATATGACTTCTAACGTGTGTTTTTATATCTTTCCCTACAACGTTTTATCCGATAAATATTTTGGGGCAATGTGTACTGCATTAAGTCAACAAAAAGATTAAAAAGATTTACATGTATTAGTAATAGTCGGGTAATCGTCTTATAATATTGATTTTATCATTCAACCAATGAGAATACCCGGATATTTTATTAGGGAATTAAGTTCAACCAATCAGGTTACCCCATTTTTTTCACCGTGTTTTTTATAAGCGTTTGTTTCTAAATTTTTAGGCACAATCTCAGTATGGCCCGTGTGAAACAGACTCATAAAAATTTGGAAAGCGGAAAAACCATTGCACGGGTTGAAAGTAGGGGAAAAGATATTCCCAAAATGTTAAAACAACGCCGTCAACAGCAACAAGAATATCGTCAAATGGGACGGAATATTTCAGATGATGAACAAGCATACAGTCAAGAAATCACAAGAAAAAAGAACGTCAACCATCGAACAACTAAAGACATTGCACAGTCGCCATTAAATTTTGCTGTACCGATAACACCGTCCAGTCACATATACCCTCTGCAAGCGAAGGCGTCGCCACGGCAAGCAAAGCTACCCTCTCTACCCCTGCAAGTAAATTCACTATCTCAAGAACAGGCCGGTTACATACACCCTCTACTCCTGCAAGCGAAGTATAACACGTCGCCACGGCAAGTACCGTCTCTACCCCAGCAAGTAAACCACCCACCACCTCTATTATCGCAAGAACAGTATAATAGACCTCTTCAAACACCGCAAGCAAGATATAATTTATCTCCTATTCCACCGCAAACGATTTCGCCGCCAGAGGTATATGAAATACCGGGGCAAGAAGGTGAATTAGATAATTACATACACGAAATGCCCATTGATTTCTTTGGACAAATCCCTATTCCTTCACCTTCGAATTTAATACAAATGTGTGATGAAATGATACCCGTTCCCCAATTAATGCAAATTGTGGATGAAGCAGCAAACGCTCTTCTCCCAACATTATCGCCTATTCCACCACCACCACCTAGGGTTACATCACCCCAACCATTATTTCCACGGTGTGGAGAAGAGGACGAAGAAGAAGAGGAAGATGACGACGATCGAAGTTTTGAACGATCCACCATTGAAGAAAAGATGCTTCAAACGGTCTTTAATTTATATGAAACGTGAAAAAAAAGGCGATGAACATCATGAAGAAAAACGAATGATAATCTATTCGAATTATAATCAAGATATTATTTGTACACAACGCGATAAATATCGTGAGTTAGAGGGTCTCTATATTGAGAAACTATATATAAATAAACAATATTTGCAATGGCGTTCTAAGAAATTTACGAGCGATTTGATGGAAAAACGCTATGTAATGGATAATAATAAGGAAATACAAAAAAGAAAGAATGATTTAAAAAAAAGGAAACCCAAATGTATAAAATGAGAGTGTTGTAAATAAAAATAGTAGTGTAGTGAAATATCATGGAGGTGTGGAATATTATGGTAAAAGAACTGGGCCGTTTTGAAATAAAAATCAATAAAAATATGGAACAAAGTGTGTGGAAATGTCTTGACGAACATGAGAATTTATTTAAAAATATTATTGCCCATTTAAAAATACCCCGTGAACTTTTGGATGTCTATAATCGTATGGAGCGACATGAAATTGGACAAATAATAGCATTTTTTGCTTTAATCCTGTGTTTTTTAGATATAAACACATTGATAATGAGAAATATTATATAAAATTGTGTGTACGTCAAACAATTTTAGATTTTAGAAATTCGCATCTTAAATTCATTTTATACCCTCATGATAAAAAACACACGTGGTTTTGGTTGTGGAATATATTCTTTGAATTTTTTAAATTAGTCTAAATACAATTTTTCAATACTCTGTATTATAATGTCAGGATCTTCAAAGTTAATATTATATGATTCTATAATACTCTTAATAATAAAAGTAGATGATGTAGTATTATTAGATGTAATCCTTACCCTTATAGAATAATTATATATTATATCCAAATGCGGGGGGTAATATTGTAAACTAATGGGTCTATTATTTTGTATAATACTATTATTTTTAACTATATCTGAAAATAAACTGACTTTAAACTTATAGGGTTTACTTGTCTTATAAAATAATTTAAACCAATAAGAGTAA
Source organism: Chrysogorgia sp. JL179-B06 (assembly GCA_035772405.1). Lineage (NCBI taxonomy): Eukaryota > Metazoa > Cnidaria > Anthozoa > Scleralcyonacea > Chrysogorgiidae > Chrysogorgia > Chrysogorgia sp. JL179-B06. The sequence continues at coordinate 3,578,847 of JAYKKM010000035.1, read as the reverse complement.
TTCTGACAATTTTTATAACAACAGGTACAGGGTGGGGTTTTCGTTATCATTAGCTTAACAATCTTATCGAGATTAAAAGTATAAACCCTATCGTTACTAGTTTTAAGTTTTGATATAGGGTAATGATTTTCGCAAAAGAAAATAAAACAACATGCAAGTTGATACACTATTTTCTCAAAATTATCTAACCTATGTTGATAATAAAAAAAAGTAGCCTTCAAATAAAACGGATCTATAAAATATAAATAAATACAGCAATATGTAAATTCATGACTAAAACAACGATTAAGTCTATGTAATGTATTGCAAAGATAAGATCCTCCATACCCTATCGCTTTAGGAATTGTAGTTTGCTCATCATTAATAGTAATAGAAATAAAGTGGTAAACATCATTTCTTGGGTAACAACTTGTTTGAATTTCAATAAAAAAATTATCAGAATGATTATCATTCAAATGAAAAATAGATTTCACTAATGTTTGAGCGGGTATTAATAGTAATTTGTGATAACGCCCACAGAGTTTTTCACCATAAATATAATATTTTCGTTGTGTATGAACAACGGATATTATATAGTGTTGTTTATCTGTTAAGATTCGCCAATCCTTGCATTCATCTTGGTTCATTTCAGGTTTCATTTTTTCAATATAGGCGTAATCTTTATATCCCCGACCAATTTGTCTCGATTCGAATTCCATACATTCGATAATTCCCCCATAGTAATAGTCACATAAGTCACAGACGGCAAATAATAATCCAATGTATCGGTTATGAAAATGTTGTATATAATAAACAATTTTCAATATCGTCTTAATATTGGGACCGTGGTCATTAGCTTCTGCATAGCTTTTTTTATCACCAATGTTTAACGACATTCTCAAAAACGAATGATGGAACGCGTTTGTTAAAGAAATCGACTTGTATATATATACTATTTCCCCATTCTTATAATATATATTTCTACATGTAGAATTTAACACGATTTTGATCAAAATTTGAAAAAAGTATTATTGTATGTATAAACTAATCCCACGACTATATAATATATCAACTGATGTGACGTGTGTGTGTTTTAGAACAAAATTAGGGATTCGTGTCGTTAATCCCCCAACATAGCATTGCGGCAACTAATCCGCGAGTATTTGTTAAGAAGAAATTCGCTAAGTAGGGCGTTGCGTCTCTAATTCCCACAACACACATTCATTGTACATGAGTATCACAAATCATCTGTATGACATGAAAGCTTTAATCAACGAACTCTGATTGGTCAAACTAATCTATCCCCAGTAACGCATAGTAACGCAGGATGCTATTATAAAACCCGATGTCGAAAATAATTAATATCAGTCTGAGTGTAGGAGAGAGAGAGATGGCAAAAAGATTAGACACCGTGAACAGCGAAATTAAAGAAGTAGATGACTACATCCCGTTAGAGACAAACCCCCAGGAAGAATCTGAAGGGACGACTATCGAAGAGTTGTATGCGGGTAAATATAATTGTGCATTAAACAAATGTAAAGAAGAAATATCCCAAGAACGACAGAAATTATTTTTATCGCGTATCACACATATAATGGATTGTGAATGTTACCAGTTTAAGGGAGAGAGACCCAGTTATCGTGAAGTAACTCTTCTCGAACTTCAAACGAACAAGTATTTTATTTATCATTGTTATGATGGGAAGTTAAAACCCTACAAAGAACTAACTCGAAGGGAACGGTCTACTGTCTACTATCAATATCGATGTCATGGTTTAGACTATTTATCTGAAAAAAAATCAAGAGATTATTTTAGTCAAAGTGAACTTATAAATAGATTAAGTTATTTATTTTCGTAATGTTTTTTCCCCCGAATGCTATTATCGGGTATAAAGGTGGTGATAAAGAATCGTCGTTAGTTAAAACACTTCAAGAAAAAACTATTTTACATTGTGTTTAATCTTGAATATTTTGGAATTGAGAAGTACGATTATTTACTTTCGTTTTATAATCTTAAACCAAGAAATTGTTGGTATCATACTAGTGAACCCACATGTTTATTGTATCATTGTAGTTTGTTTGAATGTCTTTTATTTGCTGCATGTTTGTTTCGTAAATTAGAAGATGGGGATAATGAACGATCGGTACTAGCTATGTATGATAAGGAATTTAATTTTTAAAATTTATTCTCTACTGAACATTTTTCCTAAATAAAAAAAATACACTTGTGTCTTTTTGATTTTAAAAAAAATCAAAAAAATATTGAATGTATTTTCCTTTTATTTTTAGAAACACAAAGATTGTTTAAAAAATTATCAAAAGTACATTTAAGAAATGTTTATATTTTAAAAATAAAACGTACATTAGAACGGTATTATTTTGTTAATGATGTACATGTTGTCAAAAACACTATTTTTGTAAAAATAGAAGGAGAGAGAAGTTTTAAAAAAAATAAGATGATCATAGAAACTCTTTGTACATTTAAATATATAAAAAATGATATCATTATACGTATAGTATAAATAAAACGTTCTTAATTTTTTTCTCGTATTGGAATTAAAATGAGTCAGAAAAAATCATCCATTATAATGAACGTTTTGGCTTTATCATCCAAGAAAATACGCGACAGTTGCTTTAAAAACAGCAGCAAATTTATATGAGTTTCAAGAAGTTCCTTGGAACCACGGTGTAATACTAACGAGTTTTCTTGACGGTTATAAAATTCATACAAATATTCGAGCTCCAGGTCCATTTACTGATTTTTCATTGACATTTAGTGCCCATAGAAATTTTAAACAGCAAAACAGAATTATCTTACGGAGAATTAGAAGCAAGAAAAAAAAATTGGTCTAAACGAAAAATAATTCATAGTATTGATGTAAAACTTAAAAATAATATTCAAGAAAAATATCACGATGCATTAGGATGGAGTATTGTTCAAGTTTAAAAAGAGTTATTCGAAGAGGGTGAATTGGGGGCATATATTGGACAAGCTAATAAAAAATATTTTGCCACTAATCAATTGTTTATTGATTCTGAGAAAAATTTCTTTAACGATGATCAACGTTTTGTAGATTTAGCTTATAATTTACCCGCTGACGAATATTTTATATTGATTCAAAACATTCAATTTATAGATGATCATTTTTTTTATAAATATGGTATTAAAATAGGTAACGCTGATAAACCCTATAATGAATACGATATTTCTATTGTTTATTCTGATGGATATACGTAGATAGGGGTATATATAAAGATCGTTTTATCAAAGAGGGGTACGTGTCATGGCTATGTTTCAGCGAGTACAAAATCAAGAGGGATATAAGATTTATCATGATTTAACACAATATAGTTATGTGGAATCCGTTTTTTTTTGGCATTTAGTAGGAAGTGTGGAAATTGAAAAATCAAGATATCATCTACTAATATCTATAGCTGATTATGAAACATATGTACGGTATAAATTTATACTGGAAGTAGAATGTTCAAAAAATCCCAAAATGTATATTATACATCAAGAGGAACACGATATTCCAGAAGAATGTTATGAATTTCTTCGTAAAATATGTGAAGCATGGAATGATGACCTATCCCCACGTATCAACGACAAAAGAATTGGAGAATATTTAAAGATACTAGATTATGATAGAAAACATTGTTTTAGTTATGAGTGCTTTAGGAGTATTATAGCATTATATTATGATTTTTTTGTTTATAATAAAACTATAAAATACACTTGTAAAAAATGTAAAGGGGAATGCGAATGTAATGTGGATTACCCTAATTTCATCAGTGTAAATTTTAATGAAATAAGAGCTTATAATGTAGAAAAATATTCAATGGACAATAACCTCTTATGTAACGAAATAATACACTGAATGTATGTTTTTATTTTTAAAAAATTAATACATTAAAAACTTTTCAACATGGTTTCTGGGTTTATGATATACAAGTCCTCCTTTTTGAAAATGTCTTTTGATTTTTTTCGTTCCTAGTTTTGCAATAATTTTTAAAAGTTTGCCGTATTTATTGACTGTTTTATGTCCTTCACGTTGCCTTTTTTTCCCTTTAAAAATACCCCCACGTTGCCTTTTTTTCCCTTTAAAATCACCACCCGGTAATTCTCTTATTCTTCCTACCATTGTTATGAAGGTTGTTTTCTCTGCCAACAGTTATCACCATAGTCTGCAAAAATTTCTTCATGGGCTTTTATATGTTTTATACTTTCTAAATACATTTTTTTATTATTTGGGTCGTAAACAAAATCGGAATTATTTTTATATATAGAACCGGTTTTCCCATTATTCGCATAACGTGCTGCGGCGTGAGTTGTCAAATAAGCATCGATACAAGTGTTTGCATCGTTACAAATACTATATACAGCATTAGTGTTTTTACCATATTTACGATCCAATTTGACCTGTGTTGTTTTTTGACCCGTGTAATAAGAAATATTACGATCGGGTTTTAAAAGGTTTTTTCCAAGCAAATAATCCTTCACCCGCATTGGGGATCGTTGATTTCTTGATACGTAAGTTATTTTGTTTTGCTAAATGAATCCAACATTTTTTTGTTTTTGCTGTTCGTTTACGACATCTTATTTTTTTAAGGTTTTACTTCTACATTGAAGAACGTGACGTATACTTTGAGATTTATCATTGTGTCTTTTTTTTCGAGGTAACTTAACTCTTACCATTTTGTTTTAAAATATAGTTTTTATTCCTAAATAATCATTATTTTTTTCATGTCTCTGAATAAATTTTACCAAACAATCTACTTTATAGATAATATCTTCGGGGCAGTTATATATGTCTTTTTTTAATTCTGTTATTCTTTGTTTTAAAATCTTTGATGATATGGGTATTATCTTTTCTTTATCTTCTGTAAAATTTAGTAAACATTCCCTTAAAAGATACGGCGTAAATAATATTGAAGGATCATTATCTTGAATTTCATAACCGATATAAGGTAAATTAGACGATTGTAAATAAATTTCAATATAAACAATTTCACTCATATTTTTTTTTATTGTCTTTTTTTTGTTTTAGTTTTTTTTAAATGGGTTCTTTATTATCAAAAAAAATCCCTCCTATAGTTACGTTGACTTGTATTAATATACAGGATTCATACGATGTTACTATTGATCGTGTTGATGGAGAAGACGAAAACATAAATAAAAATAAAACGGCATGTTTTTCTTGTTTTAGAAAAAAAAAAGATGAATGATGATCAGAAAAAATTAAAATATAGTCAAAAAGATATAGATAAAATTGTAAGTTTATTTAATAAGAAAAAAGAAAGTAAGAAAAATGAAAAAATAGACGATTATTTTTCTGTTAATCATATAGAAACTATTAGTAGAGAAAAATTTAAAGTCACTGAACAACATTTTTCTTTGGATGTTTCACGGGAAAAAACGGTTAATTTTATTAGTTTTATTCAATCGTTATCGTTGGTTTTTTCTTATTTAATTAACATTGCGCGGGCAAATGTAAAAAGTGATGACGATTATGTTAGATTTATCTTTAGTAATGCGCCAAAACGTTTTTTCTCTACAGCCGTTTTACCCGTGAAAGACTTTGACGTTAAATATTTCTTAAATATTATGGAAAAATTTATGCAGAGTAATAAAGAAATAATAGCTAATGGTTGGAATAGTAAGGTAATAGTTCAAACTTTTCCTGCAGGAATAAGTACAAATAAAAAAAAAATAGTGTATTAAGGAAAAAAAGGTATTTATAATAGTTTGAATAAGGGAAATGCTACAGATAAAGGCGGTGTGAAAAGTAATATGTATGTAAAAAAATATGACCGTAAATTTCGCACGGGTGTATTTTATATTCTTAGCCATGTATTATTTCGTACAGTGAAAGATTGCTGTTTTGCTTTAGCAATATTAGTAGGTTTATCATTTTTACAACAAGACGCTAAATATTTTATAATGAAAAGAAAACCCAATAAACCCGTGGATGATTTATTTACGTGTGAAGAAATTCGAAATGTATATCGGGAATGTGGGATACCCGAGGGTAATGTTGATGCCACACAGTTTGAGTTAGTATATAATAATTATTTAAAAAAACAGGGTGTTGATTTGTTAGTGTATGCTGACACTCATTCCGATAATATAATTTATGATTCACGAACTGATAGTGAGGGTAATCTTATTAAATTAACTAATGAAATTGTATGTTTATGGTTAAATAATAATCATTACGATGTAGTCTTAAGCATAAAGGAATTTTCTAAACTTAATACCAGTTCTTTTTGTGTTAAATGTATGAGTTATTTTACACGCCATGAATATATCGATAATCACCTATGTACTACAAATAATTTAACTTGTTTACGATGTTATAAATATCCGAATAAGTGTAAAGATAAAAATAATAAACTTATTTGTAACAGTTGTGATATAATTTTTTATGATGAAAATTGTTTTACAAATCATTTAACAAATAAAATTTTTTAACCTTCTCATAGTAATTATAGCCGTTTAACACCTTGTCAATATTATTTTTTTTGTAAAACCTGTAACAAAATTTGTCCGCGATTCTTTTTCATTTTTTCTAATAAAACAGTTAAACATGATTGTAGCAAACGATTTTGTTTTCATTGTGATAAATACATGAAACAACCTCATTTTTGTTACGTGAAACCCCTTTCACTTGAATATAACAAGGGGAAAGAAAGTGAACCCACTTTATTTTTTTTTGATTTTGAAACAAAAGTAACCGAAACTAAATTGCTCGTACCGTTTTATTGTATCGTCCAAAAGGTATGTAAAAAATGTCAACATAGTGAATTTAAAAAAAACAAAAATTTTTGAAAAAAAGGATCAAGAAATTATCGATAATACTATTGAAAAAGTTAGTTGTTGTGGGAATAGACAATTTATTTTTGATAACAATGTTATTGAAACTTTATGTGAATTTATGTTTGAACAAAAAAATTCCGTTTGGATAGCTCATAACGGGGGTAGATTTGATACTATTTTTATTTTAAAATATCTTTTAGAAATAAAACAGATAATACCGAATACTATAATGAACGGTACTAAAATAATGAGTTTAATAATTAAAGAACAAAATATTAGAATCCTCGATAGTTATTTGTTTTTTAGTATGAAATTAGCCGATATTCCAAAAGCAATGGATCTTCAAGGGGAATGTAAGGGATTTCATCCTTATGAATTTTACGATTTAACTTATGAGGGTGAAATTGTAGATCGGAAATTTTTTGATACGAAACATATGAATACAGCAACACTTAATAAATTTGAAAAATGGTATTTAGAAAAAAAGAAAGAGAAATATATATTTCGTAAAGAGATTTATTATTATTGTTGTAGTGATGTAGATATTTTAAGAAAGGATGTGTTAAATTTTCTACAATGATAGGCGCCATAGGTCATATTACACCCTTTTATGCAAAGAATTGTATTACGATTGCTAGTTTAGCTTTGAAAGTGTATAGACTTAATTTTTAAAAAAAAAATTGTGTAGGAATTATTCCTGCTTCGGGGTATAGAGGGTGTGTAAAACAGAGTTTAATTGCTATTGATTGGTTAGATGAAATTAATCGAGAAATAGGAGGAAATTTAGAATATATCTGTTCACAAAATGGGGAGAAAAAAATTCTAGGACGTTTTGTCAATGGTTTTTATATTGATACGATATATCAATTTCATGGGTGTTTTTATCACGGATGTCCCAAATGTTTTGACCCCTATGCATTAAACGTTCTTACAAACGAAAAATTTAGTAATTTATATGCAAATACGCAACGTTTTTCTTGGACAATAAAAAATGCCGGTTACAAATTAATCGAGATGTGGGAATGTGATTATTTAGAAGAAAAAAAATATACACAGAAACAATTAATTGAAAAGAAAAGAAAATTTTATCCGTTTACTCCTTTAACACCACGTGACGCATTATATGGGGGACGAACTTCCCCCGTATGTTTATTTAAAGAAACAAAACCCTACGAACGAATAAGTTATGTAGATTTTACATCGCTATACGCTCATGTACAAAAAAATTATGATTTTCCTGTGGGTCATCCTACTATTTTACTGGGGGAAAATTGTAATAAAATAAAACTCAAGGACATATTTGGTTTAGTAAAATGTTGTATTTTACCTCCTCGAAATATTTACTTTCCTGTTTTACCCGTTAGAATAGATGGGAAATTATTATTTCCATTATGTTATAAATGTGCTGTGAATAAATGTAATAAATGTGAACATAATGAAAGCGATCGATACTTAACGGGTACTTGGACTAGTGTTGAGATTAATGTTGCTATAGATAAGGGATATAAAATAATAGCTCTTTACGAAATATATCATTTTGAACGCAAAGAAAAAAATTTTTCACAATACGTAAATCAATTTTTAAAAATCAAACAAGAATCTTCAGGAATTCCTACAGATTGTTTGAACGCAGATGGAAGTAAAAATGATGATAAAATTAAACAGTATTGTAATGATTATTTAAAAAATGAAAATGTTTTTTTAGATAAAGACAAAATAGAGAAAAATCCCGGATTAAGAACTATTGCCAAAACATTTTTAAATTCGTTATGGGGAAAATTTGCCCAAAACGAAAATAATACACAAGTGTGTTTAAGTTTAAACGATTATGAAGAATTATTAAATATCGCCAATGATAAAAGTAAAAAATTAACATCGATGGAATTTGTAAACGAAACATTATTACGTTGTACATATGAAAAAATTGATGATGCAACAACACCTCTAAAAACGGGAAATGTAATCATTGCATGTTTTGTCACTGCATATGCACGTTTAAAATTATACGAGTTACTCGTTAAATTAGACGATCGCGTTTTATATTTTGATACAGATTCTGTTATTTATATATCTGATGAAAATAATTATACTGATGTTAAAACGGGAAATTATTTAGGAGATTTAACGAATGAATTAAATGAAAATGAATGGATAACAAATTTTTGTTCAACGGGTCCAATATGTTACGCGTATATAACTAATTTAAATCAGGAATGTATTCATGTGAAAGGTTTTACTTTAAAAAATGAAACAATAAAAGAAAAATTGAATTTTTTATCCTTGACACAATGTGTTAAAAATCAAGATCAGATCATTGAAATTAAATATCACAATAAAATATGTAAAGATAAACTTAATCATATTTTTATTGAGGATGAAATAAAAAAATTTTCATTTACATTTAATAAACGTGTTGTTAAAAATAATTTTAATACGATTCCGTTTGGATTTTTAGATAACTGAAATGAACAATGTTTCATTACCATTTCAACACCCTTTTATGTTAACGTTATGTGGTCCCAGTCAAAGTGGGAAAACATATTGGATATTACAATTATTGAAAAATATTAACACTATGATTACACCCGCAATTGTTAAAATTGTTTATTTATATTCAATTTATCAACCTCTGTACGCTGAAATGGAAAAAGTTCTTGCGGAAAAAAACAGATATTAGTGTTGAATTTATCGATTGTCAAAAGGGTATTGCCCGCATTACCGATATACAAACGAATACCCGTGAAAATACTTTAATAATATTAGATGATCTCATGTTAGTTGCAACATCATCAAAAGAAAATCTTGAAAGAATAGATAATATTGCAACTCAAGATGTCCATCATCGTAATATTAGTGTTATTTTTACATGTCAAAATTTAACATATGGTAATGGTAAATTGCGAAATTTACGTGTCAATAGTCAATATTATGTTATGTTTAAAAATTTAAGCGATTATAATAATATGTATACGATATGTGATAATAAAAAAATTAATAGAAATAGATTTAATAAAGTATTAAGTGAAATTAATGAGAAACCCTATGGTTATTTGGTATTTGATAATTGTAGAAAAGGGTATGAAAATTGTAGAATTAGAACCAATGTATTTCCACATGAATCAACGATAATCTATGATTTGTAAATAAATGTAAAAATAAAAATAAAATGTTTTTTTCAAAAAAAATAAGAGTTGTTGAAAATCGTTTTATAGTATGGGGTGTGTATGTGTATGAATTTATTTTAAAAAAAACATGGCAAGAAGAAGATATAGAAGCAGGAGGGGTATTATCCTTAGAAAAAAAAAGGAGGGTAGTGTTCTAGATTTATTTGGACCGTTGGGACAAATAGTTGGAAGTCAATTGGGATTGGGTATTCGAAAAAGAAAAAGAAAAAGAAAACAAACAAAATTCCATTGAATGGGTACTGTTGTTAACAATTCAGCACAACTATCACCAACTAACCCCAGTTCTATTTCATCACAATATATAAACATTTTATTTAATCCGTCGGATACATCGGGTAAGTAATCAAAATGTTTAGAAAAAAGGGTTCGAGGTGTAGGGTTATCTTTTTTTATTTCAAACAAGAGGTACGATTTCAAGATCTTTTTCATTTTTTAAACCTAGCATAAAAGCTAATTTTTTTGAAAATAATATATTAATCTTTTGATTAAAAGAAGCATATTGAATACCCTTTTTTTCTATCGTAGTCTTGTTAGATAATCGAAATTCATTTACCTGTAACCCATCGACTGCTTTACTCGCATTTTCATATACCAAATACTCAATCTCAACATTAACATTAATAATTACTTTCCCATTTGATCCGATTGTAAAAAAAATATCAAATCCTTCTAAGATATTATTTAAAAATATAATTAATGAAGATAAATCATAAATTTCGTTTGGGTATAATAAATTTATCCGATGTAAAAACGAACTCACTGCTGGCGTATACCGTATTATTAATTTCTTCAGGTATAAAATTCTTATAGGTTATGATAAATGAAAAAAAACATTCATCACCCACAATATTTTTAGTTGTTTGGGGATAACAAACTTGTAAAACTTCTAAAAAACATTCATTGTTCAAAGCATCAATAGGGTGTGCAATTTTCATTTCAAAATCATTAATCAAATTCTTTTGAAGTCCTCTTGATATTGAATTACTAGCAATGTGTAAATTCTTTTTTTTTTTAAAACTTGTAATTCAGCACGATTAAAAATTCCTTTAATTTCTTCACGTTGATCGTCTTCTAATTGATATGTAACAGGGTCGGTGATAAATACTTTTTTAATAAAAAATATCTCATTAGTCCATCGTCGAAGACTACTTTTTTCAAAAATATTATTTTTTACTCTCACAATACGTACACGAGTTCCTTCTTGTATCAGATCTTGAGTGGGAATAGGATAATTTAAATGATCACGTACTATTTTATTTTTTACTTTACGTATTTTTCCTTTTTTTTCTTCACGATAAATTTCAAAAGGTGTTGCACCAGCTAATGCTTTATGTGGGGAATTATTATAACGATTAACAATAAGGGGTAAATACTGAATATAGTCAAATTCTCCAGTCATTGTTAAAACACGACGAACCATTGTTTTTAAAGTTCCAATTACACGTTCCACATGGGATGCTTTTATTTCTCTATTATACGTATGAAATACTTCAAAATTATACTCTTTACTTAATTTCGTACGTATATCTTGAAATTCTGTTCCTTCATCACTTTGAATTTTAAGAGGCGCTATTCCTTCTTCAATAAGAATACTTTCAAATTTATTTTTAACATTATTAGACGTTTTCTTTTTTATTAATTTTACCCAACAAAATCTTGAAAAAATATCAATACACACCAACCAATAACGATATTGATTATTATATCGGGCTAAATCTTTATTTTCAGCTAAATCAATTTCCCATTGTTCATTATTTTTATTAAAGGGAAATGGCAATAAAAATTAAGTTTATCTTATTTGAAAGAACTTTTAAAATGATATATCAAGACCTTTTACAGATTTTCCATATCGTTCTTGGTTCTGTAAATATTTCACTTCTTTTTAACAAAGAACATTGAACATTCCGCCATCTTGGATATGCATAACCATCCTTGGATATGCGTGACGTCACAACCAGGGTAGAAATGTTTTTTATATCAGCAATTATCGAGTCATTATAGATGCTAAATCGTAGTTGTTTTGGGTGTTGTATACTTTTAAGTGAACTAGCAATCTATTTGAACGCATTCCACTGATATTTGGGCAATTATTTACAACTTTTAGAATGTTTACCCGGGTTTTGACGTCACTTAATTAGATCTAATTATAAAACAAGATGGCGGATTGCAGATATTTTTGTTCACAGATATTTCAAAAATTAAGGAAGTTACGGGGAAATTTTAAAAGGTCTTCATATATTATTTTAAATGTTCTTTCAAATGAGACAAAGAAAATTTTTATTTCCCTTTAACAGAATATTTCAAACGTCTATATTTTTTTTTTACTACTACTATGTAATCTATAATTAGAATAATCCTCATCAGTTAATGTCTCTCCTTTTAATAATCTTGAAGCTTTTTCAATAAAGTCAGCAGAAAATTTAGTTTTTTTCTTTTTATTCATTTCTAAAATAAAGAAATAAAATAAATATAATATTCTTCAAGTTCATCAACGAGTTCTCTATCGCGTAATATCCCCATAAAATCAACTTCTATATTTTTACATGCTAACTCTTTATTTATAGTATTACCATACAAACATAATGTATCTTGTATATTTTTACAACATCTAAAACGATAATAAAAAATTTCTGAAATTACTGTTGGACTTAAACGGTGACAAACCTCATCATCATCACTTTCTACTTTTATTTTCTTAATCTTTTCGTTGTCGTCGTCATCGTCGACGTCGTCGTCAAAATTAAGTGTGGTAAGGGATTTCTTTTTCTTCAATACTCGTTTTTTGACTGTGGTAGGTGGGGATTTATGGCCTGTTGCATGATTATACTTTCTTAGGGCAATGATATATTCATCAAAGGAATCTTTCTTTTTAATATGAAAACTACCCCCGTCATCAGACCATACGATTTCACTTGACGTTGCGTTGTTGTTGCTGGTTGTTGGTGTTGGATCATCGTCAAATTCCATTGCATCGGATAAGATAAACTAAATTAATCAAAATTTGTTTCTTGCATAAAAATGCAGTTCAATATGAACACAAAAAGTTGGCATTATGACAGTTGATAAACTAAGTTAATCAGAATTTGTTTCTTGACATTATAACAGTTGATAAATTTGTATAAAAATGCAGTTCAATAATAATATATCTCACAGCTGTGTTACCAATATACACCTAAAATAGAAGGTAAATCTTATTAACAAACAAATAATTTGATAATTGTGATATTGATACCATGACGAGTACACTTTACTTATACCAATTGTGGAAGGTTAAGCATATTATAAACAATGACAATTTATCTCCTTAAAATTTAATAGCGAGTTAAATTCTAGTTGCCTTACCTTGACAAGAGTCAAAGTTAAAATTCGCAAGCACAACCAGGCTAAAGCACGAAGTTCATCACTAAAGCAGAACACGTTATATGACGATTGACGAATGAAGCTCTCTTCACAAAGTATGATGGCCCTCGTAGCTAAAGACATTTTATTTTGTTTCCGTTGGCGAGTTCCGAACATTTGAACATTTGATAGTTTACACATCCGGCGATTATACGAACATCTAAGAGTTACGTCATAAAACGTCATAAATCTGTGGACAAACATCCTTAAAACATCCATGATCGTAATTTAAAGCAATCTCGTACCCAGAGCCTGCGATCCCCCTGTCCTGCGGAGGGGAAACGGAGGCTCTGGGGAACTCCTATGAAACTCGTCATTTGATTGGTTGATGCTGAGCTCTCGCACTAGTTTCTTTAGGAGCTAATTTTGCATTTTCGAATCGCGGTTTAAAAATAAACAGTTATATTTTTCAGAACTATGGCTGGTAAAGATTTATTCGATACACCTGCAACACATAATTATACACGACAGACTCAAAATACAATTGAACACATGAAATAAGTTAAAACTTAAAACTATTATTAATATTATTATCGCTTCGTCGCCAAACAAACATCCATCGTCTGACTCGTCTCGTAATTCTTCGCAGTTTCGCCTCAGAACTTAAAATTATATTAGAGACTACAAGGTCGATGTAGTTTAGCCAAAGTTCTTGACAGAAAGTACAATTCCTTACATTTTAATGTGTTCTGTGTAACCTGAGCCTACCTGAGCGGCTGAGCCGATCACTGCCGACGGCGACGCGGACATATAAAACACTCTCGTCAATCCTCCGGTTGACGATTTAGCGAAAAGCTAAAAAAGACCATTTGTATCGCAACGCTTTGCCAAGAGCTTTTTAAAACATACTGGGCCTTTCTTTATCGGTAAACAAATATTTTTCCTGGTCTTCGAACAAGCTAAACATCGTCGATGACAGTAGCAAATTATAGAGAACTGGGAACCAGAGGACTGGGAACAAAAACCCAAATTTGGGGACTTTTTCATCGGAGTTCCCCAGAGCCTCTGTTTTCTTGGCGCAGGCCAAAAGGAACGCAGGCTCTGGGAACGAGATTGAATTTAAAGTCGATCGACTATACATAGTTCCGCGAAGAGGTCTGGGCACGAGACACAGCAACCCAAGTCAAGATTAGTGTGCTGCCTACGGCAGTAACTAAATTCCTTATCATACATAGTCAGTACAGATCGTTCATTAACCTCATCTTCTAATTTACGAAACAAACATGCAGCAAATAAAAGACATTCAAACAAACTACAATGATACAATAAACATGTTGGTTCGCAAGTATGATACAAACAATTTCTTGGTTTAAGATTATAAAACGAAAGTAAATGATCGTACTTCTCAATTCCAAAATATTCAAGATTAACACAATATAAAATAGTTTTTTCTTGAATTGTTTTAACTAAAGAAGATTCTTTATCACCACCTTTATACCCGATAATAGCATTCGGGGAAAAAACATTACGAAATAAAAAACTTAATCTATTTATAAGTTCACTTTGACTAAAATAATCTCTTGATTGTTTTTCAGATAAATAGTCTAAACCATGACATCTATATTGATAGTAGATGGTAGAACGTTCCCTTCGAGTTAGTTCTTTGTATGGTTTTAACTTGACACCATAACAATGATAAATAAAATACTTCTTCGTTTGAAGTTCGAGAAGAGTTACTTCACGATAACTGGGTCTCTCTCCCTTAAACCGATATGCTCCTACGAAATAGACCGAAATAGTCCTACAAAATAGACCGATATGCTCCTACGAAATCTCGAACAGTTACGTCACGACGTACTGTACCTTGGTTTACGGACGACATTATGATAGCGAAAAGGAAAAGGCGAAAGATGGAGAGGAGATGGCGTTCCAGCAAATCTGAAATTGACCACCAATTTTTTGCTGAACAATGTATTGCTGTTAATGCCTTGGTAAAAGAGGCTAAAGAGATCTATTATGCTTCAGTAATCGAATCAAATAAAGGTAACCAACGTACTCTTTTCAATTGTATTGATGCTCTTCTGAATAAGAAGTGTGAACCACATTATCCTTCTTCTACAACTGAAGATAATCTGGCTCAATTGTTCATGAACTTCTTTGATGATAAGATTAAGATCCTTCGAGACAGTTTACCATCTGTTAATTCTACTATTGACTTTGGAAACGATGTGCACCCTAATTGTGAATTGCTATCTTTTCAACCTGTTACAATGAACCAGGTATTGATATTAATCAAGTCTAAGAAACTGAAATGCTGTGCACTCGATCCTATTCCATCTACTATTTTGAAACAATGTCTGCCAATTTTACTGTCAGTTATTACTAACATTGTTAACTCATCATTAACATCTGCCACTGTGCCTGACTCACTAAAGATAGCACTTCTCGCCCCGTTGTTAAAGAAAGTAAACCTGGATTTCGAGGAATTTAAGAATTTCAGACCGGTTTCCAATCTTGCCTTCATTTCCAAAGTTATCGAGAAGACTGTTGCCTCACAATTGATAAATTACATCAACGATAATGTTTTGACTGAAGTCTTTCAGTCAGCCTACAAGAAGCAACATAGTACTGAAACTGCCCTTTTGAGAGTCCACGATGACATAATGAGAGCAATCGATGAACACCGGTCTGTAGTATTGCTACTACTTGACCTATCCGCAGCCTTTGATACAGTGGATCATGGCATACTTCTCAATCGTCTTACCTCATGTTTTGGCATCAAAGACAGAGCCCTTGCTTGGTTTACATCTTACCTTCAAAAACGACATCAGTTTGTCTCTGTCAACGGTCACGATTCTAGTCAATCTGAATTGATATATGGTTTTACCACAAGGTTCTGTCTTAGGGCCCATTTTATATCTACTGTACACTTATCCTCTTGGTAATATTGTCAGGAGACACGACATGTCTTTTCACTTCTATGCCGACGACTCACAGATCTACTTGTCATTCGAATCTACAGTACCTGGTGTCTTCATTGCATCCAAGATAGAAGCGTGTATTATGGACATTGGTAAATGGATGGCGGCCAATAAATTAATGCTCAACACAGACAAGACGGAACTTCTCCTAATTGGTTCTCAGTTTGGCCCCAAATTCGAGATTCCTGATGTGAACATTGGCAATAAGCTAATTACGCCCTCAGAGTCAGCAAGAAATATCGGAGTGATATTTGACAGTAACATGGACTATAAGAGACACATTAGTGCAATTTGTAAATCTTGTTTCTACCACATCAGAAATTTATCTCGTATTAGGAAATATCTATCGGCGGATAACATCAAAATTTTAGTGCATGCTTTTATTACTTGCAAGTTAGATAATTGTAACTCTTTGTTGTATGGACTGCCTTGTTATCTTATCCATAGACTTCAATTAGTTCAAAACTGTGCAGCTCGTCTTATTATGAGTAGGAATAAGTTTGATCATATTACACCTATACTTAAGGAACTGCATTGGATCCCTGTGCAACAACGCATAATATTTAAGATATTGTTAATAACTTACAAAGCCCTTAATAATTTGGCTCCTATATATATTAGTAACTTACTTAATAACTATGTTCCTATTAGACAATTAAGGTCTTCATCACAGTATTTATTAGATGTTCCATCTTCCAACCTTAAAACTTATGGTGATAGGGCATTCTCAGTTTGTGCACCTAAGTTATGGAACGATTTGCCTTATGAAATCAAATGTAGTTTTAGCATTGATAGCTTTAAATCTAAACTGAAGACATATCTTTTTAGGAAGGCTTTTTACTGAATTTTTAACTTGTAATCTAGTATAGTTTCTTTTTATTAATTTTTTATTTTTCTTATTTTGTAAATTCATGTAAAGCGCTTTAGAACTTTAGGATTTAGCGCTATATAAATAAAGTTATTATTATTATTATTATTATTAAACTGGTAACATTCACAATCCATTATGTGAGTGATATGGGATAAAAATAATTTTTGTCGTTCTTGGGATATTTCTTCTTTACATTTGTTTAATACACAATTATATTTACCCATATACAACTCCTCGATACTCTCTTCAGATTTTTTCTGTTGATTATCAGTTGTCTCTAACGGGATGTAGTCATCTGCTTCTTTAATTTCCGTTTCGCTGTTCACGTTCTTCTCAAATATTTTAGCCATTCTCTCTCTCTTGCACTCAGACGGATATTAATTATTTTCGACCCTACATCAGGTTTTATAATAGCATCCTGCGTTACTATGCGTTACTGTGGGTAGGATGGTTTGACCAATTAAGAGTTCGTTGATTAAAGCTTTCATGTCATACAGATGATTTGTGATACTCATGTACAATGAATGTGTGTTGTGGGAATTAGAGACGCGAATGCATAATTAGCGATTTTCTTCTCAACAAATACTCGGGGATTAGTTGACCATATGGTGTGTTGTGGGATTAAAGACACAAATCCCTAATTTTGTTCTAAAACACACACACGTCAATTCAGTTGATATATTAAATATTCTTTGTTTACTTATAATCCCTTCCGCGGTGAGCGCTCTTTAACAATGAATACGACGAGTCATCATGCTCTATTTTTGTCAACCAGATTATATTACGCGATCATGAGTTCGCTCACGATCATGAGTTCGCTCACGATCATGAGTTCGCTCACTATCTTTGAGCAAAACAATAATTAAGGCGAAACGACTTTGAGTTGGGGACGCAACGACTGCAGGGGGCGAAATGACTATAGGGGCTTTAATCGCTAATACGCATTTTCTCATATAACATCTGATCTTCACATTTTAAGTAGACGAAACCTACAGCGTTCGATTCGCCAGATTCAAGTGATCATTTCGATATATAATTGATTTAAATCGGACAAAAATACAACATTTCATGATTAATATTACGGAGTTTCACGGGATAAATGTGCTATTTTTTTCTAATATCTGTTCGATTGAAGGTCTTCGTGTGTCAACATTTATATAACAAACAACGGCAAGGTATACGAAACATATCTGTTACGAAATTACATCGGTTTAATGGACATAAAAGCATTAAATCATCGGGTAAACAACGAATAGATCTTGAAGCCATGTCCTTTCATTTTAGAGACGAGTCTCGGCTTTAATCGCTAATACGCATTTTCTCATATAACATCTGATCTTCATATTTTAAGTAGACGAAACCTACAGCGTTCGATTCGCCAGATTCAAGTGATCATTTCGATATAGAATTTATTTAAATCGGACAAAAACACATAATTTCATGATTAATATTACGGGATAAATTTCACGGGATAAATGTCAACACAGTATAATAATATTTCCCTGTCCTTCGGCTGTCCATTGATCTCTCATCTGTGTTTCTCTCATCTTGGAGAGAATCTTTGCAATGGTTTGCGGGTTTACAGGTCTCGGTAAACTTTTCCAACAGCGATTCATTGCCAATAAAACGAAAGTCCGAACTCGCTTCAATTCGCTTGCATGCCTTGACAACGACTATATCAGCCATGTTGTCATGTTGACGTTTCGTCCACGGTTCTGCCAGTTCTTTCTTTAATCTCTCATCTGTGTTTCTCTCAGTCATCAGTTATCTTGGAGAGAATCTTTGCATTAATTTGCGGGTTTACAGGTCTCGTAAATGCTTTTCAGACTGCGATTCATTGACATTTGACAATAAAACCTGCCGATAACCTGATTGGTTGAATGATAAATAGAGTAAATATCTGGCTCGATTTCCATATAAATATCCCCAAATTTAAAACATAGTGGCTAACCCAAACCTTACCCTAATCCTAACCCTAACCCTCCACCTAATATATACTAACCCTAACTCTTACGATAATGTTTTATTTTAGAAATAACAGCTGATTTTAATTTCGACTTTTACTGCCGATAGTCTATGTGACGTCATTTCGGGATTTTTTATGGAGTTTACTTAGGCTAAGCTTTATGATCGCCTTTATACGTGGTTTATATTCTACATTCTATTTATTTGATCCTCCATGCTATTGAAAATTTCTAGCATCATCCTGAACACTTCTACAGGCAACCTCGTAGTATTATGAATATAATTACACGTTCTTAATCCCTAGTTACCGACGCTTATTCGCCACAAAATTGTTATCGGGGGAATATTAAAATATACACTAAATTGTTTCACTAAATTGTGAAAAAACATAAAAGAGTATGAAAAAAGAATATAAAGCATAAAATAGCTATAAATGTGCTTAAATAAGCTTAAATAAGTGTAAAAATCTTAAATCTCTCCCCACCCCCCTTGTAACTACGGGTTGTAATTATTAATTCGCGTCACTGATCCAACCAAGATGGACAATTAACTAATCCCTCGAGTATTAATAAATCAACTGATTTGACATAATTAATACGCGTCGTTAATCCTAAATACCATCTCATTGTTCACGGCTTGGATTGAACGAGATCTGATTGGTCAACCTAACGTTAACCCATTGAAATAGTAACGCATCCGTAATTATAAAAACAGATCTCAAACTCTCAAGTGAAAAAGTGGAGAAAGGTTCCATGTGAACAGCAGTTGGACATGGGTCAGTCGATCCTAAGAGATAGGCGAGAGCTGTTGTAAAGTGCCCATTTCCGGGCCACCTATCGAAAGGGAATCGGGTTAAAATTCCCGAACCAGAACGAGGATACGGTCACCTTGTGTGGCAGCAGCGGTGACGCAACCGAACTCGGAGACGTCGGCGAGAGCCCCGGGGAGAGTTATCTTTTATTCTTAACGCACTGTCACCCTGGAATCGGTTTAGCCGGAGATAGGGTTTCGCGTGCGGTAAAGCTCCACGCTTCTTGTGGAGTCCGGTGCGCTCTCGACGGTCCTTGAAAATCCGAGCGAGTCTGTCGTTTTCTCGTCTGGTCGTACTCATAACCGCAGCAGGTCTCCAAGGTGAACAGCCTCTGGTCGATAGAACAATCTAGGTAAGGGAAGTCGGCAAAATGGATCCGTAACTTCGGGATAAGGATAGGCTCTAAGGGTCGGCAAGCCGCCAGCTTGTGTACACATTACCCCATCCGATGTGAGATCTATACTCACATGCGGATTTGTTACTAGGAATTGAAAGCGTTTTTTCTAGGGAAAACCTCAACACATTTTTAAAACATATCTGAAAGTAACCTAGAGTTTCAAAAGATATTTAGCGTTGATTTGGCTGTGTACACACTCACACGTTGTCTCATGTTTACACACGTGTAGGTAAAATTATTTGAATACTAATAAGGCGTTTTGTTTACATTGAAACCTCGTTCAATATCTATCCCAGAAGTTTCATTCCCATAAATATAATATCTAAACAGGGTTTCGTTCGTACCAATAAAAAAATATCAGAGGTTTCGCGTTTTAATAATCAAAAAATAAGTCTAAATATCCTATTAGAGTTCGTTCTACATTGGTTGGCGGCTTGCGTTCGATGTGAGATCTATACTCACATGCGGATTTGTTACTAGGATTTGAAAGCGTTTTTTCTAGGGAAAACCTCAACACATTTTTAAAACATATCTGAAAGTAACCTAGAATTTCAAAAGATATTTAGCGTTGATTTGGCTGTGTACACACTCACACGTTGTCTCATGTTTACACACGTGTAGGTAAAATTATTTGAATACTAATAAGGCGTTTTGTTTACATTGAAACCTCGTTCAATATCTATCCCAGAAGTTTCATTCCCATAAATATAATATCTAAACAGGGTTTCGTTCGTACCAATAAAAAAAATATCAGAGGTTTCGCGTTTTAATAATCAAAAAATAAGTCTAAATATCCTATTAGAGTTCGTTCTGCATTGGTTGGCGGTTTGCGTTCGATGTGAGATCTATACTCACATGCGGATTTGTTACTAGGAATTGAAAGCGTTTTTTCTAGGGAAAACCTCAACACATTTTTAAAACATATCTGAAAGTAACCTAGAGTTTCAAAAGATATTTAGCGTTGATTTGGCTGTGTACACACTCACACGTTGTCTCATGTTTACACACGTGTAGGTAAAATTATTTGAATACTAATAAGGCGTTTTGTTTACATTGAAACCTCGTTCAATATCTATCCCAGAAGTTTCATTCCCATAAATATAATATCTAAACAGGGTTTCGTTCGTACCAATAAAAAAAATATCAGAGGTTTCGCGTTCTAATAATAAAAAAATAAGTCTAAATATCCTATTAGAGTTCGTTCTGCATTGGTTGGCGGCTGGTGTACACATTACCCCATCCGATGTGAGATCTATACTCACATGCGGATTTGTTACTAGGAATTGAAAGCGTTTTTTCTAGGGAAAACCTCAACACATTTTTAAAACATATCTGAAAGTAACCTAGAGTTTCAAAAGATATTTAGCGTTGATTTGGCTGTGTACACACTCACACGTTGTCTCATGTTTACACACGTGTAGGTAAAATTATTTGAATACTAATAAGGCGTTTTGTTTACATTGAAACCTCGTTCAATATCTATCCCAGAAGTTTCATTCCCATAAATATAATATCTAAACAGGGTTTCGTTCGACCAATAAAAAAAATATCAGAGGTTTCGCGTTTTAATAATCAAAAAATAAATCTAAATATCCTATTAGAGTTCGTTCTGCATTGGTTGGCGGCTTGCGTTCGATGTGAGATCTATACTCACATGCGGATTTGTTACTAGGAATTGAAAGCGTTTTTTCTAGGGAAAACCTCAACACATTTTTAAAACATATCTGAAAGTAACCTAGAGTTTCAAAAGATATTTAGCGTTGATTTGGCTGTGTACACACTCACACGTTGTCTCATGTTTACACACGTGTAGGTAAAATTATTTGAATACTAATAAGGCGTTTTGTTTACATTGAAACCTCGTTCAATATCTATCCCAGAAGTTTCATTCCCATAAATATAATATCTAAACAGGGTTTCGTTCGTACCAATAAAAAAAATATCAGAGGTTTCGCGTTCTAATAATAAAAAAATAAGTCTAAATATCCTATTAGAGTTCGTTCTGCATTGGTTGGCGGCTGGTGTACACATTACCCCATCCGATGTGAGATCTATACTCACATGCGGATTTGTTACTAGGAATTGAAAGCGTTTTTTCTAGGGAAAACCTCAACACATTTTTAAAACATATCTGAAAGTAACCTAGAGTTTCAAAAGATATTTAGCGTTGATTTGGCTGTGTACACACTCACACGTTGTCTCATGTTTACACACGTGTAGGTAAAATTATTTGAATACTAATAAGGCGTTTTGTTTACATTGAAACCTCGTTCAATATCTATCCCAGAAGTTTCATTCCCATAAATATAATATCTAAACAGGGTTTCGTTCGACCAATAAAAAAAATATCAGAGGTTTCGCGTTTTAATAATCAAAAAATAAATCTAAATATCCTATTAGAGTTCGTTCTGCATTGGTTGGCGGCTTGCGTTCGATGTGAGATCTATACTCACATGCGGATTTGTTACTAGGAATTGAAAGCGTTTTTTCTAGGGAAAACCTCAACACATTTTTAAAACATATCTGAAAGTAACCTAGAGTTTCAAAAGATATTTAGCGTTGATTTGGCTGTGTACACACTCACACGTTGTCTCATGTTTACACACGTGTAGGTAAAATTAGTTGAATACTAATAAGGCGTTTTGTTTACATTGAAACCTCGTTCAAAATCTATCCCAGAAGTTTTGTTTACATTGAAAACCCGTTCAAAAAAATAACTAAGTATCCCGTAAGTTTCATTCCAATAAATATATATATCGTGGGAAATAAAAGAAATTGTATAACAATTAATTTGTATTAGATGTTCAAAATGTTTGCTGGGAGTAAGGAAAACCCTCTGTTGTGTATAATTACTGATCTAGCAAACCCGTATACATTACATTATACCCGCATGTATTTGTCTATTTTTGAAAAATTAAAAATATGGGGATATACCGACAGTGACGGTAAAAACTTTTTGTTTTACGAATCAAGCAAAACTTTAGTAGTTAATACCCGAATGGGTGTCCAAGCTGGAATTATTATTGCTGTGATTCATCGAAACGAAAATCAAGAAGATCTCATTGGCAAGCACATCTACTTTGCAGACTCCTGCACGATGCGTTGTACAAATCCATAATTATTAAAACATGTATATGTTATTAAAAACCATTTATCATCTGTTTTGACATGTATGAATTAATTAACACTCTCTCCGCTTATCGAGCAAAATTGTTTAACGTTTTTTATTTTTAATTTTGTAGGGGTCTTGTATCCCAAACGCCAACCCCTAAAATGTATCACGAACTTGTTTGTATAAATATTTCGTTTGTAAAATTGTGTTTTTAAAAATAATTCATCCCACTTTTACATCGTGTGTGTGTTTTTACTATAGCTAACTCTTTCATCATACGCTAACGCACAACCCTTGCGTAAAATAAGCAATTCATTGAATAAGGGATGACCAGTATTGTCGCTATGGACCTTAGCCAATCTCATTCGAATCGCAAATTCGACTACGGGTGAACGCGCGCCAATGCAGTTTAATAATAAACAGAACATTGGAAGATGTCAGAGTCTTGTGCCGAAGCACAACTTACAAGCGAGCAAAACACACACAACTGATAAAATATGAAACAACATCTGCTTATATACTCAACAATTCTCTTAAAATTTATTTGAGTTTTCTCCAAATTTAATAAAACACTTTTACGGCATAAAACTTTTTCCACAACTCTAATATTTTTAATGCATAATATTTCATCTAAAATTATTTTGAGGTTTTTTCAAACTATAACCCTCAAACTTTTTTGGAAGAAACATCCAAATAATTGTTATGAGATATATCATCTTAAAATATTTTGAGGAAATATCAGGAAATATACAGTAACTAGGGAATATCAGTCATTCAACCATAAGATGGCGTCGAGGTAAGAGCTCCATGGCGGAAATTTCTATGATTAATTCAAAATGTGTGTTTATTTTTATTTCAATAAACATTACTACTCTTCAAATAAAAATAGGACAGTTTTTTTACCAAACTGTTTGATTATTTTTATTTCAAAAAACATTACAAGTCTTCAAATAAAAAATATGGCGTTTTTGGATGGCACGTGCACGTAAGTATACATCACATCGGGTGAGGTATGATGGTTATGTATATTAGAATTTTTTGTATTTCTTTTTTTCAAAACGAGGTGTGTGTCAGTATATATATCACAGTGTGAATGATGATCTGATTAAGTGCTGTCTCGGATGCTATATGGGGTTGAAAGCAGTGATGGACCAGGAACAGGAAGTTTAGTCGTAGAATTTCGTGTTCCGAATAATTGATGATCAGTGTGGAAAGTTTGCCCAGAAACCAAAACATGTCTAAAGTAAAACTGTTTCACTTTCGACATGTTTGGTTTCTGGGCAAACTTTCCGCACTGATCATCCGTTGTTTGAAACACTAAATTCTACGACTTAAACATCCTGTTCCTGGTTCCATCAATGCTTTCAACCCCGTATAGCAAATGACGTAAGTACTTGCTTAACACTATTCACCTTGAATGACCTTCAATCTCTCTGGTCGTTCAACTCAGGGACGACTAAAAAACTGGTCGTACAACAACACGACCCAAGTGATATATATACTCTTGACCGCGACCACTTTTTGACTAATTTTATACAAAAATCCTCTTGTATACGACCAGGTGCATATCCCCCCTGATTTGATGGCTGGTCGCTCTTAACAGGGTGACCACACCTTAAAACTATTCAACCCCCCTGGAAATATGGGACTGGACTGTGCTCTGATTGGTCAATTCAAATCATTCTTGATTCTGATTGGCTTAGAGCTCGGTCCAGTCCCTAACACATTGATAATAATAATAATTTATATATTACTACTAGTACTTCTATTTATTAGCATTCCTATCTTAAACACTAGTACTCCCATTTATTAGCATCCCTATCTTAAACACTAGCACTTCTATTTATTAGCATTCCTATCTTAAACACTAGTGCTCCTATTTATTAGCATTTCATCTCAAACACTAGTGCTCCTATTTATTAGCATTACTATCTTAAACACTAAGTACTCCTATTTATTAGCATCCCTATCTTAAACACTAGTACTTCTATTTATTAGCATTCCTATCTTAAACACTAGTACTCCTATTTATTAGCATTACTATCTTAAACACTAGTGCTCCTATTTATTAGCATTACTATCTTAAACACTAGTACTCCTATTTATTAGCATTCCTATGTTAAACAGTTTACTCCCATTGATATAGCATTCCTATCTTAAACACTAGTACTCCCATTGATATAGCATTACTATCTAAAACACTATAGTACTTCTATTTATTAGGATCCTAGTACTCCTATTTATTAGCATTCCTATCTCAAACACTAGTACTCCCATTGATATAGCATTACTATCTTAAACACTAGTACATCTATTTATTAGGATTCCTATCTTAAACACTAGTACTCCTATTTATTAGAATTCCTATCTTAAACACTAGTACTCCCATTGATATAGCATTACTATCTTAAACACTAGTACTTCTATTTATTAGGATTCCTATCTTCAACATTAGTGCTCCTATTTATTAACATTCATCTCAAACACTAGTGCTCCTATTGATTAGCATTCCTATCTTAAACACTAGTACTCCTATTGATATTGCATTCCTATCTTAAACACTAGTGCTCCTATTGATATAGCATTCCTATCTTAAACACTAGTACTTCTATTTATTAGCATTCCTATCTTAAACACTAATACTCCCATTTATTAGCATTCCTATCTTAAACACTAGTACTTCTATTTATTAGCATTCCTATCTTAAACACTAGTGCTCCTATTGATTAGCATTCCTATCTTAAACACTAGTACTCCTATTGATATTGCATTCCTATCTTAAACACTAGTGCTCCTATTGATATTGCATTCCTATCTTAAACACTAGTACTCCCATTTATTAGCATTCCTATCTTAAACACTAGTACTTCTATTTATTAGCATTCCTATCTTAAACACTAGTACTTCTATTTATTAGCATTCCTATCTTAAACACTAGTGCTCCTATTGATTAGCATTCCTATCTTAAACACTAGTGCTCCTATTGATTAGCATTCCTATCTTAACACATCTATTTATTAATATTCGAATTGATTAGCATTCCTATCTTAAACACTAGTGCTCCTATTGATTAGCATTCCTATCTTAACACATCTATTTATTAATATTCCTATCTTAAACACTATATACTCCTATTGATTAGCATTCCTATCTTAAACACCAGTGATTCCTATTGATTAGCATTCCTATCTTAAACACAAGTGCTCCTATTGATTATCATTCCTATCTTAAACACTAGTGCTCCTATTGATTAGCATTCCTATCTTAAACACCAGTACTCTTATTGATTAGCATTCCTATCTTAAACACTAGTACTCCTATTTATTAGCATTGCTATCTTCAACACTAGTACTCCTATTGATTAGCATTCCTATCTTAAACACTAGTGCTCCTATTGATTAGCATTCCTATCTTAAACACTAGTGCTCCTATTGATTAGCATTCCTATCTTAAACACTAGTACTCCTATTGATTAGCATTCCTATCTTAAACACTAGTGCTCCTATTGATTAGTATTCCTATCTTAAACACTAGTGCTCCTATTTATTAGCATTCCTATCTTAAACACTAGTACTCCCATTTATTAGCATCCCTATCTTAAACACTAGCACTTCTATTTATTAGCATTCCTATCTTAAATACTAGTGCTCCTATTTATTAGCATTTCATCTCAAACACTAGTGCTCCTATTTATTAGCATTCCTATCTTAAACACTAGTACTCCTATTTATTAGCATTCCTATCTTAAACACTAGCACTTCTATTTATTAGCATTCCTATCTTAAACAATTTACTCCCATTGATATAGCATTCCTATCTTAAACACTAGTACTCCCATTGATATAGCATTCCTATCTTAAACACTAGTACTCCCATTTATTAGCATTCCTATCTTAAACACTAGTACTTCTATTTATTAGCATTCCTATCTTAAACACTAGTACTCCCATTTATTAGCATTCCTATCTTAAACACTAGTACTTCTATTTATTAGCATTCCTATCTTAAACACTAGTGCTCCTATTGATTAGCATTCCTATCTTAAACACTAGTACTCCTATTGATATTGCATTCCTATCTTAAACACTAGTGCTCCTATTGATATAGCATTCCTATCTTAAACACTAGTACTTCTATTTATTAGCATTCCTATCTTAAACACTAGTACTCCCATTTATTAGCATTCCTATCTTAAACACTAGTACTTCTATTTATTAGCATTCCTATCTTAAACACTAGTGCTCCTATTGATTAGCATTCCTATCTTAAACACTAGTACTCCTATTGATATTGCATTCCTATCTTAAACACTAGTGCTCCTATTGATTAGCATTCCTATCTACAACACTAGTGCTCCTATTGATTAGCATTCCTATATTAAACACTAGTACTCCTATTGATTAGCATTCCTATCTTAAACACTAGTACTCCTATTTATTTGCATTCCAATCTTAAACACTAGTACTCCTATTTATTAGCATTCCTATCTTAAACACTAGTACTCCTATTGATTAGCATTCCTATCTTAAACACTCTTACACTAGTACTCCCATTGATATAGCATTCCTATCTTAAACACTAGTACTCCTATTTATTTGCATTCCAATCTTAAACACTAGTACTCCTATTTATTAGCATTCCTATCTTAAACACTAGTACTCCTATTTATTAGCATTCCTATCTTAAACCCTAGTACTCCTATTTATTAGCATTCCTATCTTAAACACTAGTACTCCCATTGATATAGCATTACTATCTTAAACACTAGTACTTCTATTTATTAGGATTCCTATCTTAAACAGTAGTGCTCCTATTTATTAGCATTCCTATCTTAAACACTAGTACTCCCATTGATATAGCATTACTATCTTAAACACTAGTACTTCTATTTATTAGGATTCCTATCTTAAACACTAGTATTCCTATTTATTAACATTCCTATCTTAAACATTAGTACTCCCATTGATATAGCATTACTATCTTAAACACTAGTACTCGCATTTATTAGTATTCCTATCTTAAACACTAGTACTTCTATTTATTAGCATTCCTATCTTAAACACTAGTACTTCTATTTATTAGCATTCCTATCTTAAACACTAGTACTCCTATTTATTAGCATTCCTATCTTAAACCCTAGTACTCCTATTTATTAGCATTCCTATCTTAAACACTAGTACTCCCATTGATATAGCATTACTATCTTAAACACTAGTACTTCTATTTATTAGGATTCCTATCTTAAACAGTAGTGCTCCTATTTATTAGCATTCCTATCTTAAACACTAGTACTCCCATTGATATAGCATTACTATCTTAAACACTAGTTCTTCTATTTATTAGGATTCCTATCTTAAACACTAGTACTCCTATTTATTAGCATTCCTATCTTAAACACTAGTACTCCCATTGATACAGCATTACTATCTTAAACACTATAGTACTTCTTTTTATTAGTATTCCTATCTTAAACACTAGTACTCCTATTTATTAGCATTCCTAACTTAAACACTAGTACTCCTATTTATTAGCATTCCTATCTTAAACACTAGTACTCCCATTGATATAGCATTACTATCTTAAACCAAATAGTACTTCTATTTATTAGCATTACTATCTTAAACACTAGTACTCCTGTTGATTAGCATTCCTATCTTAAACACTAGTACTCCTATTGATTAGCATTCCTATCTTAAACACTAGTACTCCTATTTATTAGCATTCCTATCTTAAACACCAGTACTCCCATTTATTAGCATTCCTATCTTAAACACTAGTACTCCCATTGATATAGCATTACTGTCTTAAACACAATAGTACTTCTATTTATTAGCATTCCTATCTTAAACACTAGTACTCCTATTGATTCGCGTTCCTATCTTAAACACTAGTACTCCTATTTATTAGCATTCCTATCTTCAACATCAGTACTCCCATTTATTAGCATTCCTATCTTAAACACTAGTACTCCTATTTATTAGCATTCCTATCTTAAACATTAGTACTCCCATTGATATAGCATTACATTCTTAAACACTAGTACTCCCATTGATTAGGATTCCTATCTTAAACACTAGTACTTCTATTTATTAGCATTCCTATCTTAAACCCTAGTACTCCTATTTATTAGCATTCCTATCTTAAACACTAGTACTCCCATTGATATAGCATTACTATCTTAAACACTAGAACTCCCATTGATATAGCATTACTATCTTAAATACTAGTACTTCTATTTATTAGCATTCCTATCTTAAACACTAGTACTCCTATTTATTAGCATTCCTATCTTAAACACTAGAACTCCCATTGATATAGCATTACTATCTTAAACACTAGAACTCCCATTGATATAGCATTACTATCTTAAACACTATAGTACTTCTATTTATTAGGATTCCTATCTTAAACACTGGTATACTCCTATTTATTAGCATTCGGATCTTAAACACTAGTACTCCCAATGATATAGCATTACTATCTTAAACACTAGTACTTCAATTTATTAGGATTCCTATCTTAAACACTAGAACTCCTATTGATATAGCATTACTATCTTAAACACTAGTACTTCTATTTATTAGGATTCCTATCTTAAACACTAGTACTCCTATTTATTAATATTCCTATCTTAAACACTAGTACTCCTATTTATTAGCATTACTATCTTAAACACTAGTGCTCCTATTGATTAGCGTTCCTATCTTAACACATCTATTTATTAATATTCCTATCTTAAACACTATATACTCCTATTGATTAGCATTCCTATCTTAAACACCAGTGATTCCTATTGATTAGCATTCCTATCTTAAACACAAGTGCTCCTATTGATTATCATTCCTATCTTAAACACTAGTGCTCCTATTGATTAGCATTCCTATCTTAAACACCAGTACTCTTATTGATTAGCATTCCTATCTTAAACACTAGTACTCCTATTTATTAGCATTGCTATCTTAAACACTAGTACTCCTATTGATTAGCATTCCTATCTTAAACACTAGTGCTCGTATTGATTAGCATTCCTATCTTAAACACCAGTGCTCCTATTGATTAGCATTCCTATCTTAAACACTAGTACTCCTATTGATTAGCATTCCTATCTTAAACACTAGTGCTCCTATTGATTAGTATTCCTATCTTAAACACTAGTGCTCCTATTGATTAGCATTCCTATCTTAAACACTAGTGCTCCTATTGATTAGCATTCCTATCTACAACACTAGTGCTCCTATTGATTAGCATTCCTATATTAAACACTAGTACTCCTATTGATTAGCATTCCTATCTTAAACACTAGTACTCCTATTTATTTGCATTCCAATCTTAAACACTAGTACTCCTATTTATTAGCATTCCTATCTTAAACACTAGTACTCCTATTGATTAGCATTCCTATCTTAAACACTCTTACACTAGTACTCCCATTGATATAGCATTCCTATCTTAAACACTAGTACTCCTATATATTTGCATTCCAATCTTAAACACTAGTACTCCTATTTATTAGCATTCCTATCTTAAACACTAGTACTCCTATTTATTAGCATTCCTATCTTAAACCCTAGTACTCCTATTTATTAGCATTCCTATCTTAAACACTAGTACTCCCATTGATATAGCATTACTATCTTAAACACTATAGTGTAGTACTTCTATTTATTAGGATTCCTATCTTAAACAGTAGTGCTCCTATTTATTAGCATTCCTATCTTAAACACTAGTACTCCCATTGATATAGCATTACTATCTTAAACACTATAGTACTTCTATTTATTAGGATTCCTATCTTCAACACTAGTACTCCTATTTATTAGCATTCCTAACTTAAACACTAGTACTCCTATTTATTAGCATTCCTATCTTAAACACTAGTACTCCCATTGATACAGCATTACTATCTTAAACACTATAGTACTTCTTTTTATTAGTATTCCTATCTTAAACACTAGTACTCCTATTCATTAGCATTCCTATCTTAAACCCTAGTACTCCTATTTATTAGCATTCCTATCTTAAACACTAGTGCTCCCATTGATATAGCATTACTATCTTAAACACAATAGTACTTCTATTTATTAGCATTACTATCTTAAACACTAGTACTCCTGTTGATTAGCATTCCTATCTTAAACACTAGTACTCCTATTGATTAGCATTCCTATCTTAAACACTAGTACTCCTATTTATTAGCATTCCTATCTTAAACACCAGTACTCC
Source organism: Chrysogorgia sp. JL179-B06 (assembly GCA_035772405.1). Lineage (NCBI taxonomy): Eukaryota > Metazoa > Cnidaria > Anthozoa > Scleralcyonacea > Chrysogorgiidae > Chrysogorgia > Chrysogorgia sp. JL179-B06. The sequence goes on along the minus strand of JAYKKM010000035.1, from coordinate 3,547,168 downwards.
CATTTATTAGCATTCCTATCTTAAACACTAGTACTCCCATTGATATAGCATTACTGTCTTAAACACAATAGTACTTCTATTTATTAGCATTCCTATCTTAAACACTAGTACTCCTATTGATTCGCGTTCCTATCTTAAACACTAGTACTCCTATTTATTAGCATTCCTATCTTCAACATCAGTACTCCCATTTATTAGCATTCCTATCTTAAACACTAGTACTCCTATTTATTAGCATTTCTATCTTAAACACTAGTACTCCCATTGATATAGCATTACAATCTTAAACACTAGTACTCCCATTGATTAGGATTCCTATCTTAAACACTAGTACTTCTATTTATTAACATTCCTATCTTAAACACTAGTACTCCCATTGATATAGCATTACTATATTAAACACTATAGTACTTCTATTTATTAGGATTCCTATCTTCAACACTAGTACTCCTATTTATTAATATTCCTAACTTAAACACTAGTACTCCTATTTATTAGCATTCCTATCTTAAACACTAGTACCCCCATTGATACAGCATTACTATCTTAAACACTATAGTACTTCTTTTTATTAGTATTCCTATCTTAAACACTAGTACTCCTATTCATTAGCATTCCTATCTTAAACCCTAGTACTCCTATTTATTAGCATTCCTATCTTAAACACTAGTACTCCCATTGATATAGCATTACTATCTTAAACACAATAGTACTTCTATTTATTAGCATTACTATCTTAAACACTAGTACTCCTGTTGATTAGCATTCCTATCTTAAACACTAGTACTCCTATTGATTAGCATTCCTATCTTAAACACTAGTACTCCTATTTATTAGCATTCCTATCTTAAACACCAGTACTCCCATTTATTAGCATTCCTATCTTAAACACTAGTACTCCCATTGATATAGCATTACTGTCTTAAACACAATAGTACTTCTATTTATTAGCATTCCTATCTTAAACACTAGTACTCCTATTGATTCGCGTTCCTATCTTAAACACTAGTACTCCTATTTATTAGCATTCCTATCTTCAACATCAGTACTCCCATTTATTAGCATTCCTATCTTAAACACTAGTACTCCTATTTATTAGCATTCCTATCTTAAACACTAGTACTCCCATTGATATAGCATTACAATCTTAAACACTAGTACTCCCATTGATTAGGATTCCTATCTTAAACACTAGTACTTCTATTTATTAGCATTCCTATCTTAAACCCTAGTACTCCTATTTATTAGCATTCCTATCTTAAACACTAGTACTCCCATTGGTATAGCATTACTATCTTAAACACTAGAACTCCCATTGATATAGCATTACTATCTTAAACACTAGTACTTCTATTTATTAGGATTCCTATCTTAAACACTAGTACTCCTATTTATTAGCATTCCTATCTTAAACACTAGAACTCCCATTGATATAGCATTACTATCTTAAACACTAGTACTTCTATTTATTATCATTACTATCTTAAACACTATAGTACTTCTATTTATTAGGATTCCTATCTTAAACACTGGTATACTCCTATTTATTAGCATTCATATCTTAAACACTAGTACTCCCAATGATATAGCATTACTATCTTAAACACTAGTACTTCTATTTATTAGGATTCCTATCTTAAACACTAGTATTCCTATTTATTAACATTCCTATCTTAAACACCAGTACTCCCATTGATATAGCATTACTATCTTAAACACTATAGTACTTCTATTTATTAGCATTACTATCTTAAACACTAGTACTCCTGTTGATTAGCATTCCTATCTTAAACACTAGTACTCCTATTGATTAGCATTCCTATCTTAAACACTAGTACTCCTATTTATTAGCATTCCTATCTTAAACACCAGTACTCCCATTTATTAGCATTCCTATCTTAAACACTAGTACTCCCATTGATATAGCATTACTGTCTTAAACACAATAGTACTTCTATTTATTAGCATTCCTATCTTAAACACTAGTACTCCTATTGATTCGCGTTCCTATCTTAAACACTAGTACCCCTATTTATTAGCATTCCTATCTTCAACATCAGTACTCCCATTTATTAGCATTCCTATCTTAAACACTAGTACTCCTATTTATTAGCATTCCTATCTTAAACACTAGTACTCCCATTGATATAGCATTACAATCTTAAACACTAGTACTCCCATTGATTAGGATTCCTATCTTAAACACTAGTACTTATATTTATTAACATTCCTATCTTAAACACTAGTACTCCCATTGATATAGCATTACTATCTTAAACACTATAGTACTTCTATTTATTAGGATTCCTATCTTCAACACTAGTACTCCTATTTATTAATATTCCTAACTTAAACACTAGTACTCCTATTTATTAGCATTCCTATCTTAAACACTAGTACTCCCATTGATACAGCATTACTATCTTAAACACTATAGTACTTCTTTTTATTAGTATTCCTATCTTAAACACTAGTACTCCTATTCATTAGCATTCCTATCTTAAACCCTAGTTCTCCTATTTATTAGCATTCCTATCTTAAACACTAGTACTCCCATTGATATAGCATTACTATCTTAAACACAATAGTACTTCTATTTATCAGCATTACTATCTTAAACACTAGTACTCCTGTTGATTAGCATTCCTATCTTAAACACTAGTACTCCTATTGATTAGCATTCCTATCTTAAACACTAGTACTCCTATTTATTAGCATTCCTATCTTAAACACCAGTACTCCCATTTATTAGCATTCCTATCTTAAACACTAGTACTCCCATTGATATAGCATTACTGTCTTAAACACAATAGTACTTCTATTTATTAGCATTCCTATCTTAAACACTAGTACTCCTATTGATTCGCGTTCCTATATTAAACACTAGTACTCCTATTTATTAGCATTCCTATCTTCAACATCAGTACTCCCATTTATTAGCATTCCTATCTTAAACACTAGTACTCCTATTTATTAGCATTCCTATCTTAAACACTAGTACTCCCATTGATATAGCATTACAATCTTAAACACTAGTACTCCCATTGATTAGGATTCCTATCTTAAACACTAGTACTTCTATTTATTAGCATTCCTATCTTAAACCCTAGTACTCCTATTTATTAGCATTCCTATCTTAAACACTAGTACTCCCATTGATATAGCATTACTATCTTAAACACTAGAACTCCCATTGATATAGCATTACTATCTTAAACACTAGTACTTCTATTTATTAGGATTCCTATCTTAAACACTAGTACTCCTATTTATTAGCATTCCTATCTTAAACACTAGAACTCCCATTGATATAGCATTACTATCTTAAACACTAGTACTTCTATTTATTATCATTACTATCTTAAACACTATAGTACTTCTATTTATTAGGATTCCTATCTTAAACACTGGTATACTCCTATTTATTAGCATTCATATCTTAAACACTAGTACTCCCAATGATATAGCATTACTATCTTAAACACTAGTACTTCTATTTATTAGGATTCCTATCTTAAACACTAGAACTCCTATTGATATAGCATTACTATCTTAAACACTATAGTACTTCAATTTATTAGGATTCCTATCTTAAACACTAGAACTCCTATTGATATAGCATTACTATCTTAAACACTAGTACTTCTATTTATTAGGATTCCTATCTTAAACACTAGTACTCCTATTTATTAGTATTCCTATCTTAAACACTAGTACTCCTATTTATTAGCATTACTATCTTAAACACTAGTACTCCTATTGATTAGCATTACTATCTTAAACACTAGTACTTCTATTTATTAGGATTCCTATCTTAAACACTAGTACTCCCATTGATATAGCATTACTATCTTAAACACTAGTACTTCTATTTATTAGGATTCCTATCTTAAACACTAGTACTCCCATTGATATAGCATTACTATCTTAAACAATAGAACTCCTATTTATTAGCATTACTATCTTAAGCACTATATTTCTCTTATTTATTAGCATCCCTATCTCAAACACTAATACTTCTATTTATTAGCATCCCTATCTTAAACACTAGTACTTCTATTTATTAGGATTCCTATCTTAAACACTAGTACTCCCATTGATATAGCATTACTATCTTAAACACTACAACTCCTATTTATTAGCATTACTATCTTAAACACTATATTTCTCTTTTTTATTAGCATACCTATCTTAAACACTAATACTTCTATTTATTAGCATCCCTATCTTAAACATTAGTACTTCTATTTATTAGGATTCCTATCTTAAACACTAGTACTCCCATTGATATAGCATTACTATCTTAAACACTAGTACTCCTATTTATTAGCATTGCTATCTTAAACACTAGTACTCCTATTGATTAGCATTCCTATCTTAAACACTAGTGCTCCTATTGATTAGTATTCCTATCTTAAACACTAGTGCTCCCATTGATTAGCATTCCTATCTTAAACACTAGTGCTCCTATTGATTAGCATTCCTATCTTAAACACTAGTGCTCCTATTGAATAGCATTCCTATATTAAACACTAGTACTCCTATTGATTAGCATTCCTATCTTAAACACTAGTACTCCTATTGATTAGTATTCCTATCTTAAACACTCTTACACTAGTACTCCCATTGATATAGCATTACTATCTTAAACACTAGTACTTCTATTTATTAGCATTCCTATCTTAAACACTAGCACTCCTATTGATATAGCATTACTATCTTAAACACTAGTACTCCTATTTATTAGCATTCCTATCTTAAACCCTAGTACTCCTATTTATTAACATTCCTATCTTAAACACTAGTACTCCCATTGATATAGCATTACTATCTTAAACACTATAGTGTAGTACTTCTATTTATTAGGATTCCTATCTTAAACAGAAGTGCTCCTATTTATTAGCATTCCTATCTTAAACACTAGTACTCCCATTGATATAGCATTACTATCTTAAACACTAGTACTTCTATTTATTAGGATTCCTATCTTAAACACTAGTATTCCTATTTATTGGCATTCCTATCTTAAACACTAGTACTCCCATTGATATAGCATTACTATCTTAAACACTATAGTACTTCTATTTATTAGGATTCCTATCTTCAACACTAGTACTCCTATTTATTAGCATTCCTATCTTAAACACTAGTACTCCTATTTATTAGCATTCCTATCTTAAACACAAGTACTCCCATTGATACAGCATTACTATCTTAAACACTATAGTACTTCTTTTTATTAGTATTCCTATCTTAAACACTAGTACTCTAGTACTCCTATTTATTAGCATTCCAATCTTAAACACTAGTACTCCCATTGATATAGCATTACTATCTTAAACACTAGTACTTCTATTTATTAGGATTCCTATCTTAAACACTAGTACTCCCATTGATATAGCATTACTATCTTAAACACTAGAACTCCTATTTATTAGCATTGCTATCTTAAACACTAGTACTCCTATTGATTAGCATTCCTATCTTAAACACTAGTGCTCCTATTGATTAGTATTCCTATCTTAAACACTAGTGCTCCTATTGATTAGCATTCCTATCTTAAACACTAGTGCTCCTATTGATTAGCATTCCTATATTAAACACTAGTACTCCTATTGATTTGCAATCCTATCTTAAACACTGGTACTCCTATTTATTTGCATTCCTATCTTAAACACTAGTATTCCTATTTATTTGCATTCCTATCTTAAACACTAGTACTCCTATTTATTAGCATTCCTATCTTAAACACCAGTACTCCCATTGATATAGCATTACTATCTTAAACACTAATGCTCCTATTGATTAGCATTCCTATCTTAAACACTAGTACTCCTATTTATTAGCATTCCTATCTTAAACACTAGTACTCCCATTGATATAGCATTACTATCTTATACACTATAGTACTTCTATTTATTAGGAATCCTATCTTCAACACTAGTACTCCTATTTATTAGCATTCCTATCTTAAACACTAGTACTCCTATTTATTAGCATTCCTATCTTAAACACTAGTACTCCCATTGATACAGCATTACTATCTTAAACACTATAGTACTTCTTTTTATTAGTATTCCTATCTTAAACACTAGTACTCCTATTCATTAGCATTCCTATCTTAAACCCTAGTACTCCTATTTATTAGCATTCCAATCTTAAACACTAGTACTCCCATTGATATAGCATTACTATCTTAAACACTAGTACTTCTATTTATTAGGATTCCTATCTTAAACACTAGTACTCCCATTGATATAGCATTACTATCTTAAACACTAGAACTCCTATTGGTTAGCATTGCTATCTTAAACACTAGTACTCCTATTGATTAGCATTCCTATCTTAAACACTAGTACTCCTATTTATTAGCATTCCTATCTTAAACACTAGTACTCCTATTTATTTGCATTCCTATCTTAAACACTAGTGCTCCTATTGATTAGCATTCCTATCTTAAACACTAGTACTCCCATTGATTTTGCATTCCTATCTTAAACACTAGAACTCCTAGTTATTTGCATTCCTATCTTAAACACTAGTACTCCTATTTATTAGCATTCCTATCTTAAACACTAGTACTCCTATTGATTAGCATTCCTATCTTAAACACTCTTACACTAGTACTCCCATTGATATAGCATTACTATCTTAAACACTAGTACTTCTATTTATTAGCATTCCTATCTTAAACACTAGTACTCCTATTTATTAGCATTCCTATCTTAAACCCTAGTACTCCTATTTATTAGCATTCCTATCTTAAACACTAGTACTCCTATTGATATAGCATTACTATCTTAAACACTATAGTGTAGTACTTCTATTTATTAGGATTCCTATCTTAAACACTAGTACTCCTATTTATTAGCATTCCTATCTTAAACACTAGTACTCCTATTTATTAGCATTCCTATCTTAAACACTAGTACTCCCATTGATACAGCATTACTATCTTAAACACATAGTACTTCTTTTTATTAGTATTCCTATCTTAAACACTAGTACTCCTATTTATTAGCATTCCTATCTTAAACCCTAGTACTCCCATTGATATAGCATTACTATCTTAAACACTATAGTGTAGTACTTCTATTTATTAGGATTCCTATCTTAAACACTAGTACTCCTATTTATTAGCATTCCTATCTTAAACACTAGTACTCCCATTGATATAGCATTACTATCTTAAACACTAGTACTTCTATTTATTAGGATTCCTATCTTAAACACTAGTGCTCCTATTGATTAGGATTCCTATATTAAACACTAGTACTCCTATTTATTAGCATTCCTATCTTAAACACTAGTACTCCTATTTATTAGCATTCCTATCTTAAACACTAGTACTCCCATTGATACAGCATTACTATCTTAAACACATAGTACTTCTTTTTATTAGTATTCCTATCTTAAACACTAGTACTCCTATTTATTAGCATTCCTATCTTAAACCCTAGTACTCCTATTTATTAGCATTCCTATCTTAAACACTAGTACTCCCATTGATATAGCATTACTATCTTAAACACTAGTACTCCTATTTATTAGTATTCCTATCTTAAACTATAGCAACCTTTTTTATACAATAACCTCTTTACTATGTGCATTCTCATTAGTTGTTAGGCATGATCTATTGAACAATTAGACAACGAGCCCGAGTTGTTTAATTGTTTTAGTATCAACGATAAACAACCTTTCTTTAACGTAAAAAAAGTCTTATCAAACATTGTTCCAAATTTTCAGATAGTTTCACCTTTTTGTTTGAAGAATTCTCCCCATTCAAAATGTAGAGTAGCTCGATAGCACAAAAAACGAGATTGTAATTATTTTGCTTCAAATTTGGTGTAGATATACTCCATAGGCATAAGCGAATTCATTTTCTTATTCGAAAATGTCAAACTGAACTATTTACCATTACTTTTGGACCAATATTTTCACGATTTCATCACTCGTATATATAAATTTTAGCGGACGCCATGTTTGGCCTAGATTTCAGGGTTTGCTTGCAAGCAAAAATCGTGAATAAAAAGCGTGAATGAGTCGTGGTTTCTGATTGGTTAGGAAGGAATATTCCCGTTATAAGAAGGTTTGTGATTGGATAACGCTACTAGTGTTCTATCACCAATAGACCACTAGTATCTCAGCCAATCAGAATTCAGAATTTGTAATAGACCACTATGAAGTACTGATGATCTAATAGGGTCTTTAAGATATTCAACGGCAACTTCGACGATGACGTCATTCAAACAACATAATTCTTCTTGTGAAACAAAGAGAATAAATAATTAAAATAATGAATAATTTCTACAGCTCTGAGCATTTTCACGTCTTCATGACGATGGTAACTCCCGGAGAGTTGTTGCTTAAGACTGACTTCAACATAGACATTGAAGCGTTTTTGAAATCATAAAAGCCTCTATATAGTATCAATATACTCGAGTCAATCGTGGTTTATTTTAAGTCTTAAAAGTTATATTTATTTTTAACTACGAAAAGAGGTTGTTATCGTAGTAGAGGTTGTTATCGTAGTTCTTAAAGTCCCCTAATATCGATCATCATCCAATACAGACTTCTAACATATTTTCTATAATAAAGATTCGTAACATTCGTAACATTAAAGATTCGTAAAATTCCTAACATTCATTATAATTTAACATTATACCTTTGCACGTCGTTGCGTTGCCATAGAATCCATCTTTGCATTTGCATGTATATGAGCCAGGTATGTTTGTACAATTTGCGTTAATTGGACATTTACTAGATGGCACTGTACATTCGTCGATATCTAAGAATTTTAAAAATCCGAGAAGATAGTAAGGAAATAATGTTCATAAGAGTAATAAGTACCAGAAATAATAAATTGCACGTGATTAATTTCTCACAGCAGCCGCGCGAGTTATTTCTGCATGACCACTAGCTCGTGCTTGTGCTCATGCTTGTTCTTGTGCTTGTGCTAATGTTAGTGCTTGTGCTCGTATTCCTGCTTGTATTTGCGCTCATGATTGTGCTCATGATGTGTTTGTGCTTGTACTCGTGCTCGTACTTGTACTCATGCTTGTGATTGTACTCGTGCTTGTGCTCACGGTTGTACTTGTGCTTGTACTCGTTTTAGGGCGTGTACGCGTGTTCGTGATTGTACTCGTGTTCGTGCTTGTAATTGTACTCATCCTTGTGTTCATTCTTGCACTGATGCTCGTGCTTGTAGTTGCACTCATGCTTGTGATTGCGCTTGTGTTCGGCATGCTTGTACACGTGTTCGTGCTTGTACTTTCCTCATACTTGTGATTGATCGTCCATGTACTCCTGTTTGTGCTGGTACTTGCGCTCATGCTTGCAGTGGCGAAGCTGACCGTAGCAACTGGTCATGCTATGCTAATTCATAAACATCTGCATATTTTGAAAACAATATATTTCTAAAGATCTGAACACGTAAATCGTTTCAAAATTTGCATAGCATGACCAGTTGCTATGGCCAACTTCGCTACTCATGCATTGTACTCGTGTTCGCACCTGTACTCGTGCTTGTGATTGTGTCATTCTCGTATACTTATGCTCGTGATTGTGCTTGTATTCGTGTACTTGCTTGTGCTGATGTTTGTACTGGTGTTCGTGCTTGTACTTGAACTCATGCTCGTGCTTATACTATTATACGTGCTTGTACTTGTGCTCGTGTTTGTGATTGTACTCGTGTTTGTGTTTGTGTTTGTGTTTGTGCTTGTACTTTGCTCTCATTCATTTTTTAGGAGCACGCCCCCCCCCCCCCCCTCCTACGCCACTGTGTGATTCATGTGCTTGTGCTCATTATTGTACTTATATTCGTGCTTGTACTTGCACTCATGCTTTTTCTTGTGTTCACTCTTGTACTTATATTCGTGCTTGTACTTACTCCCATGAAGCTTGTGCTCGTGTTCGTGCTTGTACTTGCGATCATGCTTGTGAATATGTGATTATATGCTTGTACACGAGTTCGTTCGTGCACTTGCTCTCGTACTTGCGCTTGTACTCGTGTTCGCGCTTGTACGTGTGCCCATGCTTGTTATTGAGCTTGCTCATTCTTGTACTTGTGATCGTGCTTGTACTTGCACTCATGCCACTGCACGGAAAAATGGATTTACTCAAATATGGAGCAAATTTATTGAAATATTACATTTACCATAGGAGTAAACTTGGTAAATGTGGAACGTCTGCACGCAGGCTAGGTAAATGTCGCATTTACGTTTATGTGTAAATATGATGTAAATGCGGCATTTACCATGTTTACTCCTCTAGTAAATGCAACATTTGAATAAATTTGCTCCATATTTGCGTAGTTGTAAATTTGAGTCTTTAGCTTGTGCTTGTACTCGTACTAGTTGTACTTGCACTCTTGCATACATGTGATTGTGCTTGTACTCGTGTTCGTATTTGTACTTGCACTATGCTTGTGCTTACTTGCGCTGTAATTGTGCTTGTGTTCATGCTTATACTTGTGCTTGTGCTTTCATACTTGTGCTCTTGTTTGTGATTGTGCTCATGCTGGATTGTACTCATGCTCATGCTTGTTGTACTTGTACTCATGCTTGTGATCGTGCTTTTGCTTGTGCTTCATATTCGAACCTTAGTTGAGTTTATTGAAGCGTTCTTACAAGAATTTCTATATCCAAAGCACGAGTGCACAATTTCAAAACGGGACGAAATTGTTAATTTGATAGCAGTTGTTCGCCACTGAAGTATACCTAACCTGTATTAGTAACATCTTTATTTTTTCTTCATACCCGTATGATCGTGTTGTTCGTGCATGTGCTTACAATTTGGCATGTGCTGTGGTAGTACTTGAACGGCTCATGCAAGATTGTATTTGTGCGTGCGTTTCTTTGAATTTTAGTCACTGATCTCAAAAATACGACTGAATTGAGCTTTCTATTGTATCTGATGAGCTGATTTTGAAGCTTGCATATTTGCATAATGTAAATTGACGAGAGATCATTAGAAGCTGCGAGTTTGTAAGCAAATCAAACTGTGACGCTCGCGAAATAGGTTTAGTGTCTGGCCAATATAGTTTCTTTGTTGACATTAAATGCATGAACCTAATTCTACGTCTCACATTAGGCTTCTCTCACTGGATAATTAGAGCCAACGGCGGCCATTATTAAGGGACCAAAGTCGCAGTAAATCTGTAGGTAGGCCATGAATCGTTTGACCCAGTAATTTGAAAAATGTCTTCTGGTCCACTTTAGAGTAAAATTATTTTACTATGCCGATGGTAAGAGCACACAATTCAACAAAAAACCTCATAGGATCCTCAGTTGGCCCCTTAGTAATAGCGGACTTCCGGCTTCATTTTCTGAACAATAGTTGCTCGATCCAGTCTTCTTTCGAGATCAATGATTCACATGCTTTCATGTGATTTTGTATGATTAAAATACACAAAAAATGAAACACCAGTGCACAACAACTCAATTTCAATCACGCCAGCGTGTTTAGTAGTCGAACATAGTAAATATTATTACAGTGTTTACGCATGTTTAAACTATATGGTTCACGAACCGTAACAATCTTTGCCTTTTCCTAAAAAACCAGGATTGCATTTGCAAATAAAACCTCCCGTGTAGTTGACACATCTTTCATTGACTTGACATCCTCCAGGACAGGAATCTAAATATGGAATTTGAAAATATATAATGTAGGCTAGAAAATTTACGTACTTACAGTATCACGTTATGTCCATACAATATGTATACTTTAGAACCTTTAATACATCAAATGCGTGATTTGCAGATCTGTATACCGTTGAACATTGTAATATGAAATATTGTAATCACCCTTTTTTGTTCCATATGTATAGGTTATCATAATATATGAGAGATAAGGTGATATCAGTTTTATCACGCAAGGACGATATCATAGTTGTCACTATAAGTGAGCGCAGCGAACGAGGGACAATTATGATATCGTACTGGCAAACAATTGGCGTTCGTTATTTTTTGAAGAATGGGCTTTCTATATAGTTTTAGGTAAGCACAAATGATAGATATTATTATATTATATGGAACATGTTGATAAATGGTATGAGCACCAACCACTAAGTGTGATGGAAAGTGGTATGTATAAGATATTGTGTGATTTTAATATTCAATGCGACCATGAAATTGAGCACAGAAGACCAGATCTGATTATAGTGGATAAAGAAAAGAAGGAGGCTTGTATTATTGACATTGCAGTACCTTGGAGACAATAGGGTAGGAATGAAGGAAATGGAAAAAATCATGAATTACCAGGATTTTAAAAAGGGAAATAGCAAGAATGTGGAAGTTAAAACGTGTGGAAGTTGTCCCAGTAGTTGTGGGTGCCCTGGGGATTATATCAAAAGATTAAAGGAGTTTTTGGAAAAGATTGGGACAGCAATACCAGAGGGATAAAACTGATATCACCGAGTTGCAAGTGTTATAACCTTTTTATCACATACTAGCTAGTGCCTTTATCAGGGTGATAAACAGCAGGAAATAAAAACGATATCGTCCCTAGCGACATATCGTTTTTATCACCCGCTGTTATCAACCTGATAAAGGCACTAGTATGTGATAAGTCAGGTTATGTCATACTTTATTTCAGTTTCTTTGCATTTTACTTTCTCTCTATTTATTGCGAAAGTTCATTCCCCCAATGGAACTATTACTTTATGTATTATTGTGTTTTGGCCCCTTTCTCGTGCCAAGCTCCTCCGCCAAAAAAGTGAATGCGAGCTAGGGGTTGCTGCATTTCACGATCACAATTCGTGGCAGTCGTGCGAGCCTTAATATTGGTCGTAGCTAAAATGGATGACCAAAAAGGACCTTTCTTGATCCTAACCCTAAAAAGGCTGGATCTAAGGTCCTTTTGGATCATCCCTCTAGCAGTTTAGCTAACCTCCTTAAAGTACCTATATAACGTGAAAACATTTTATTGTTTTATTTGGAAGAACTTTTAAAATGATAAAGAAACTTCTTTTGAAGATTTTCGTTTCTTCGCTTTGTTTTTGATATATTTCAGTTTGTTTGATATGCAAATGTCTGGAATTTCGTCACACATGCATAATGACTTATCAGAGAATGTTATAATATCTTTGCCTTCATGAAATGAAAACACTAAAGTGTGAATAACATGTGCGCGTGTTTCTCCCACAACACCAAACGTTTTGATTTTAAAGGATATCGTTTGAGAATGAAAGTGATACACAAACTTCTCTGGTAAGTCATTATGCACGTGCGACGAAATTCCAGAAATTTGCATATCAAACAAACTGAAATATTTCAAAAACAAAGCGAAGAAGCAAAAATCTTCCAAATAAGACAATAACATTTTTTGACGTTATCTGACCCTGTATTATTAATTCACACATACAAATTACTTGGAGACCATGCTGTATTGTAAATTTATTAATTCACACATACAAATTACTTGGAGACCATGCTGTATTGTAAATTTATTAATTCACACATACAAATTTCTTTTTATTAATTCACACATACAAATAATTATTTGGAGATTGTACTAATGTAAATTTATTAATTCGCACATACAAATTACTTGGAGACCATGCTGTATTGCAAATTTATTAATTCTCACATACAAATTTCTTTTTATTAATTCACACATACAAATAATTATTTGGAGATTGTACTAATGTAAATTTATTAATTCGCACATACAAATTACTTGGAGACCATGCTGTATTGTAAATTTATTAATTCACACATACAAATTACTTGGAGACCATGCTGTATTGTAAATTTATTAATTCACACATACAAATAATTATTTGGAGATTGTACTAATGTAATTTTTTTAATTCACACATACAAATTACTTGGAGACCATGCTGTATTGTAAATTTATTAATTCGCACATACAAATTTCTTTTTATTAATTCACACATACAAATAATTATTTGGAGATTGTACTAATGTAAATTTATTAATTCACACACACAAATTACTTGGAGTGCTGTATTGTAAATTTATTAATCCTCACATACAAATTTCTTTTTATTAATTCACACATACAAATAATTACTTGGAGACCATGCTATGGTATTGCAAATTTATTAATTCTCACATACAAATTACTTGGAGACCATGCTATGGTATTGCAAATTTATTAATTCGCACATACAAATTTCTTTTTATTAATTCACACATACAAATAATTATTTGGAGATCGTACTAATGTAAAATTATTAATTCGCACATACAAATTTCTTTTTATTAATTCACACATACAAATTACTTGGAGACCATGCTATACTACAATTTAAATTCTTGTTTCGATAGATTTTACTCTTGATCTGTCTAATCAATAAATATCAGTCGATATTTAATTATTTTGGCTCCATACGTGTCAACTGATCTCTTCAAATTTTACTTACAGTCCTTATTATTTAAGTTCTTCAGCGTACTCTCGGAATATTTTAGCATTATAATCCATGCGAATTTTAATCCCACGACATTTACTCTCAGGTTTTGACGCTTCTCTGTAATCTCTTCGATCAAGATATTCATTAGCTACTTTGCTCCACTCTCCATTATTAATCAACTTCACTGTCTTGTCAGTTGATTTTAGCTCTCCTCTAAATACGGCATTCACAAGGGCCGTCTGAACATTACCAGGAAGGTTGGTATAATTTGGGATGAGATGCTCTGTTGTCTGAACCTTGTCTTTCAGTGTTTCTTTAAAAAGTTCCAACGCTTGATATTTTGTGATGCTGCTCTTCCCAGAAAGAACATCATCAAACTTGACATCAGGGAGATTACGCGTAAAGATTTGTTTGGCATCAGACTGTTCCATGTTAAAACCAACGCCAACGGTTTTTATACCTTTAGTATCGAGGTAAACCTTGGTTCTTATCCCTTCAAAGTTCGCAATAACTTGCTCCATTGCTAGAAAAGTAAGACGATGATTCTAGTGAGTAGAGCAGTAGAACAGTAGCAGTGCTTCAGTAGAGCAGTAGCAGTATTAACAAGGGCAGTAGCAGCAGTGGCAGTAGAGCAGTAGCAGTGGCAGTAGCAGTGGCAGTAGCAGCAGTAGTAGCAGTAGTAGCAGCAGTAGTAGTAGCAGCGGTAGCAGTAGCAGTAGTAGCAGCAGTAGCAGTAGTAGCAGCAGTAGCAGTAGTAGCAGCAGTAGAGCAGTAGTAGCAATAGAACAGTAGAGCAGTAGCAGAAGAGCAGTATCTGTAGTAGCAGTAGAACAGTAGCAGTATCAGTAGTAGCAGTAGAGCAGTAGCAGCAGAGAAGTAGCAGTAGCAGTAGAACAGTATCTGTAGTAGCAGTAGAGCAGTGCGACGAAATTCCAGAAATTTGCATATCAAACAAACTGAAATATTTCAAAAACAAAGCGAAGAAGCAAAAATCTTCAAAATAAGTTACTTTATCATTTTAAAAGTTCTTCCAAATAAGACAATAACATTTTTTGACGTTATCTGACCCTGTATTATAACTGCACATATATAGAATGAGAAACACTATATCTATCTTGTTTGAAAATTAATGGTTTTCAACAGAAAAGTAACGAAAATGATGAAAATAGAGTTTGTATCGTAGAAAACATTAAATAATACGTATTAAAACGTGTACATGAATAAGGCACAACAAAGAACTAAGAAACTAAGAAACAACAGAGGTGAGCACTGGGAAATATGGCATTTCAAAAGTGAAACAGTTGTGTGTTGAAAAAATAAAAATACAGTAACCTTTCGGTTATTATTTTTAATATTTTCAAACGTTACTCGTAATTACTTTGGTTATGCTCTATACTTGTTGCTGTACTGTATCCTCCAGACATTCATCTTGTGTCTTGTCGGTGGCATCTCTTGTGCAGCCGAAATCGTTTTGGTGACTCCTTGTTTTCTTCCTCAAGAGTAGATATTCACTTGAGAATCTCTACCGCTGTTGCAAGCAAGTCGTTTTGACTATAGTAAAATCTTTATTTCAAGAGGGTAACACTAAATAGCTAAAAAGCTGACAAACTTGTGGCCCTCGATTACAAATACTATTAAAAATACAAAATATTATGCAGGAAATAAAATTAATTAATTACATAAAATGAGATAAAACCAGCTGTTGTTCATCAAATTTAAGTTTCCACAAACCGTGTCTAAAAGATTCAACAGATTTACTTTTTCTCAAAAGTAACGGTAAGTTATTCCATTACTTACTAGTTGATAACATTAAAGGTAATTCTGCCCCCTTCAGTTTCTAGTATATCGAGGACAGACTACATTATATAGTTATTAATAATGTCTCTCTATTAACAATAAACAAGTCATTTTCAAATTTGATAGTAAACTGCCTTGTAAACACTTAAACACAAATTAAGAACATCTAATAATGTTTGCATCTTCATAAAACGGCAACCAGCACAGTTTATTAAAAAGGTCCACTGAGGGAGACTGACGCTGTACAAAGAGAATGACTCTGGCATGGCAGCCCTCTTTAATTTGAAGCCGCAATGCTGCTCTGAATAAACTTTCTTTGTTACAAGTTGTCCATATGACGTTCACGTAGTTCATAATATATAGAACGAATCATAAAGTTATAAAAAAGTTTCCATTGTCGTAAATTAAATATGATCTAATCTTTCTTAACACAGCTATACGTTGGACCATCATTTTGCATAATTCATCTACATGAATTTCAAACGACAGCTTCTCATCAATATTTAAACCCAATAATGTAGCATTTGTGAGCGAATTTCCATTGACTGTAACATTAAGAGGTGAACATTGTGTTCAATCTTCGTGCCATTGCGTTTCCCAGTAGCTGTTAATATATTGACGGTTTTATCTTCGTTTAGAGGAAGTTTGTAGATTGTTGCCTACTGTGCGATCTCAGCAACGCGCTTATTTAGCGATCTTTATAGTCAGCAGATGCAACAACCGTTGTATCATCAGCGTAACGGTCTATCGAGGAGCTCACATACAGCGCGGGAAATCATTTATAAATATTATGAACATCAAGGGTCCAAGGATTGATCCCTGTGGTGTTCAAGGATTGATCCCCAGGTCCAAGGATTGATCCCCATGGTTCATAATTGCCTTGGAAGACTCTTTACCACCATATAAGAAAACCAAACTATTTTCTGTTTGATACCATCAGATCTTTTTCCAAACCATTAACAAATTGACAGAGTATATCCTCATTCTTTCTCTAATTCTCTTATTGTAGAAAGCCACTGCTCCCTCCTGTCTGACCGTTTCATCTTGCTCTTATGCACTGGCTTCTTCAGGCAAAGGGTCAACCTGGTCTCTTATATGATAGCCTTAGATCTGACAAATAAGAATGTAATGTCTCTCTGTCTCTCCTGCATCTCGCAAGCCAACGAAAGTTCTTTGTAACTCTTTCTTACCGTTTTTGATTGTTGGTGGTAAAAAGCCTTCGCATCCTCTTTCATGAGTAGTACGGCCAGATATTGCTCAGATTTTGCATCTTGACCACTCATTTACAGTGCTCTAAATTTACAAATCATGCACGAAGGAATTAACGAATATATTCTTCACCCGAGAGCTTCCTCTCAGGGAGAACGGTCGTGTTTTATATCTCATACTGTCACCAGTGTAAACAACACCGACGAGCCGTGAATATTACAAGACTTTATTAGTACAAAGATAGTTAAAAAGACTCGTCGAGTTCTCGACGAGACTCGTCAGTCCGCCATCAGGGAGCATGTCCGTGCAAGGTTAGTTCCCAGTCCTTACACAATGGTTAGTCTAAACTCTTCATAAAACTTCATGGAAGAAAACTTAAAAACTTCTAAACAGAATATTCACTGGCTTAACTTTACCTGTTATAATACATGTACGTGTAAAAGGATTATATATAAAGTAAGAAAGATAAAACGATATACGTATTTGCTTACATTTTTCCGCTCTTTGCAAGTAAACAACTATACTGGCCTGGCTAAGCGCCACTTGTATTTTCTCGCGCGCTTTTTCCCAAGTGTTTCCTGATTGGCACTCGCATTATTCTCTTGTTTTTTATTGGTTATATTTTCACACGTAAAGAGCATATCGCGCTTTCACATGTTAAAATATAGATTTTGACGGCAAGGGTTCACGAAACAAAATTATTGTGGTGCATATCATCACATGATGTTTGATATCATTAAACTCAATGATCTTGCAATAAACTCGCTAACTAGAAATACGAATTCGCAATAATCCCCTCGCCCGCCTTTTCTACCCCCCCCGCCCCTACGGGAATTTCTCCATCCATGGTGCCCAGACCTCGCACGCCGTGGCCGTGTATTCCTGTTTTGCAAAAATTCACAATTCCCAAAAGCCCGTTTCGTCGAAGAAATGTTTGAACGTTATCTCGGCCAATATTTAACCGATTTAAACTCTGAAAACAGATTTGGAATTAGCGAGTCAACATACTGTACATAACATACGCGTTTACTATATTACGAGAACGTGAGTACCCTTCGTAAAAACGGTTTATGTACTTAGAAATTAGTCGATTATAAACTGGTCACTTCATCGTATATTATTTTGAACGTTATCTCGATCAATATTTAACCGTTTTCAATTCTGAAAACAGATTTGGAATTAGCGAGTCAAAATACATCACATATATGTCTACTATATTACGAGAACGTGAATACCCTTCGTAAAAATGGTTTATGTACTTAGAAAGTTAGTCGGCTTTGTCGGCTATGATTAGCCGGTCACTTGGTCGAATATTATGTTGAATATCTCGATCAATATATAACCGTTTTCAATTCTGAAAACAGATTTGGAATTAGCAAGTCAAAATACATAACATATGTGTCTACTATATTACGAGAACGTGAATATCCTTCGTAAAAATGGTTTATGTACTTAGAAATTAGTCCGGGCTTGGTCGGCTATGATAATCTCGATCAATATATAACCGTTTTCAATTCTGAAAACAGATTTGGAATTAGCGAGTCAAAATACATACTCGGACTCGGATTTCTATTTCCTCAAAAACTATGTCTCTTGTGACGGTTCAATTTAATCTGAGTATCTAGTTACTAGTGCCACATTTTCCGATGCCGCGCATGAGGACGGTTGATGCATATATATATATATATATATATATATATATACCTATAAACCCGATCCGAAATCAGGAACGGCTTGGATCTCGCGTGATAAGGGACTAAACGCCGATCGATATTAGCACCCTCGCCCTCAGGCCTTCGGCCTTCGGCCGGCGCTTCGCGCCGGGCGAGGGGATTAGTGAAAAAGTTACCAACGTCTACCAAGTTTTAGTAATTTAGTTAACATAGAAAGTATCGAGATTAGTAGTATAGAGAGTGGGGCTACGGGCTCAATTTTTACACATTCAATGTTGAACGCGAATATAATCGCCAAAACATCACCAAATTTACACCAAATCCCAAACCCCCAAAAATTCGATGTCATTTCGGTAATTCTAAATTTACAACATACATCAAATAAGACCACAAACTCGATTTATATGCTACTAATGTGACATTTCAATATTTTTACATGTTTTTAAATAGTGGTAATGTTTATCCAAATGGATATCGAAATGGTGCTCTTTTGATTGGCTAACAACATTGACTAACAAATAGCCAGTTGTTTTGTGAATTAGTCTGTTTGTTCACTGTTTTCAGTGTTTACCACCTCACTTCTAAAATGGTGATCATACACATATTTCGACGTTGTGATTCCTCCCGACAACAAACCCAAGAAAGGTACGTACGGCGTCACAATCGCGACAATGCTCTCAACGTCTTTCTTTAATAACGGGTCTTTTTGCAACTCGTCGTTTAGTTCGTCAGGATTCTCAATAGCGTTCAACCCATCTAGTAAGCTAGCGAATTTGCTGATTAGCAAGTCGGTGAGAAAAGCGTTTGCAATTTCCATTCTCTTCAACTCATATTGGCGCCATATCTTGTCGATAACCTTTGCGGACGCTTTTTTAATGTACGCTTCAGATTGGCTTACCACACCATCACCAGACAGTCTAATAAGTTCGGCTCTCCTAACGTCAATGTCGTCTTCCACAGTCGAGGTGCTAGCGGCTTGAGTATCCTCAACTAATTCCTCAATCGTGGGGTTTTCTTCACTTTTGCGTTTCACCATCACGCTATTACTTGTACCCATATTTTATTGCGGAATAACAACTTCGTGACTGTATGGATAGCGCAGTGAGATTTCGAGTCTAGCGTACTTATTATTTTTTAATGCGGTCACAATCGCCGACGATTTTTCTCTGCTAATGTTTCCAAGGTAATCGTCGATAACAACTTTCATATCACTTCTGCTCGGACAGTAAAAGCAAATGAGCTTACTAATGTTTTCTCTATACGGTTTTGCGATCGACGTCAGTTGTTGTGTGATGACAATAACACTCAACATAAAATGTCGCGCACTAAAAGCCAAGTTGACCAATTGACTAGTCCTATTTTTGACGTCCTGCCCACTCGCACAGTCGTCCAACACAATCAGAGTGTTAGTGCCTTTAAAAACGTTAGTCACACACTTGAGAACAGCGTCGACATTGTCCTGTGTGCAGTCTATCGCCAACACATCAGGGTCGCGTGCGTATTTCCAATCTTGATACGCTTTGTTCCACTCAAAAGTGGGGCAAATCAACACAATGTAGTCAAATTTACCACGATACTCAGACTCTAGTGTTTCCAGCAAATAATGTGTCTTACCACAAGCTGTCATACCAACAATTAACATATTAAACGGAGTCTCCATTAACCCACGTTTGATTTAATACTGGATTGATTGCAACCCATTGTTCATGAAGTTTACCAGCCCATCACTTATCACAAACACCCTGCACATGACATTTGCAGTCGTCGCTTTTTTAGTGATCTCAAGCATACATGTCCAATATAACCATTGGTATGCAGCTGCTTCAGGTGGTAACAGGTTGGTATAGTGGCTTCACGCTGCTACCCAGGTATAACCATTGACATGCAGCTGCTTCAGGTGGTATAGTGGCTTCAAGCTGCTACATGGGTAGTATCATATGTCCGATTGCCCTTAATGCACAATGGTATATTATGTTTGGATCTATACCTTATAATTTCCTCGTTCTCAAAAATATCGCGCATTACGTATAAACAAAGGTATACCGCATTATCTCTCATGTGTGCAACATATCGCTATTGTATTGAATAAAACAATATTATATGTTGTTGCCTCGTTCTATTTTAAAACTACGCAACATATCGCTATTGAATGAAACAATATTATATGTTGTTGCCTCGTTCTATTTTAAAACTACGCAACATATCGCTATTGAATGAAACAATATTATATGTTGTTGCCTCGTTCTATTTTAAAACTACTACGCAACATATCGCTATTGAATGAAACAATATTATATGTTGTTGCCTCGTTCTATTTTAAAACTACGCAACATATCGCTATTGAATGAAACAATATTATATGTTGTTGCCTCGTTCTATTTTAAAACTACGCAACATATCGCTATTGAATGAAACAATATTATATGTTGTTGCCTCGTTCTATTTTAAAACTACGCAACATATCGCTATTGAATGAAACAATATTATATGTTGTTGCCTCGTTCTATTTCAAAACTACGCAACATATCGCTATTGAATGAAACAATATTATATGTTGTTGCCTCGTTCTATTTCAAAACTACGCAACATATCGCTATTGAATGAAACAATATTATATGTTGTTGCCTCGTTCTACTTCAAAACTACGCAACATATCGCTATTCAATGAAACAATATTATATCGGTTTTTGTCGTGCGGTCGTTCAATTTTATAAGCCATTATTTCTGTCAATACTTTATATTTTGGTTGTGTCGTCCTCAAAAAGACGACAGCCTCGTTCTATTTTAAAACTACGCAACATATCGCTATTGAATGAAACAATATTATATGTTGTTGCCTCGTTCTATTTCAAAACTACGCAACATATCGCTATTGAATGAAACAATATTATATGTTGTTGTCTCGTTCTATTTCAAAACTACGCAACATATCGCTATTGAATGAAACAATATTATATGTTGTTGCCAACTATGCAACATATCGCTATTGAATGAAACAATATTATATGTTCTATTTCAAAACTACGCAACATATCGCTATTCAATGAAACAATATTATATCGGTTTTTGTCGTGCGGTCGTTCAATTTTATAAGCCATTATTTCTGTCAATACTTTATATTTTGGTTGTGTCGTCCTCAAAAAGACGACGCATTACTACATGTAGACAGTTTATAACGCATTATTTCTGTCATTACTTGTGTGATTGCGTCGTTTTCAAAAATATGACGCATTACTACATATAGACAGTTTATAAGGCATTATTTCTGTCAATACTTTATGTGATTGCCTCGTTCTCAAAAAGACCACGCATTAATACATATAGACAGCTTATAACGTATTATTTCTGTCAATACTTTATGTGATTGTCTCCTCAAAATTCCAAAAAGACCACGCATTAGTTACATAGAGAAAATGTATAAGGAATTTCTGTGTCAATATTTCATTATATATACACAAATTTATAACGTATTATTCTTGTGTCTACACTTCATGTGATTGCGTAGTTATATAACAGGCCACGCAGTCGCAGTGCATTAAGGAACTTCCGAAGTTTCCATCAACATTACACACAAATATTGTTACTTTTATTTTTTTTATTATAAATTCATTTAAATTGGTTTAGTTCTAAAATAACAACAAGAACAATGTTTATCTTATATCAATGCTCAATAGTCACTCAAGTAACTCAATGAATAAATAATGTTGTCATATCTCATAGTGTTGTCAACAGTGTCTTTCAAAAACGCTCAATAGTCACTCAAGTAACCCAATGAATAAATAATGTTGTCATATCTCATAGTGTTGTCAACAGTGTCTTTCAAAAGCGAAATCTAGCGTACTATTCATAATCCATCTTCAACAACAACGCTTGCTTCCAAACAGGTTTCTTTTCTGAGACATTTGCAGGTATCGCGTTTTAATTGTGGCAATATTTCATTGATTGCGTCGCTATAAAAAGACCATGCATATTTATAGTCATGACCATGTTTATAACGCATTACTCTCATACTGCCTTCGTGCGTGCCTCGGTGTAATTACCATCACAGAACATGCATACATGTCCAATATAACCATTGGTATGCAGCTGCTTCAGGTGGTAACAGGTTGGTATAGTGGCTTCACGCTGCTACCCAGGTATAACCATTGACATGCAGCTGCTTCAGGTGGTATAGTGGCTTCAAGCTGCTACATGGGTAGTATCATATGTCCGATTGCCCTTAATGCACAATGGTATATTATTTTTGGATCTATACCTTATAATTTCCTCGTTCTCAAAAATATCGCGCATTACGTATAAACAAAGGTATACCGCATTATCTCTCATGTGTGCAACATATCGCTATTGTATTGAATAAAACAATATTATATGTTGTTGCCTCGTTCTATTTTAAAACTACGCAACATATCGCTATTGAATGAAACAATATTATATGTTGTTGCCTCGTTCTATTTTAAAACTACGCAACATATCGCTATTGAATGAAACAATATTATATGTTGTTGCCTCGTTCTATTTTAAAACTACTACGCAACGTTATCTCGATCAATATTTAACCGTTTTCAATTCTGAAAACAGATTTGGAAT
Organism: Chrysogorgia sp. JL179-B06; assembly: GCA_035772405.1. Classification (NCBI taxonomy): domain Eukaryota; kingdom Metazoa; phylum Cnidaria; class Anthozoa; order Scleralcyonacea; family Chrysogorgiidae; genus Chrysogorgia; species Chrysogorgia sp. JL179-B06. The sequence goes on along the minus strand of JAYKKM010000035.1, from coordinate 3,523,528 downwards.
TAGCGAGTCAAAATACATCACATATGTGTCTACTATATTACGAGAACGTGAATACCCTTCGTAAAAATGGTTTATGTACTTAGAAAGTTAGTCGGCTTTGTCGGCTATGATTAGCCGGTCACTTGGTCGAATATTATGTTGAATATCTCGATCAATATATAACCGTTTTCAATTCTGAAAACAGATTTGGAATTAGCAAGTCAAAATACATAACATATGTGTCTACTATATTACGAGAACGTGAATATCCTTCGTAAAAATGGTTTATGTACTTAGAAATTAGTCCGGGCTTGGTCGGCTATGATAATCTCGATCAATATATAACCGTTTTCAATTCTGAAAACAGATTTGGAATTAGCGAGTCAAAATACATACTCGGACTCGGATTTCTATTTCCTCAAAAAAAAAAGTCTCTTGTGACGGTTCAATTTAATCTGAGTATCTAGTTACTAGTGCCACATTTTCCGATGCCGCGCATGAGGACGGTTGATGCATATATATATATATATATATATATATACCTATAAACCCGATCCGAAATCAGGAACGGCTTGGATCTCGCGTGATAAGGGACTAAACGCCGGTCGATATTAGCACCCTCGCCCTCAGGCCTTCGGCCTTCGGCCGGCGCTTCGCGCCGGGCGAGGGGATTAGCGAAAAAGTTACCAACGTCTACCAAGTTTTAGTAATTTAGTTAACATAGAAAGTATCGAGATTAGTAGTATAGAGAGTGGGGCTACGGGCTCAATTTTTACACATTCAATGTTGAACGCGAATATAATCGCCAAAACATCACCAAATTTACACCAAATCCCAAACCCCCAAAAATTCGATGTCATTTCGGTAATTCTAAATTTACAACATACATCAAATAAGACCACAAACTCGATTTATATGCTACTAATGTGACATTTCAATATTTTTACATGTTTTTAAAAAAATAGAATGTGTCGTTTCACATTTTTCGCATATTAAAAAAAAGAAAGTGTCGTTTCACAATTTTCACATTTTTGTTCAACAAACTACTGCTCCCGATTCACGCGCGAAAAAAAACCCACTAGACTCTCGATTCTAGTGGTAATGTTTATCCAAATGGATATCGAAATGGTGCTCTTTTGATTGGCTAACAACATTGACTAACAAATAGCCAGTTGTTTTGTGAATTAGTCTGTTTGTTCACTGTTTTCAGTGTTTACCACCTCACTTCTAAAATGGTGATCATACACATATTTCGACGTTGTGATTCCTCCCGACAACAAACCCAAGAAAGGTACGTACGGCGTCACAATCGCGACAATGCTCTCAACGTCTTTCTTTAATAACGGGTCTTTTTGCAACTCGTCGTTTAGTTCGTCAGGATTCTCAATAGCGTTCAACCCATCTAGTAAGCTAGCGAATTTGCTGATTAGCAAGTCGGTGAGAAAAGCGTTTGCAATTTCCATTCTCTTCAACTCATATTGGCGCCATATCTTGTCGATAACCTTTGCGGACGCTTTTTTAATGTACGCTTCAGATTGGCTTACCACACCATCACCAGACAGTCTAATAAGTTCGGCTCTCCTAACGTCAATGTCGTCTTCCACAGTCGAGGTGCTAGCGGCTTGAGTATCCTCAACTAATTCCTCAATCGTGGGGTTTTCTTCACTTTTGCGTTTCACCATCACGCTATTACTTGTACCCATATTTTATTGCGGAATAACAACTTCGTGACTGTATGGATAGCGCAGTGAGATTTCGAGTCTAGCGTACTTATTATTTTTTAATGCGGTCACAATCGCCGACGATTTTTCTCTGCTAATGTTTCCAAGGTAATCGTCGATAACAACTTTCATATCACTTCTGCTCGGACAGTAAAAGCAAATGAGCTTACTAATGTTTTCTCTATACGGTTTTGCGATCGACGTCAGTTGTTGTGTGATGACAATAACACTCAACATAAAATGTCGCGCACTAAAAGCCAAGTTGACCAATTGACTAGTCCTATTTTTGACGTCCTGCCCACTCGCACAGTCGTCCAACACAATCAGAGTGTTAGTGCCTTTAAAAACGTTAGTCACACACTTGAGAACAGCGTCGACATTGTCCTGTGTGCAGTCTATCGCCAACACATCAGGGTCGCGTGCGTATTTCCAATCTTGATACGCTTTGTTCCACTCAAAAGTGGGGCAAATCAACACAATGTAGTCAAATTTACCACGATACTCAGACTCTAGTGTTTCCAGCAAATAATGTGTCTTACCACAAGCTGTCATACCAACAATTAACATATTAAACGGAGTCTCCATTAACCCACGTTTGATTTAATACTGGATTGATTGCAACCCATTGTTCATGAAGTTTACCAGCCCATCACTTATCACAAACACCCTGCACATGACATTTGCAGTCGTCGCTTTTTTAGTGATCTCAAGCATACATGTCCAATATAACCATTGGTATGCAGCTGCTTCAGGTGGTAACAGGTTGGTATAGTGGCTTCACGCTGCTACCCAGGTATAACCATTGACATGCAGCTGCTTCAGGTGGTATAGTGGCTTCAAGCTGCTACATGGGTAGTATCATATGTCCGATTGCCCTTAATGCACAATGGTATATTATTTTTGGATCTATACCTTATAATTTCCTCGTTCTCAAAAATATCGCGCATTACGTATAAACAAAGGTATACCGCATTATCTCTCATGTGTGCAACATATCGCTATTGTATTGAATAAAACAATATTATATGTTGTTGCCTCGTTCTATTTTAAAACTACGCAACATATCGCTATTGAATGAAACAATATTATATGTTGTTGCCCTCGTTCTATTTTAAAACTACGCAACATATCGCTATTGAATGAAACAATATTATATGTTGTTGCCTCGTTCTATTTTAAAACTACTACGCAACATATCGCTATTGAATGAAACAATATTATATGTTGTTGCCTCGTTCTATTTTAAAACTACGCAACATATCGCTATTGAATGAAACAATATTATATGTTGTTGCCTCGTTCTATTTTAAAACTACGCAACATATTATCGCTATTGAATGAAACAATATTATATGTTGTTGCCTCGTTCTATTTTAAAACTACGCAACATATCGCTATTGAATGAAACAATATTATATGTTGTTGCCTCGTTCTATTTCAAAACTACGCAACATATCGCTATTGAATGAAACAATATTATATGTTGTTGCCTCGTTCTATTTCAAAACTACGCAACATATCGCTATTGAATGAAACAATATTATATGTTGTTGCCTCGTTCTACTTCAAAACTACGCAACATATCGCTATTCAATGAAACAATATTATATCGGTTTTTGTCGTGCGGTCGTTCAATTTTATAAGCCATTATTTCTGTCAATACTTTATATTTTGGTTGTGTCGTCCTCAAAAAGACGACAGCCTCGTTCTATTTTAAAACTACGCAACATATCGCTATTGAATGAAACAATATTATATGTTGTTGCCTCGTTCTATTTCAAAACTACGCAACATATCGCTATTGAATGAAACAATATTATATGTTGTTGTCTCGTTCTATTTCAAAACTACGCAACATATCGCTATTGAATGAAACAATATTATATGTTGTTGCCAACTACGCAACATATCGCTATTGAATGAAACAATATTATATGTTCTATTTCAAAACTACGCAACATATCGCTATTCAATGAAACAATATTATATCGGTTTTTGTCGTGCGGTCGTTCAATTTTATAAGCCATTATTTCTGTCAATACTTTATATTTTGGTTGTGTCGTCCTCAAAAAGACGACGCATTACTACATGTAGACAGTTTATAACGCATTATTTCTGTCATTACTTGTGTGATTGCGTCGTTTTCAAAAATATGACGCATTACTACATATAGACAGTTTATAAGGCATTATTTCTGTCAATACTTTATGTGATTGCCTCGTTCTCAAAAAGACCACGCATTAATACATATAGACAGCTTATAACGTATTATTTCTGTCAATACTTTATGTGATTGTCTCCTCAAAATTCCAAAAAGACCACGCATTAGTTACATAGAGAAAATGTATAAGGAATTTCTGTGTCAATATTTCATTATATATACACAAATTTATAACGTATTATTCTTGTGTCTACACTTCATGTGATTGCGTAGTTATATAACAGGCCACGCAGTCGCAGTGCATTAAGGAACTTCCGAAGTTTCCATCAACATTACACACAAATATTGTTACTTTTATTTTTTTTATTATAAATTCATTTAAATTGGTTTAGTTCTAAAATAACAACAAGAACAATGTTTATCTTATATCAATGCTCAATAGTCACTCAAGTAACTCAATGAATAAATAATGTTGTCATATCTCATAGTGTTGTCAACAGTGTCTTTCAAAAACGCTCAATAGTCACTCAAGTAACCCAATGAATAAATAATGTTGTCATATCTCATAGTGTTGTCAACAGTGTCTTTCAAAAGCGAAATCTAGCGTACTATTCATAATCCATCTTCAACAACAACGCTTGCTTCCAAACAGGTTTCTTTTCTGAGACATTTGCAGGTATCGCGTTTTAATTGTGGCAATATTTCATTGATTGCGTCGCTATAAAAAGACCATGCATATTTATAGTCATGACCATGTTTATAACGCATTACTCTCATACTGCCTTCGTGCGTGCCTCGGTGTAATTACCATCACAGAACATGCATACATGTCCAATATAACCATTGGTATGCAGCTGCTTCAGGTGGTAACAGGTTGGTATAGTGGCTTCACGCTGCTACCCAGGTATAACCATTGACATGCAGCTGCTTCAGGTGGTATAGTGGCTTCAAGCTGCTACATGGGTAGTATCATATGTCCGATTGCCCTTAATGCACAATGGTATATTATTTTTGGATCTATACCTTATAATTTCCTCGTTCTCAAAAATATCGCGCATTACGTATAAACAAAGGTATACCGCATTATCTCTCATGTGTGCAACATATCGCTATTGTATTGAATAAAACAATATTATATGTTGTTGCCTCGTTCTATTTTAAAACTACGCAACATATCGCTATTGAATGAAACAATATTATATGTTGTTGCCTCGTTCTATTTTAAAACTACTACGCAACATATCGCTATTGAATGAAACAATATTATATGTTGTTGCCTCGTTCTATTTTAAAACTACGCAACTATATATCGCTATTGAATGAAACAATATTATATGTTGTTGCCTCGTTCTATTTTAAAACTACGCAACATATCGCTATTGAATGAAACAATATTATATGTTGTTGCCTCGTTCTATTTTAAAACTACTACGCAACATATCGCTATTGAATGAAACAATATTATATGTTGTTGCCTCGTTCTATTTTAAAACTACGCAACATATCGCTATTGAATGAAACAATATTATATGTTGTTGCCTCGTTCTATTTTAAAACTACGCAACATATCGCTATTGAATGAAACAATATTATATGTTGTTGCCTCGTTCTATTTTAAAACTACTACGCAACATATCGCTATTGAATGAAACAATATTATATGTTGTTGCCTCGTTCTATTTTAAAACTACGCAACATATCGCTATTGAATGAAACAATATTATATGTTGTTGCCTCGTTCTATTTTAAAACTACGCAACATATCGCTATTGAATGAAACAATATTATATGTTGTTGCCTCGTTCTATTTTAAAACTACGCAACATATCGCTATTGAATGAAACAATATTATATGTTGTTGCCTCGTTCTATTTCAAAACTACGCAACATATCGCTATTGAATGAAACAATATTATATGTTGTTGCCTCGTTCTATTTCAAAACTACGCAACATATCGCTATTGAATGAAACAATATTATATGTTGTTGCCTCGTTCTACTTCAAAACTACGCAACATATCGCTATTCAATGAAACAATATTATATCGGTTTTTGTCGTGCGGTCGTTCAATTTTATAAGCCATTATTTCTGTCAATACTTTATATTTTGGTTGTGTCGTCCTCAAAAAGACGACAGCCTCGTTCTATTTTAAAACTACGCAACATATCGCTATTGAATGAAACAATATTATATGTTGTTGCCTCGTTCTATTTCAAAACTACGCAACATATCGCTATTGAATGAAACAATATTATATGTTGTTGTCTCGTTCTATTTCAAAACTACACAACATATCGCTATTGAATGAAACAATATTATATGTTGTTGCCAACTACGCAACATATCGCTATTGAATGAAACAATATTATATGTTCTATTTCAAAACTACGCAACATATCGCTATTCAATGAAACAATATTATATCGGTTTTTGTCGTGCGGTCGTTCAATTTTATAAGCCATTATTTCTGTCAATACTTTATATTTTGGTTGTGTCGTCCTCAAAAAGACGACGCATTACTACATGTAGACAGTTTATAACGCATTATTTCTGTCATTACTTGTGTGATTGCGTCGTTTTCAAAAATATGACGCATTACTACATATAGACAGTTTATAAGGCATTATTTCTGTCAATACTTTATGTGATTGCCTCGTTCTCAAAAAGACCACGCATTAATACATATAGACAGCTTATAACGTATTATTTCTGTCAATACTTTATGTGATTGTCTCCTCAAAATTCCAAAAAGACCACGCATTAGTTACATAGAGAAAATGTATAAGGAATTTCTGTGTCAATATTTCATTATATATACACAAATTTATAACGTATTATTCTTGTGTCTACACTTCATGTGATTGCGTAGTTATATAACAGGCCACGCAGTCGCAGTGCATTAAGGAACTTCCGAAGTTTCCATCAACATTACACACAAATATTGTTACTTTTATTTTTTTTATTATAAATTCATTTAAATTGGTTTAGTTCTAAAATAACAACAAGAACAATGTTTATCTTATATCAATGCTCAATAGTCACTCAAGTAACTCAATGAATAAATAATGTTGTCATATCTCATAGTGTTGTCAACAGTGTCTTTCAAAAACGCTCAATAGTCACTCAAGTAACCCAATGAATAAATAATGTTGTCATATCTCATAGTGTTGTCAACAGTGTCTTTCAAAAGCGAAATCTAGCGTACTATTCATAATCCATCTTCAACAACAACGCTTGCTTCCAAACAGGTTTCTTTTCTGAGACATTTGCAGGTATCGCGTTTTAATTGTGGCAATATTTCATTGATTGCGTCGCTATAAAAAGACCATGCATATTTATAGTCATGACCATGTTTATAACGCATTACTCTCATACTGCCTTCGTGCGTGCCTCGGTGTAATTACCATCACAGAACATGTTGCGGAATACAGTGACAGTGCATTGTTAAGGAACTTGCGAAGTCCCTCTTATCTTTAAACAAAAATATTTCAATATTTTATTGCGTTGGACGGAGAGGAGAACGCATTCTAATCTTGCACCTTTTTGAATAAATTACCGTTTTGGAATTTGGAGTAAATTATGGGACTGACACAGAAGCAGTGGATACGAGGTTGCCTGTACAAGTGTTCAGGATTAGGTGCATGCCAGCAGAATGATGCTAGAAATTTTCTATAGGATGGAGGATGAAATAAAGAATAATAACCACGTATAAAGGCAATCATATAGCCTTGTAATATTAAACTACGGTAACTCATATGGCGCGTTTATGATGTCAAAATTCAATATGACCATTTCAACGCCATACATCTAATTCCAACAACATTTACTCGAAACGAGCAAGCCTCGCGAAGCGGCACTTTTGCCAAATCGAACTTCGCGTTTATAATATTTGCTGACTTATCTAGCGGTCGAGCGGTCATATTTCAAATCGAACTAACGAGCGGGATGTCACCATATTTACACGAAACGAGATTGGAAAGCCTCGCGAAGTTATAAATTTTGCATTCAAGCGACAATTTTGCCAAATCGAACTTCACGTTTGTAATATTTCTGAATTGAACGATTTTACGTATCTGGCGGTCAAGCGGTTATATTTCAAATCGAACAAATGCTTCTAATATGAAAATAATATACGGAAATCATGCGGGATGTCACCGTTGTCAAAAACATCGAGGTTACACACGCTGTCTCCATCAATTAAGTCGCTGTAATATATTTATTAGCTATATTTATTTTCATAATTCGTTACAGCATAATTTTATGTTTGTAAACAAATCTTCGTTCACATTCACTTGCGATAGTAACTTCTAGTATTATAACATATCTTTATTTAAATTATTAGACACACTCATGTAACTCAATGACAGTTTACTGTTGTCAACACTGTCTTTAAAAAATGCCGAAATGTAACATTTTCGCTTCCGCCAGTTCATAATCCACCCTGACCCATAAAACATGCTTCCCAACGGTTCTTTGTTTTTGCGACATCAGTCCTGCCATTGCTGATGGTTAAGCATCGTGTTTCATGTATTAAAGAAACGTGCGTAACCAACATCAACTCATTCCGCTATTTCTTTTGACGCAAACACTTTGTCCTTTACTGCTGCGTTACTAAAAAAGCAAACCGAACAACCTTGAAGGCATGGCACGTTCACAAAATAAGCTGTATCAAATTGAGAAAGACTTGCAAGAATGTTATCAAACCGATATTGACTGGACCATTTTTTTATTCCATCTTCCATTGGCTCAACTTCCCCTTCAGCACCCATGAAACGTGTTGTATACAGCTGTCTTTGTCTTAAATGGTAACGCCGCGGCCCGCAAGAACAAATTCTTGTTTGTAGTATTTTAGGATATTTATGTCTATCGCAGTGTCTTCAGTACTAAGAAGAAACTCCTTCTTAGAAAACGTTTCATAATACATCCGCGAATTCCTTCACTGCAAAACCATAATGCTCATACACTTTGCATTTCCCGCATCGCTTTGGCAAACGACAACCGACGTAAGTCCTACGAACGGCATGGTATACCACAACCCTTTTAAACGAACCGTCTAACACCAATTGTCGATTACACTTTCTACAATTTTGTAATTCGCTTACCAAAATGGCAGAGATCGGGAAATCTGAGCTTAAACAAGCGCTGTTTGAGTTCCTCAAACGACGGCAACTGAGTTTCCATACATGTACTCGAAGTTCTTACTTTCCAAAACAAACCGTTGCACGTCTTTTTCTTCAATTCGCTCTCCGAATATAAATTTACAAACAAATTCACAAAACGAAATAACATTAAAATACACAGCGCCCAACAACTGATAAACAAAAAAAACTCCGGTATCTAAAAATATATTTCATGCTATCACTTATAAGGACGCCATGTTGAACAATAGTAGATTCGTTCCAGGACTATAATTTCACTGCGCACCACTATACCACCTACACCATTTACACCACTTACAAGCCCATACACTAAGAGCCCATGGACCAGTCTACCACCTGCAACCACCTGACACAGGTGGTAAGCAGCTGCTAGCAGCTGCTATAGCACCTGCTACCAATTGCACCATTTACACCACTTACAACGCCATACACTAAGACCAATGGACCAGTCTACCACCTACAACCACCTGACACAGGTGGTAAGCAGCTGCTAGCACCTGCTACCAATTGCACCATTTACACCACTTACAAGGCCATACACTAAGACCCATGGACCAGTCTACCACCTGCAACCACCTGACACAGGTGGTAAGCAGCTGCTAGCACCTGCTACCAATTGCACCATTTACACCACTTACAAGGCCATACACTAAGACCAATGGACCAGTCTACCACCTACAACCACCTGACACAGGTGGTAAGCAGCTGCTAGCACCTGCTACCAATTGCACCATTTACACCACTTACAAGGCCATACACTAAGACCCATGGACCAGTCTACCACCTGCAACCACCTGACACAGGTGGTAAGCAGCTGCTAGCACCTGCTACAAATTGCACCATTTACACCACTTACAAGGCCATACACTAAGACCAATGGACCAGTCTACCACCTACAACCACCTGACACAGGTGGTAAGCAGCTGCTAGCACCTGCTACCAATTGCACCATTTACACCACTTACAAGGCCATACACTAAGACCCATGGACCAGTCTACCACCTGCAACCACCTGACACAGGTGGTAAGCAGCTGCTAGCACCTGCTACAAATTGCACCATTTACACCACTTACAACCTCGTACACTAAGACCAATGGACCAGTCTACCACCTACAACCACCTGACACAGGTGGTAAGCAGCTGCTAGCACCTGCTACCAATTGCACCATTTACACCACTTACAAGGCCATACACTAAGACCCATGGACCAGTCTACCACCTGCAACCACCTGACACAGGTGGTAAGCAGGTGGTAAGCAGCTGCTAGCATCTGCTACAATCTGACACAGGTGGTAGGCATCAAAGAGTCAGTAATAACAAACCACCTGTAACAACTGGAAACCAATCTAAAGCAGCTGCTATCCAATGCCTATGCTGGACATATCTCATCTCAAGAAGCACGCCAGATTGTGTGTTCACAATTTTTTTACCAGTGGCGACGTTGTAATTATCTTGAACGCTCCTCAAGTCAATGACCAACGCGAAGCCATCTTTATAAAACTTCTGTATGGTCATGAACTGAGCGTGTTCTTCACCTAGCCCAAACAATCGTTTCGCCTCTGCGTAGAACTTCGACTTCGGAATGCCTTGTGAGTACACGCTATTTGGCACACCTTCAATTGTGACTCTAACACTCTCAATATTTGGGTAGAGAAACTCCTCACTGTCTGCTCGCACCTTATTCGTGAATAGCAACACGATTGCCTTCATGCTTTTTCTCGGAAGATTAACATTCTCATTCACAATGGTTGTGCCTTTATCCCATTCAGTGGTTTTCATCAACGTAACGTGCTCATATGACAAACTACGACCACTTGCATAGCCTGACGCTATTTCGTCAGCGAGATCCTGGTTGTCAATCGTTTCGTACTCAAGCTCGAGGTTCTCCAGAGTGTACCCACCTACACTCTCATTAGATTGCGCCACCATGATGTCTGCGGCCTTCGGAAGTGTGATGACGTACTGCAAGTTGTTGTTCATGCTAAAAGGAGCGTACAACCCATGGTCGTTCATGATCCTACCAAGCTTAATCCGCAGTTTCGTTCCAATCACGTCAAACATCAGTGCGTCACTAACTTTAGCAACGTTCCCACTTGTCGCGCCACTGTCATCCTTAGAAATTAACTTTCTCAAGTTTTCAGAGCCAACACCATAGTCAATCATTTGGTCTCGCGCAGTAACACTTTCCCAAAGGTCGCGATAAACACCAGTGTAATTTTCCCCACTGTTGTCATACACAGTCTCCCCAGCTATAGTTTCACAATAAGTTTCTCACAAAGCAACTTACTCACGTTGTTCAAGAACCAACTTTTGTCATTCGCATTCTTAAAGTTGAATACTAGACCCAACGATCCAGGCACCAAACAGCTACTAACCTTAAGCTTTGGTATATCAATGTAAAGTTCCTCACCAGGACTGACTTTATTAGGGTTCAACGTGATAACATGCTGTGTTCTCACCCCTCTTATGACACCCATGGTCGCTCGTCTAAAACCAGGACTCAACTCTGCTGACGTGACGTTCATATACTTTACACATATTTTGTTATCTTCGAAGCTGAGACCCTCGAAGATGAGACTACCGTTTTAGCTTGTAATAGTCATAAGCAAACCACGCAAATATCACCGCGAGAACCCACAGATTTTGAGCCAACCATGCGAGACCCTTCGCACCCAACGTCAACGCGTTGTAAACTAAGTTAGCCAACCCAACAGCCCATGGACCCATCTTCGTTATCGCGTTCTTAACAGCTTGTGCGAATGACCTCGTGGCCATAGCGCCTTTCACAACAGCGGACCTATACCAGCGATAATAATAGTTGTTATAATCCCAGCCACTGAAATTGCCACGGCGCTCAACCCAACTACATTTTCTTTAGCCCACTCCTTAAATTTCTGAAATCTGTCGATGTCGACTTCCTGCTGCTCTCTAACTTCTTCTATTTGTCGCTGTTCAATAGTTCTGTCTCTGGCTTGCTTTAGCCCTGACTCTCTTTCAAACAAACCAGCGTGCTCCCGCTCCTCGCCAGGTGTGAGACCAGTTTGGTTAGCTTTTTTGTCAAGCTCTGCCAATCTCCCACTCGTCTCGTCTATCGTCTCTTGAAAGTGGTCTACCTGCGCTTGCAACGCGCCAGTGTTACCTATTCTTGACTCACGCAACACACTCTCACTTGGATTAAGCACACCATCATGTTCGCGGTTTTCGTCTGGTGTTAGACCAGGTATGTCGTCGTAGCCCACTCTCGTTTCAATCACTGGGAAGTCATCTGGGATTACTTCTGTTGTGACAGCTGTTGTTTCTACGCTATTGGGGATTCGTTTAACTAACTTTTTGAACTGATCAATAGCCCTTTTACTATTGCTGTCTTTACTGTAGATCAAATCATCTCCTTTAGGTTTTAGAATTCGCCTGGGTCCTCCATACTTACCATGTGTGCCTATTGGTTTGAAAAGAATAGCCCCCGACTTCGTGACCCACGACCTGTTAACTATTTCCCTTGACGCGACGTCGTGGCCAAGCGCTTTTTCACTCAACTCACCTATTTTCTTATTTATTAGCTTGATTCTTTCTACTTCGTTTTTTATTACCTCTTTGTTGTGCGCTTTTAGTTCACCAAGTCTTCTCTCGATTTCTTTCTCCTCTTCAAAAGCTATACTAAAACTCTCGTCATTGACGTCACCATACGATTCCTGCTCAACAAACTCCACTGCGGGGACTTCTGTGTTAGTTCCCCCTATTGTCACCGTCTTACCATCGCCAGCGTCGACAAATGGCGTCTCTTTCTCTCGAGACCTTCTATCCTGTTCGTCCTGCAATCTATTTACTCTCTCATACAATTTTTCGTACTCGACGCGCACAATATCTGACATGTCACCGCTGGTGTACTTATCGTCAAGTAAGTTGTAGGCTTTAATGGCGCTATTAAGTTCGACATTTAATTGATCGTCAGTGTAGGCTCTACCAAAGTTCTCCATCTCGATCTCGTCGAAACCTTCCCCACCTTCAGCCATATTACATTAGCTCACATTTTGAATATCGCTTTCTGGTATCCACAAATCACATTTTCTTTCTAGTTTAAATAATTGTACGCAAGCCACGCGAATGTCACCGCAAACACCCACAGATTTTGAGCTAACCAAGCAAGACCCTTCGCGCCTGTCACCAGCGCGTCGTAAACTAAATTAGCCAACCCAACAGCCCATGGACCCATCTTCATTATTGCGTTTTTAATAGCCTGCGCAAATGACCTTGTGGTCATAGCGCCTTTCATAACGTTAGTCCTCCCAGCGATAATAATGGTTGTTATAATCGCAGCTACTGAAATCGCTAAAGCACTCACCCCAACCATATTTTCTCTAGCCCATTTCTTGAACTTCTGCAATCTGTTAATATCGATCTCTTGTTGCTCTCTAACCTCTTCTATTTCCCGCTGTTCAATAAGCATGTCTCTAGCTTTTTTAAGTCCAACCACTCTTTCAGCTAGATCGACGAGCTCTTCGTTCTCCTCAGTCGTGAGATCTTTTTCTGCAAGCTCCGCTATTCTTTTGTTCACTTCATTTATCAAGTTTTGAAAACGGTCCGCTCGTATTTGCAATGCGCCAGTGTCGCCTATTCTAGACTCACGCAGCACATTCTCGCTTGGATTGAGTAGCGCGCTCAACTCACGGTTCTCGATTGGTGTTAGTTCAGGTATATTGACGTACTCTGCGTGTGTGGTGTCTAACAATGGCGCACTCCTCACAATGTCTTCACGATCTCTCACGTTGTCAATAGTCTGCGTTGCGAGATCACTAAAAACCCTATCCACATGTTGATACACTCCTCCACCACTCCTCGCGGTGTCTTCACGATCTTTTTCGTAGTCTTTAATCCGCGTTACGAGATCGCTAGTTAGTCTCCCCCATGTGTTGACGAAGTCTTATATCGCGTTCGCGCCTCAGTCCACTCTCCACTCTAGTTAGTCTAGTTTCCTCATCGGCTGTGACGCCTAGATCGCCCCGAGCTAGCTCGAGATCTTGAGTGGCTCTTTCGAGACTATATGCTTTAGTTCATCGTCAGTGACATCCTTGTATTCATCAGAGCCCTCCGTCTCAAGGTCGTCGAAACCGCCCTCAGCCATATTACATTAGCTCACATTTTGAATATCGCTTTCTGGTATCCACGAGTTATGTTTACTCTCATAACCTAACCACTTGACCAGCGCCATCTTCTTCCCTCTGACTTTTTTTCTTTTCAACACCTTTTCAACTCTGTACACATCGTCACCATGTTTCCTATTGACCAGCGATAATTCCTGTTCGTAAAATTTCCCAATAATCTGTTCACCGCTTATGTCCTCAATTTCATACACATTCGGATCACCACGAATAACCTTTACCACTTTAAACAGCTCTTCAGTGAAGTTGGCTTCATAGCCCTTTGTGAACACGCTCTTGTATTTACTAATTCTCACTGATTCGCCAACTCTAAACTTCGGTAATGGATTGTCTGCAAATTGATGACCAAACAAAGTGGTCCACACTTCGCCTTCATTTGACTTATCAACATCCTTTGGCCTCATCATAATACTACGATTCACACTGCTATTGTAATTGCTTACAAACTGGTCCAAAACGTCAATCCATCTATACGTTCCACGGGTGTAAAAGTACTTCCACATAATGCTCTTCAGACTTCTATTGAAACGCTCAACAACAGCAGCCTTTTTATCGCTCTTAGTGCTGAAATATTCAACACCATGTTTTTTCAACAAACTTTTCACACCAACGTTGTAGAATTCAAGTCCATCGTCAAATTGTGCTAACTTAGGCATGGTTCCAAACCGGTCTTTAAAGTCGTTCAACAACTCTCCAACAGCCTTAGTCATGTTCTTAGTGTCTTTTCTGTAAACTGCAATGCCAAAAGCGTATCTACTCAATATTTCAATGCCTGTCAATATCCAATAATACCCACCATTCTGTTTCGAGTACTTACTCATGTCCACTAGATCCATTTGGAGCTCTTCACCAAGAAACCCAACAAAAGTCGCGCGGAACTTATGTCTTCTCACAATGGGTTTGTACCTAGTGTAAGTGTCCTGCGCTGTCAACCATTCATTCACTGTTTTTCTAGTCACTTTCAATCCGTCTCCCAATGCACTTTGATACAACCTATCTGCACCACTGTACCCTGTCTTAGGATTGTAATAAATGTCTCTCAACCCCTGCTCTGTTTCCACACCAAGCTCCATATAACTCACACAATATACAGTTCCAATAACACCGCGCCAATTTTAAGACCACCATTGTTTGGTTTGACGCGAAACGTCATACTTGAGTAAACACCTTTTTTAATACTCACCTTAGACTCGATGTCCACGTGACGTTGCACTGACCCATTCAAAGACTGTTCAGTGGGTATTGGCAACGTTGTGATCACATTGCTACGCTTCCCATCAACACCCACATTGCTCTCCGTTTCAACAATATCACATAAGATTTCTATGTACTTCAGACCTCTGAGCATGTCGACCTCGTTTGGACTAGTGTGCCACCGTGAGTCACCCTTAATCACCCTATCCCTCGCGAAACCAAATAGAGTCCCAAGGTTACCAAGCGGAGTTGGTTTACTAACCTTAACCCTGCATCTATACTTGTGAACGGTAGTTTCTCTATCTCAAGGTCCTCCCCATCTCTTTTAAACTCTTCTTTTAAGAGTTTGACTAGTGTGTCGAAGTTAGCATACCCCCCACTCGTTATCATACTTTTAAGATCACTCGAAGGGTAACTCAGCGCGGAGAGCCGAGTGGTGTCACCATCTAGTACGTTATTGTAGTCCCAAAACACGGTGGCTGTCTTGACCATAATGTATGGGTTGTCACTCACAATCATTATTGCGTTGTCAAAGGACACAACCTTTTCTACACCTTCAATGAATACCGTCAACTTTCGCATTCTGTATAACATATGGTATATTATATGCAGAAAGCCCTTCATGACTACTATGGAAAGCACTACAAACGTGCGATGGCTAGCACATCGAAGGCTACACACGACGCAAAGGCAGACCTCATCAAAAAGTACCCTCACGCCACTTTAAGCAAATTCGAGTTCGATCCAAATATTTCGCAAGATGGTAAAATCATGAGTGTCGACGTGTATTTCAGAAACAACGACATCCTCAGCACAGACATAACTAGCACGACCTTCAAAAATGATAAAAACATGTGGAAGTGGCTACACAATAGTAAGTTCCCAATAATATGGCAAGGCGGTGGAACTATCCAACCACTACCAAAAGGTCATAAGAACCACTGGGGACTTTGGGATGGCTATCCAACAGAAAATGTGTTGAATTATCCAGTGAATAACTTTAAAGTTTTTGTTAGCCAAAATAGTTACTTCATGTCAAAGCTACCAGTCTTGCGAGTCACCACGTCAAAGACAAAATCAGAGTGGGATGACAGCGAATCTTACTACCGCATTGTGTTCGCGACGTATTGCGCAAGTTTCTGTTGTGGAGTCTCACTGCAACATGTATCAGTGTCACAAGAAGTCTACCCTGTGGTCACAAGTGTGATGAGATTTCATTTATACTTCACCATTAGAAGACTTCTCAGAAGAATGGAGGGTGGTGAGACAATGAGATCAATAAGTAGAGAATTCAACGCCTCCGAATTGTATGGCAAGATTTCCAAAATCCCCAGAAAACATTACTACCAGAGTAAAGTCCTGAGCGATGGCACAACAGGTGAGACCAGAGTCTTCACACTCAACGACGTCCATAACGATTACAGACGATACGTCGCGCGATTGTCAGACGGCTTTACCAACATTGGACTACAATATCTAAATCAGAGCATAGAGGCCTTTGTGCACTCCACACTTGGTGCGCAAGCGAGAACACGTGTATCAGTCGTTGGTGGTTCTGCAGGAAGTCTAGAGACCCAACAAGAGTTCCGAAAGTTGTTTTATGACAGTGTTGTCAACTACGACGTGTCGACATGGATTCTCAACATGAACAAATCGATTAGAGACACCAACGTTGTCCAAAATCTTGCAGTGTCACCAAGTACATGGTTGATGCCAAGTAACGTGGTGATTCTCAAGAATAAAATCGCTGGGTACAACAACTTATTAAAGATTGCTACAGAGTCCATGAGATTTGGAGTGAACACACGCTTGAATGCAACAACACCAACAATTACGGTTAAAAAAGTCCACCAAGAAAATGTGGTGACTCACTCATTAGTAGTACAAATCATATCTCAAATCATATCTTACAAACCGAAATCAAAAATGCCAAGTAAAAAACTATTTTTCATCAGAGCGACTGATTAAGTGTGGTGTACCACAAGGTTCCATTTTAGGGCCACTTTTCTTTTTGTTGTATATTAATGATTTGCCGGAATGTCTAAATAAAACAAAACCTCGGATGTTTGCCGACGACACAAATCTGACAGCTTCGGGAGATTCTATAACTGACCTTGAAGCTGCAGCAAATTCTGATTTAGAAAACCTTAGAAAATGGCTAATCGCGAATAAACTTAGCCTTAACGTTGCTAAGACTGAGTTTATGTTAATTGGTTCAAAACCAAAGATAAAAAGTATTTCTGATTGTCAACCGAATATTTTCATTGAAAATAAACAAATTAAGCAGGTTTATGAATGCAAAACTCTTGGAGTAACAGTTGACCAGCATTTGTCTTGGAAAAGTAATACTGAGAATATTTGCAAAAAAATAACAGCAGGAATATCTGCTATTCGTCGAGTCAAACCATTTGTTGACAAAGATACACTCATTTCGATATATAACGCTATTGTTCGACCATACTTTGATTACTGCTGTGAAGTATGGGATGTGTTTGGTGAATCGCAATCAAAACGACTCCAAAGACTCCAAAATAGAGCTGCCAGAATTATTTTGAACATGAGCAATGACGTAAATCACTCTATTGCTTTACGTGCATTGGGCTGGGAGCCACTCAAAACAGAAAGGAAGAAAGCTAAGGCAAAAATGATGTATAAAGTATTAAATAAAATGGGTGCCAAATCACTCACTAATAATTTTTCGTACAAAAGTGAGAAAACAAACTACAACCTTCGGGACATTTCAAGTGGTCTTAGTTTACCAAAACCGCGTACTAACAATATGAAAAATAGTTTTATGTATGACGGAGCACACCTTTGGAATTCTATTCCAAAGGAAATTAGGGAAAGCAAAACTCTTTCTTCCTTTCGAACTAAAATCGCTGCTCACATCATTGACATAGAGTAACAAGTAAATTGATGTACCTGTAAAAATTTCAAATAACGTTCTTATCATGTAAATAATTTAATATTCTACCTTTTTAAATTTAAGTTTCTTGTAAATAGCTAGTTAATATCATTCTTCATGTAACATTTTTTCTATTTTTGCACACGCCCCTCGTGGAAATCAGCTTCGGTTGACGGGGTCAGCGTGTATAAATAAAGTTATCTATCTATCTATCTACCAACGACTGTGAAGAAAAAAGCTCACCAAAAAAGTGTGGTGGTACCAACGACTATGACTAAAAAAGTTTACCAAGAAAGTGCGGCACCACTTCCCATGAGAAAAGCAGTGGCCACAAGTAAGTCAGACACGACAACGCTGGCGATAATCTTAGGGTTCTCAGCGGTCTCTGGCTATCTACTAACCAAATACACCTTCAGGTAGTAATGAGTCTAAACTACGGGTATGAGTCTGACGACCCTCACGATAAAATACTAAAGAGAACGAAAAGACATCTGGACGAAGATCCTAAGTTAAGCGCGACCGGTGGAAGGATGTCTGGAATAATAGACATGCAAGGCTCAGCAATAAAAAACGTAGCAGACCCAGTTGATGACTCAGACGCCACCAATAAAATAACTCTAGAGCAACTACTATCAGGTTTCCTCAAGAGTCAGTCCTACAACATTGTGCTCGACTTCAACGTTAGCACACACGCCTTGAAAAATGTGGAATTTCACGCCAATGGTTCAAACAATGTGAAAGCTATTGGTGAAACAAGTAAATTAGTGCAAAACAACTCAACTTATGGTCCTATTATTGGCATCAGCAGTGTGAGCCAAAGTTTTCTATCACCTGTGTTAACACCAATCCCACTTGAGTCAGGTCTTCATTTTAATTGCCCCAGCATGCAATGGTGTGATCTCTCCATTTTTGTTGTGGTGAGGTTACCTACTCGCACCGCTGGATCAAATTGGGAGACAATTATATCAAACGACGACGGTCAGTGGGATAAGTTCATAGGGTACAAGACTGGCATGACTAATGGACTCGCGTATGGTGGCAGCATCCCAGCAATGGAGAGCATATGCACTATTCCGAGTGGTGTTGACCTCACAAAAATGCATATGATATCAATACACTGGCAAATGAGCAATTCACATGTCAGGGTCAACAACGTCAAGTCAACCGATTCAGACTTCATAGCGAATATGAAAAAAATAGGCACACCCTATGGAACAATTTTTGGAATACACCGACCAAGAATACCACTCGCACCTTATGCGTACCCATCGTTGATAGAATTCTACGGTGTGAAAATCGTGAGTGGCTACATGACGAACCGAGACATCATAATCATGGGTGGAGAAATGATGAAGGAATATGGTATAAAGTAAATGGGAGCGTGTGTTTCGAGACCTCATGAAATATATAAAATAAATAAGACGACTGATCGCATGTTCAAAGCTGGTGGGTCATTTGGCCGCGGTGACGTGACTCTCGAGCTCCACGCTGAAATTGGTATGAGGTCTAAAAAGACTTACGGCAAACCTATTATGTTACCAGAGTCAGACACTGTGGGAGTGGTAGGAGACGTGACCTAAGTTATGTAATGGGTTGGCTTAGAAAACTGGCTCGTAACATTAGAAACTTTTTCAGACGACGTAGAAAACTGAAGACTAATAAAACACACCTGCTGCATTGGTACACAACAAACCAAATCTATAAAAAACCTGACACCTATGTCGAGTAGTTTTTTGCGGGGCTATAGTAATGGCAACCAACTCAGTGCGACTATTCGATGGCCACCAAATCACGGTGGTTAATCACAACGGTGGCATATGGTTCAAAGCAAAAGAAGTCGCAAGCGCTCTAGGTTACGCTCGACCAAAAGATGCAGTTAACGATCATGTCGAACCTGACTGTAAAATGAAGATGGAACAGGCCTCGTTTATCAATGAACTTGGGGTCTACTCATTGGTGTTCTCGAGTGAGATGGAGCGTGCGAAACACTTCGGAAGGTGGGTGCACTCAGAAGTCTTACCAAGCGTTAGAAAAAGTTTAGCTGACGTCGGTCTCAAACACAATCAGTTTAAAATGATCACTGAGTTCGACCTTCATACGAAAGTTGTTGGTTTTCTTAGGAAATATTATCCAGAAGCTATTTTGATAGCCGCTTGTGGTGAGAATCAAGACACTTCAAGTAAAAGAATAAATTCGTGGAAAAAAGGTTACCAACGTGGAACGCCTGACTTGATTATTGCCAATGCAAACCGACAGCATAGCGGGCTTGTGATCGAGTTCAAGAACCCAGGTGGCACAGGTAAGACGTCCAAAGAGCAAGACTCTCTGTTGCTCAGATACAAATCCGCTGGTTATCTAACACTATTGTGCGACTCATACGACGACGCTATTACTGCGATAATAAAATATTTCTTTGACATTGGGTTTCAATGCTCCCAGTGTTTTCGTAAATTTAAAAATAAATCAGCGTTGAGTAACCACGAGAGACACTATTGTAAAGAGACTTTTTAGACAGTGAGTAATGAGTCGAATTAGCACTCGTTCTCGTTGTTGAGACGACACTCGAGGTGATAACTGTTCTAGCATTTTTTAAAGACGTTTTTAACTCGATAAAGGTGTCTGCGAAACTTTCTCTCTTTATTTCACAAACCTTCTGACCACTGTGTGAAAAAATGTTTCTACGGTACATTGGACGCTTCATGTGACCAATGTCTAAATTTAAAAAGTGGGGTGTCCGAGAACACCCTTAATTTTGTGTGGAAGGATGATGACGCCTGCACACTGCGCGATATTGCTCAGCACCACCAACGAATGATGGTCCTGGGTTGTATCTCCAATTGAATGGCGCATCAACAGTTGTTCCGTAAGTGTCACGACAAACGGCGCAATACGCTTTTAGAAATGTGATGTCGTCTGCCATTGGGAACAACGTGTCAAGTTCACCAAGTCTTTTTAAATGCTCTGTTGTTATGAGACCACAAATAATGATGTGAATGCCAGCTTTAATGTATTCGCGAATAATTGGGAGTAGATCAGAGTACCAATGGCCCTCATCAATGCCAATGACGTCATAGTCAGCTATCTCGGAAGAACTCGGAAGGTTGGTGACTAACTTCGCAGGTAAACTGTCTGACCCGACGACAATGGTCTGACGATGTGTGGAGAACGCGTGGTCAGTTCGTCTGGTGTCGCCTGCGTTGTTCATGTAGAGGACTTTGAGCCCTGACTTACTTAACGTGACTAACCTGCGGAGAGTCTCTGTTGTTTTTCCTGCAAACATGGGACCAATCACGATTTCTAGTTTACCAACTTTTCTCATGGTTACTATACCCTCAGAGAAATATTTTTTTTATTGTGGTGGAAACCGTCGTTCCATGTTGAATATCCGCTGGAGCTCTAAGTTTTTAAGATGGGACCTCGAGCTCTCGTGTCTTAAGCGATGCAGTGGGTCGTTGGTGACCACACCGCATGGGTGACAGGTGTACACGTTTTCATCTCTCGCAAAGTGTCTGTGGGCGGGCGAGAGTACGTTGTCCCTGATATCGTCCACACCTAGTATTTCCTTACACCCAACCTTGCAAACGTGAACGTCGCGGTTCGCGGCGAGCTCTAGCCACGCTTTGGCTTTGGTTGGGCATGGTCTCCATATAAGGGTCACTAAGAACACTTGGAGGAAGTTACCGAGTAACGTACCGTTGGACCCACTAGGGTTGTTCAAGTAGACATCACTTGCTAACATAAGGTACTTGAATGATGAGTAACACCACACAGGGATTATGCTAGCTAATCTATCAGCGATCTCCTTGGCTCTATCTTCTCGAAGATCGATCCAAGCGTCGTGAAGATGCCTCGCACAGTCGACCTGGGGGATAGGCTGTTTTATTAACACCTCTTCACGTCTGAGGTCGAGCAGATTGTATATTGAAAAGTACTCGTTTAAGACGTTGGGTCCATTGTCGACTCGTGGGGTAGACACACTGACAAAGGCCGTTCTCAGCAAGCGCTCAATAACTTCTTCGCTAACCTCTCGGTCTTGAGTCATTATGTTATACTCCCAGAAAAAATCCTAATTTTTTAGTGCGTTTGGTCTGGAACTGTGAGATACCTGTGAGGTCAACTGTGAGACACCTGTGAGGTCATCTGTGAGTAAGATAACACGTGATAGTGTATTAGATGGTTGAGGACTCACAGACGGCTGTTGAAGCAAAGATCACGGCTGATGTGAAAAGTGTTAAGGTGAAGGACCCAAAGCGCGTCGCTGCTGGTAAAAAGTTGGCTGAGATATCGAAAGCTGCGAAAGAAAAGAAAATGCGTGAAATGATAGTCAACGAAGAACAGGGTAGTGAGTGGAGCTATGGTTACATTGTTGGAACACTTGGTGTTATCATTGCCGCTGCTTCGCTATGGTACACAATTAGCAGTGAAAAAGAGACACAACTGGAACCTGTGAGTACTGCACCAGCTAGTGTGTCAGAGAGTCATAAAACTCGTCGTCCAGCGTTAGACACATTTGATTCTTGAACAAAACACACGACAATGTATATGGCTGCGATCGATCGAAAAGAACTTATGAACGAATTGTACGACGCGCTACTTGTCACGACTGGTGCTGTGGCAGTGAGTATGATTTCGAAAAAGGCTTTGGGAGAACCATTGGGAACACCAGAGACTGTGAAAGGCACAGTGAAACTTGCTGCAGCTGTTGGTGCAGGAACGCTGTTAGTAAAATGGATGCAATCGAAAAAGTGGATACCGACAGATCCATTCAAATCAACGTAAGTTAATGGCGAGTGTTGTGGCTGGAGGGATTTTTAATGCAGTGGCTTTTGCAGGCGCTGGCTTTATGTTTTCGAAGTTTAACCACTCAGGTTATGAAGCTGAGATGAAAAGGCACAACCATGCGTTGGAGCAGTTAGTCGGTGCGAAAGAAGCGTGGTATGAAAACGAAGTCGCTAAGAAAGATAAGATCCAGAGCTTGCGACAACAGCTCTCAGACGCTAATGCTGACATCAATGACACAAACCACGCGTTGGAAGAACTTAGAAGCGTGATGACTATTCAGCACAGCGGTCGAGTGTTCACTGAGAGCCCGAGGGTTGCGGATTACTACCAACCTAGTGCGGAGATGAAGGAATACCAATTATTGTTTGTTAGCGCGCTAGGTTTGGGTAGTGGAATAGCAGTGTGGGTGCTAGTTCGGTGAAAAAATGTTGGAGTAGTATAAGAGTGATGGACAAACTTATGAGGCAGATGAGCTACGGCTACACAATTGACGAAATCGCGAAAAAAACAAGTGTAGTATATAGAAGCCATGGGTGACGTCACGGAAAACTCACTTGTTAGAAATGGTGCGGCCGTTGTAAATCCACTAACAGGTAGAGCAATCAACGTTCACGGGCGAGTCTACAATCAACTTGTTAGAGATGGTGTTTTTAGTGACACGACAAATGTCAGTACTATTAATCCGCTGACAAACAGGCGAGTTAACGCTAGCAGTCGGACGCACAACCGTCTTGTTAGAGATCAGGGAGCGCAACCCACAGTTGAAGACCATAGCCCACGGCTGTTGGGTCAAGCGCTGAGAGGGTTCACCAGGTCCTATGGAGTCGAGGTGGTTAACGACAGAGACATCAATCAGGTAAACGGCAGTAGAAGCGCTGTCATTAATCTTTTGAGACGTGAACTAGGTGAGACCAACGGAATGAAAGTGGTAGAGACAGTTAAGGTCACTTTTGAGAAGGCTTTAGAACTCGATAAGACCACGTACAAAACTGCCTACTTTAACAGCGAAACGTTCGTCGTCATTAACGAGCATGACATCGAGGGTGTCGCCAATCGTGGGTCGGAGCAGATTTTGACGCGGATAGCTGGGTGGTTATCTGAGGGGTCTGGATGGACTATCGACAAAATAGATGCGCACTACGTTAATATCGCTATTTATAGACCTTTGCATGGGAGTAGCTACATTGCGTTACCAAAGGAGTTGCGTAATAGTAAGAAGGGTTTGATAAACGTGAATAACGATGATGACAACAAGTGTTTTAGATGGTGTCACCTAGCACATAAGTTTCCTGTTGGAAAAAACTCTGATAGAACGTCGAAGTATGTCAGACATGTCAGTGAGTTGAATTATGATGGAATTAACTTCCCAGTCACACTCAAAGATTACAACAAGATAGAAAAGGCTAACGAAATTAGCATTAACGTTTTTGGGTATGAAAATAAGCAGCCATTCCCTGTGTATGTTTCTAAGGAGGCGTATCCCGACCATATGGACCTATTGTTGATAACTAATGATGTGGGCAACAAGCACTACAGTGTATGTGTACATTCGCGATTTCAACAAGTTTATGTATCGTCAGACAGAGCATAAGGCTAGAAAACATTTTTGTAGACATTGCCTGCAGTGTTTTACCCGAGAGGACGTGCTTGAAAGTCACATTGAAGTATGCTTGGTCATCAATGGGAAGCAAGCTATTAAAATGCCGCAAAAAGGTGCGAAAGTGAAATACGAGAATTTCAGTAGGCAGCTAAACGTACCATTTGTGGTGTATGCAGACTTTGAGGCTATCACACAGAAGGTGCACACAGCAAAGCTGTCAAGTGAGTGTAGCTACACAAATGCCTACCAGAGGCACGTCGACTGTGGTTATGGGTATAAATTAGTTTGTTGCTACGACGACGAGTATAGTAAGCCAGTAAAAGTGTATCGTGGTGAAAATGTAGTCAACAAGTTCATTGGGGAGATGTTGGAAATTGTTGAATATTGTAAAAAGACATCTGAGAGCCACTTTAACAAAGAAATGGTGCTGACTGATGACGATAAGAAGAACTTTGACGAGGCTAAAAGTTGTCATATTTGCAGTGTTGAGTACACTGGCGCTGACGTTAGAGTTAGAGACCACTGTCACGTGTCAGGTGAGTACAGAGGGTCCGCACATCGTGAGTGTAATGTGAACTTTAAATTGACTGACAAAATCCCTGTGATCTTTCACAACTTACGCGGTTACGATAGCCATTTCATTATGCAGGAGATTGGTAAGTTTGGTCAAGACATAAATGTGATACCGAACAACATGGAGAAGTACATGGCGTTCATGCTTGGAAAAAACTTGGTATTTTTGGACAGCTTTCAGTTCATGAGTAGTGGTCTAGACAACTTGGTAAGGAACCTACCAAAGGACGCTTTCAAATACACGTCAGAAGTGTTTCGTGACGAGGGGTTAGCACTTATGACAAGAAAGGGGGTCTATCCCTACGATTACATGGACTCCTTTGATAAATTTGATGAAAGCGAGTTACCCTCTAAAAAGGACTTCTACAGCGTTCTGAATGATGAGCACATTACGGAAGAAATGTACGAGCGTGCCATCGACGTGTGGGACTACTTCGACGTTAAAAATATGGGTGGGTATCACGACTTGTATTTGAAAAGCGATGTGCTCTTGCTTGCCGACGTTTTTGAGAAGACATGCCATCGCGAGTACAAATTAGACCCGTGTCACTACTTCACGTCGCCTGGATTGGCTTGGGATGCCATGTTGAAGATGACTGGAGTAGAACTTGAACTATTGTCTGACATTGACATGTTCCAGTTCGTAGAATTAGGTATGCGTGGTGGTGTGAGCTACATATGTAACAGACATGGTGTGGCGAATAATAAATACATGGAGGGGTATGACAAAGAGCAAGAGTCGAAGTATTTGATGTACCTTGATGCCAACAATTTGTATGGATGGGCAATGAGTCGAAGTCTACCCACGGGCGGCTTCAAGTGGTTGACTGAGAAAGAAATAAAAAAAGTTAATCTATGTGACTATCACAACGACAGTAAAAAGGGCTTACTGTTTGAAGTTGACTTGGAATACCCAGACCATTTGCATGACCTACACAACGATTACCCATTGGCTCCTGAGAAGATGGAGATAACCGTTGACATGTTGTCGGAGTACTGCACGAAAATCAAAAATAAGTTTAATGTGAGTGTTGGCGGTGTGAAGAAGTTGGTGACTAATTTGATGGACAAAAAAAAGTATGTGTGTCACTACGGAAATCTGCAGTTGTACATAGATCTTGGATTAAAAATCAATAAGATTCATAGGGTCCTGCAGTTTGACCAGTCCAAGTGGTTGGGTAAGTACATCGACTTTAACACAGTCAAAAGAACTGCGGCTAAGAACGCTTTTGAGAAGGACTTCTTCAAGTTGATGAACAACAGTGTGTTCGGAAAAACGATGGAAAACTTGAGGAAGCGTGTGGACGTAAGATTAGTGACCACTGCGAAGAAATTAGAAAAGCTTGTCTCGAAGCCGACGTTTGTGTCTTGCAAAATATTTAGCGAGAACTTAGTTGCTGTCCATAAGGTTAAAGAAACGTTGACACTAAATAGACCCGCATATGTGGGTATGTGCATACTAGACTTGAGTAAAACGCTGATGTACAATTTTCATTACAACTATATTATGAAAAAGTACTCTAGCGACACCTGTAGATTGCACTTCACTGACACTGACAGTCTGTTATACTCAATCAAAACTGACGACGTTTACTCCGACTTTATGATGGAGTGCGAAAAGTTCGACAATAGCGACTACCCCGCAGACAGCCCATTCTTTTTTAGAGAGAATAAGAAAGTTATTGGGAAGATCAAGGACGAGTGCGCTGGAACGCCAATTGTTGAGTTCGTCGGGTTGCGCAGTAAAATGTACAGCTATTTGAAAGAGGGTGGAGGTGGCGGGAAAACCGCTAAGGGTATTAGAAAAAATATAATTAAAAAAGTAATCAGACACGAAGACTACAAAAGCGTGTTACTTGAGCAGAAACAATTGCGACACACAATGAAGACCATTAGAAGTGTCAAGCATCAGATTGGTAGCTACGAAATTAATAAAGTGTCGTTATCCTGTTTTGATGATAAACGATACCTTTTAGAAAATGGTATTGACTCCTACGCGTATGGTCACAAAAACATTGTAGTGAGAAACACCACTGAAAATAGTGAACAAACAGACTAATTCGCAAAACGACTGGCTATTTGTTAGTCAATGTTGTTAGCCAATCAAAAGAGCACCATTTCGATATCCATTTGGATAAACATTACCACTAGAATCGAGAGTCTAGTGGTTTTTTTTTCGCGCGTGAATCGGGAGCAGTAGTTTGTTGAACAAAAATGTGAAAATTGTGAAACGACACTTTCTTTTTTTTAATATGCGAAAAATGTGAAACGACACATTCTATTTTTTAAAAAACATGTAAAAATATTGAAATGTCACATTAGTAGCATATAAATCGAGTTTGTGGTCTTATTTGATGTATGTTGTAAATTTAGAATTACCGAAATGACATCGAATTTTTGGGGGTTTGGGATTTGGTGTAAATTTGGTGATGTTTTGGCGATTATATTCGCGTTCAACATTGAATGTGTAAAAATTGAGCCCGTAGCCCCACTCTCTATACTACTGAGATTACTTCTTTATAACATTAATTAAAAGGATCATTAGCTTGGTGTTATCTAGAATGCTCCTGAAACTGACCATTTCCGGAACCACTTTGTGTATCAGCGTCAGTAATATTCAAAGAACTTCTACGTTCACGAAGAACTACTAATTCATCGTGCGATTCATCTTCCAGGAGAGAGTTGCCATCTAAATTTAATAATAAAGATAATGAAACAGAAAGAGAAAAGGAAAGAGAAATGGAAAAGGACAGGGGGTAGTGCGAGCTAGGGTGAAAGGGAAGGGGAAGGAGAAGAGGAGGGGATGGAGAAAGGGTAGGGGATGGGAGAGGGGATGGGATGGGAGAGGGATGGGGAAGAGAAAGGGAAATAGAAAGAGATGGGTAATGGGAAGGGGTAGGTGAAGGGAATTGGGGACGGGAACATACACAAATATATTAAATATAAAAACAAAAACGCTGCTTTACAAGGACGTCGTATGATCAATTTTTCAAGTCCATAGACTGCCGTTTAACGTCCAAGGGACTCGGCATACATTTCTTGACTGAGCAAGGGACCTAAGGTTGTTCCTTGTGGGACACCGCTCCTAACAATTTCCTTAGATGACTTACATTTAATTATTAACCATACAAGCTTGCATACGATCGTTTAAATTAGACCTAAACCATGCCTGTGGCTGATCTGTACATATGAGAATGAGGTTAATGTAAATGAGATTAATGAGAATGAGATTATCTATGAATGAGATTAATGAGAATGAGATTAATGAGAATGAGAGTAATGAGAATGAGATTAACGAGAATGAGATTAATGAGAATGAAGATTAATGAGAATGAGATTAATGAGAATAAGATTAATGAGAATGAAATTAATGAGAATGAGATTAATGAGAATGAGATTAATGAGAATGAAGATTAATGAGAATGAGATTAATGAGAATGAGATTAATGAGAATGAGATTAATGAGAATGAGATTAATGAGAATGAGATTAATGAGAATGAGATTAATGAGAATGAGATTAATAAGAATGAGATTAAAGAGAATGAGATTAATGAGAATGAGATTAACGAGAATGAGATTAATGAGAATGAGATTAATGAGAATGAAGATTAATGAGAATGAGATTAATGAGAATGAGATTAATGAGAATGAAGATTAATGAGAATGAGATTAATGAGAATGAGATTAATAAGAATGAAATTAATGAGATTAATGAGAATGAGATTAATGAGAATGAGATTAATGAGAATGAGATTAATGATAATGAGATTAATGAGAATGAGATTAATGAGAATGAAGATTAATGAGAATGAAGATTAATGAGAATGAGATTAATGAGAATGAGATTAATGAGAATGAAGATTAATGAGAACGAGATTAATGAGAATGAGATTAATGAGAATGAAGATTAATGAGAATGAGATTAATGAGAATGAGATTAATGAGAATAAGTTTAATGAGAATGAGATTAATGAGAATGAGATTAATGAGAATGAGATTAATGAGAATGAGATTAATGAGAATGAGATTAATGAGAATGAAGATTAATGAGAATGAGATTAATGAGAATGAGATTAATGAGAATGAAGATTAATGAGAATGAGATTAATGAGAATGAGATTAATGAGAATGAAGATTAATGAGAATGAGATTAATGAGAATGAGATTAATGAGAATGAGATTAATGAGAATGAGATTAATGAGAATGAGACTAATGAGAATGAGATTAATGATAATGAGATTAATGAGAATGAGATTAATGAGAATGAAGATTAATGAGAATGAGATTAATGAGAATGAGATTAATAAGAATGAAATTAATGAGATTAATGAGAATGAGATTAATGAGAATGAGATTAATGAGAATAAGATTAATGAGAATGAAATTAATGAGAATGAGATTAATGAGAATGAGATTAATGAGAATGAAGATTAATGAGAATGAGATTAATGAGAATGAGATTAATGAGAATGAGATTAATGAGAATGAGATTAATGAGAATGAGATTAATGAGAATGAGATTAATGAGAATGAGATTAATAAGAATGAGATTAAAGAGAATGAGATTAATGAGAATGAGATTAATGAGAATGAAGATTAATGAGAATGAGATTAATGAGAATGAGATTAATGAGAATGAGATTAATGAGAATGAGATTAACGAGAATGAGATTAATGAGAATGAGATTAATGAGAATGAAGATTAATGAGAATGAGATTAATGAGAATGAGATTAATGAGAATGAAGATTAATGAGAATGAGATTAATGAGAATGAGATTAATAAGAATGAAATTAATGAGATTAATGATAATGAGATTAATGAGAATGAGATTAATGAGAATGAGATTAATGATAATGAGATTAATGAGAATGAGATTAATGAGAATGAAGATTAATGAGAATGAAGATTAATGAGAATGAGATTAATGAGAATGAGATTAATGAGAATGAAGATTAATGAGAACGAGATTAATGAGAATGAGATTAATGAGAATGAAGATTAATGAGAATGAGATTAATGAGAATGAGATTAATGAGAATAAGTTTAATGAGAATGAGATTAATGAGAATGAGATTAATGAGAATGAGATTAATGAGAATGAGATTAATGAGAATGAGATTAATGAGAATGAAGATTAATGAGAATGAAGATTAATGAGAATGAGATTAATGAGAATGAGATTAATGAGAATGAGATTAATGAGAATGAGATTAATGAGAATGAAGATTAATGAGAATGAGATTAATGAGAATGAGATTAATGAGAATGAGATTAATGAGAATAAGATTAATGAGAATGAGATTAATGAGAATGAGATTAGTGAGAATGAGATTAATGAGAATGAGATTAATGAGAATGAAGATTAATGAGAATGAAGATTAATGAGAATGAAGATTAATAAGAATGAAATTAATGAGATTAATGAGAATGAGATTAATGAGAATGAGATTAATGAGAATGAGATTAATGAGAATGAGATTAATGAGAATGAGATTAATGAGAATGAAGATTAATGAGAATGAAGATTAATGAGAATGAGATTAATGAGAATGAGATTAATGAGAATGAGATTAATGAGAATGAGATTAATGAGAATGAGATTAATGAGAATGAAGATTAATGAGAATGAGATTAATGAGAATGAGATTAATGAGAATGAGATTAATGAGAATGAGATTAATGAGAATGAGATTAATGAGAATGAGATTAATGAGAATGAGATTAATGAGAATGAGATTAATGAGAATGAAGATTAATGAGAATGAGATTAATGAGAATGAGATTAATGAGAATGAAGATTAATGAGAATGAGATTAATGAGAATGAGATTAATGAGAATGAGATTAATGAGAATGAGATTAATGAGAATGAGATTAATGAGAATGAGATTAATGAGAATGAGATTAATGAGAATGAGATTAATGAGAATGAGATTAATGAGAATGAGATTAATGAGAATGAGATTAATGAATGAGATTAATGAGAATGAGATTAATGAGAATGAGATTAATGAGAATGAGATTAATGAGAATGAGATTAATGAGAATGAGATTAATGAGAATGAGATTAATGAGAATGAGATTAATGAGAATGAGATTAATGAGAATGAGATTAATGAGAATGAGATTAATGAGAATGAGATTAATGAGAATGAGATTAATGAGAATGAGATTAATGAGAATGAGATTAATGAGAATGAGATTAATGAGAATGAGATTAATGAGAATGAGATTAATGAGAATGAGATTAATGAGAATGAGATTAATGAGAATGAGATTAATGAGAATGAGATTAATGAGAATGAGATTAATGAGAATGAGATTAATGAGAATGAGATTAATGAGAATGAGATTAATGAGAATGAGATTAATGAGAATGAGATTAATGAGAATGAGATTAATGAGAATGAGATTAATGAGAATGAGATTAATGAGAATGAGATTAATGAGAATGAGATTAATGAGAATGAGATTAATGAGAATGAGATTAATGAGAATGAGATTAATGAGAATGAGATTAATGAGAATGAGATTAATGAGAATGAGATTAATGAGAATGAGATTAATGAGAATGAGATTAATGAGAATGAGATTAATGAGAATGAGATTAATGAGAATGAGATTAATGAGAATGAGATTAATGAGAATGAGATTAATGAGAATGAGATTAATGAGAATGAGATTAATGAGAATGAGATTAATGAGAATGAGATTAATGAGAATGAGATTAATGAGAATGAGATTAATGAGAATGAGATTAATGAGAATGAGATTAATGAGAATGAGATTAATGAGAATGAGATTAATGAGAATGAGATTAATGAGAATGAGATTAATGAGAATGAGATTAATGAGAATGAGATTAATGAGAATGAGATTAATGAGAATGAGATTAATGAGAATGAGATTAATGAGAATGAGATTAATGAGAATGAGATTAATGAGAATGAGATTAATGAGAATGAGATTAATGAGAATGAGATTAATGAGAATGAGATTAATGAGAATGAGATTAATGAGAATGAGATTAATGAGAATGAGATTAATGAGAATGAGATTAATGAGAATGAGATTAATGAGAATGAGATTAATGAGAATGAGATTAATGAGAATGAGATTAATGAGAATGAGATTAATGAGAATGAGATTAATGAGAATGAGATTAATGAGAATGAGATTAATGAGAATGAGATTAATGAGAATGAGATTAATGAGAATGAGATTAATGAGAATGAGATTAATGAGAATGAGATTAATGAGAATGAGATTAATGAGAATGAGATTAATGAGAATGAGATTAATGAGAATGAGATTAATGAGAATGAGATTAATGAGAATGAGATTAATGAGAATGAGATTAATGAGAATGAGATTAATGAGAATGAGATTAATGAGAATGAGATTAATGAGAATGAGATTAATGAGAATGAGATTAATGAGAATGAGATTAATGAGAATGAGATTAATGAGAATGAGATTAATGAGAATGAGATTAATGAGAATGAGATTAATGAGAATGAGATTAATGAGAATGAGATTAATGAGAATGAGATTAATGAGAATGAGATTAATGAGAATGAGATTAATGAGAATGAGATTAATGAGAATGAGATTAATGAGAATGAGATTAATGAGAATGAGATTAATGAGAATGAGATTAATGAGAATGAGATTAATGAGAATGAGATTAATGAGAATGAGATTAATGAGAATGAGATTAATGAGAATGAGATTAATGAGAATAAGTTTAATGAGAATGAGATTAATGAGAATGAGATTAATGAGAATGAGATTAATGAGAATGAGATTAATGAGAATGAGATTAATGAGAATGAGGATTAATGAGAATGAGATTAATGAGAATGAGATTAATGAGAATAAGTTTAATGAGAATGAGATTAATGAGAATGAGATTAATGAGAATGAGATTAATGAGAATGAAGATTAATGAGAATGAGATTAATGAGAATGAACACTAATGAGAATGAGATTAATGAGAATAAGATTAATGAGAATAAGTTTAATGAGAATGAAGATTAATGAGAATGAGATTAATGAGAATGAGATTAATGAGAATGAAGATTAATGAGAATGAGATTAATGAGAATGAACACTAATGAGAATGAGATTAATGAGAATAAGATTAATGAGAATAAGTTTAATGAGAATGAGATTAATGAGAATGAGATTAATGAGAATGAAGAATAATGAGAATGAAAATTAATGAGAATGAGATAAATGAGAATGAGATTAATGAGAATGAGATTAATGATAATGAGATTAATGATAATGAGATCAATGAGAATGAGATTAATGAGAATGAGATTAATGAGAATGAAGATTAATGAGAATGAGATAAATGCGAATGAGATTAATGATAATGAGATTAATGAGAATGAGATTAATGAGAATGAGATTAATGAGAATGAGATTAATGAGAATGACATTAACGAGAATGAGATTAATGAGAATGAAATTAATGAGAATGAGATTATCTATAATATTATTATAGAACTTACTAATAAAATGTTGCGTCTCCCACGTCTGCGAAAAATGATCTTTCTGCAAAAGATTATCTTTCTCGTCAATCTTTTCATCCACATTAAGGCCTTTAATCACAAGAAAAATATGAAACTAATACATTAGCATATAACCAGAAATAGAGTATAATACATGGATGTGCGGAAATATGGAATTTATTTCGAGTGTTGAGCAATATATCTCACGAGTGAGCGAAGCAAACGAGTGAGATATCCTGTTCAAAACGAGAAATAAATTCCATATTTCCAAGCATATAAAAAAGATAAACATTGGATCGCTGAAATGATATCTTCACATGTAAATATATTGTATTTATACGTGTGTTAAAATACGATTTTTCTCAGTGGCCAAAAACTCTCTATCACACTAATGTTTATGAAAGATTATTACTTCCAAGAGCATTTTATTTTGGAATATGGGTAATATTGGGGAAAACGGGGTTTGTAACGAGTTACAATGTATATATAAACACTGTGTAATATTAATGGCTTAGATCCAAGACAATAGAACTTTATTCCACTAAGACAAAGTACAATGTAAGGTAGAGTTTCGGACAAAACCGAATAAAATAATTGACCAATTAATTGGTCAATTATTTTATTTATTTATTCGGACCGGCGACCGTGTATGTGGACGGCGGGAAGAGCGAGGGTAACATGTAACATTTAGTTTGTTAATAACAAATAACGTTCTTAAAAGCTATATCGATACGTTACAGTTTAGATGTCGCAATCAGGCGATCATGGGATATTACATGCGCCGATCAAATCTTCTGCACAACTCAAATGTACACTATATGTCAATTCAGAATGGGAAACTTCATGCAGAAATTAACATAGAGCGTCGTTTGAAACCGAAAGGGTTCAGCATCAAAAGTAGGCAAAAAATCAAAATTGTATTTCGGTTTTAGACTTGACTTAAAATAATTTGTTTAATTTTTATATATATAATTTTTGTAAAATTCAAATTATAGTGGGCGACGAAGAGAAACTCCTTTTTGTTAGAGAATTTAACTTATATTTAATTTTTAACAAATGTGACTAATTCATTACAATTTGAAGTAAGTATTGAGGAAACGTGTAATTGGTTTTCTAGTTTTATGAGTTGTTGAGTGTAACACGGAGTTAGGTATACTTGGGATAAAAGTGTTGTACATATTTTTACCTATCTTTTTAGCAACTTAAAATTGACAAACTCATTGATGAACAAAAAGGCTCTTGAGTAATTACATAAGACTGGAATGGGGTAAAAAATACAACATGGGGACAAGTTAAGGAATTCATAAAAATCTTTTTTATATAATTTTATAATTTTTATATATATAATTTTTGTAAAATTCAAATAGTGTGCGACGAAGAGAAACTCCTTTTTTGCTAGATAATTTATAACTCATAACATTTATGAACGAATAGGCTCTTGAGTAATTACATAAGACTGGCATGGGATAAAAAATACATCATGGGGACAAGACAAGTTAAGGAAATAATAAATAAACTTTTGTTAACAGTGGAAAGGTCAATGCCCTGACGAGCAAATATGATGCCCTGACGCGCACATACATTACCCTAGTGACGAAGGGTGTTAACCATAAATCCAAAATAACCCTATAATCCTAACCCTATATAAGCCTAAACCACTAAATCCAATCCCACAAACGTTTTGTCCATCAGTGTATTTGTCATACGGTTATCTATAAGTTTGAACAATTTCGGACCTTTAGTTTAGTTTTAATTCGTATTTTAATGGCATTACTACACACCAGTACTGTACTTTTATAAAGTCATTGGATTATACCTTATATGGATCATACACGCCATTACGTATGTTAGTTGTAGTAGGTATCGGCGTTACATAGAAAAACGAATTCAGTTGCTTATATGACAAAATATATGTACGACAGATTAATCAAATTCTTAGTGTTGAATAATTTCACAATACTTACCCCATGTAAGCAAAACGTATTTCAGGAAAATAATGGCCTTCAGCGCCTGCATCTCTTTTTTAAGCAAGTCCTACAGAAGGAGTAGACAAAATGTTTCAAGATTTAAACTATAAATATAAAAGATAATTGCAACATTCTTTCTGACATCCTCATAATTCGATCACGATCACCCAATTCTGAATTTTGATTGGTTTAAACGCAGATGCATATGCAAACTAAAAATCTGTTTATTTTATATTGTATAGATATCAATAACTCATATGAAGGAGAGTTAAAGAAATCCTAAAACTTGTTATTTATATACGATTTACTCTCATGCATGTTTCCGGCTTTGGTCTAGTTGAAACCGATTATAATTAACAATTAGCCAACGAGCCCGCGTTTTCTATGAGCAGATATATTTTGATCTTACTTGAAGAAGGACACCTCGTCCGAAACGAGAACTTAGCAGCTTTCATATTTTTTCTTATTGTCATGTCTACCGACAATGTAGTTCTGATCAGAAGTCCCGAGTTTCAGGCACGAAAGCTCAGTAAATTAAATGATTATGGTGTAACCGAAATTAATTATATGCACTTAACAACAACCACAATGCCAAGCTTCAAATCTTATCTTTGATTGCCTACAGAGCCGACTGCAGACACCTGCAGAGAGACAAAACAATATATCGGAATGATAGAAAACAGATTCAAGGAACGATACAAAAAATCCTTCACAGAAATGCAGAAATACTCCAACGAAACGAGTTATTTTAATTAGGTATGGGAATTGAAAACGAAAAACCTGATTTTCGATATGAAATGGGCTATCCCTAAAAAGAGCCGCTGCTTACACGAGTAAAGCAAAAAGATGAATCTTTGTTTGGAAAAAAAGCTGTGTATATCATGAAAGCTGGTCAAAAAAACTTTCTCAACAAAAGATCCGAGATTATTTCGAAATGCCGACACAGGAACAATTTTTACATTTCATGCGACCAAGCCGCGTGAAGAAATTAAGAGCAATGAATCATCCATAAGCCCCCACGCGCAGATCGTGACGTCAATCGATGAAGCCATATAAGGAACAGCAAATACATTGGTAATGACTAATAAACGGTATGGACGAGAGGTAGTTTTCAAGATGACGGCCAATATTACGATTTATGTTAGGGTAAGGGTTAGGGTTAGGATTATGGTTAGGTTAGGGTTAGTATTAGGGTTAGTATTAGGACAATTCGTAAGCAGGATGGCGGCCATCTTGAAACCTACCTCTCGTCCATTACCCTCTAGCCACGACCCAAATACATTGCCCTGACAAGCAAATACATTGGCCTGACGAAAAAGTGCTCTGAACCCTAAATAACACTAGCCCTAAGCCCTAAACCTAAATCGGATAAATCCCAATTGAGGGTATATAGGCATTCCAATGTCATATTCTTCATTTTTTATCTGTTTTTTATCTGTTTTTCCATTTTTTATCTGTTTTTCTATTTTTTATCTGGTTTTGAAGGCGGCACTTCGAGATAAGTTCTGGCCCTATACCGCTTCACGCTCTCTGGATGTGCGCATGACTGCTATTGTCCCGGAAGCGGTTGTCACCGGCAATCGCTTGTGTATAATTAGTTCTCATGCCATATCTACATTGTACCGAGCTACACTGATGAACTATATTTATATATATTCTAAGGATTTATGGTGAAGGAAAATTTCGATTGAAAAATGCAACTTCAATTAAGGCCTTCCGGCTGGAATTGAACCCGCGACCCTAATAATAATAAATCTATTATTATTAAAATGAGCTACGTGTTGTTCTATATATATAGCGCTGGTAATGCCGGGATAAGATTCTGGGCATATTACAAGTAATATTTGGCATTTCACTCGATTAAACTATATGTTCTAACGATTTATGACCACTGAGAATATTATATATATATATATATATATATATATATATATATATATATATATATATATATATATATATATATATATATATATATATATATATATATATATATATATATATATATATATATATATATATATATATATATATATATATATATATATATATATATATATATATATATATATATATATATATATATATATATATATATATATATATATATATATATATATATATATATATATATATATATATATATTATATATGAACATAATAATTTATATAGTCACAATATAATATATGTATTTATATCGCGCTCAAATTATATAAAATATTCAAAAGCGCTTTAGAATTAATGAGTATAAGAAACGAAAAATATTTGCAGCTAAAACGTAAGAAGTTTAATTAAGACGAGTATAATTAAGTATTTTTCGACATTATATTGAAGTTCACTAATTTCTCTTTTTCTTTTGTTTAGATAACATATGCAAACAGACTTACTTATTAGTAATTTGGAGATATAATTTGAAGTGTCATTGTGTTCAAAGACTTGAGTATACAAGGAGAGCAATCATAAAATATCCACACGACACTTGACAGGCAATCATGCAGTGGTGAATCATGACTACTGGATTGTGGGAGCTTGGAGAAGACAGACAATACATGGAGGATCGTCAAGATCTAACCTGTAACCTTCTGATTTTCGGTGAGACGCTCTAACCATTGAGCTACCGTGATGTAGTTATCGGAATTGGGGACCAGTTCGGACAAAAAAATTCCGATATATATATATATATATATATATATATATATATATATATATATATATATATATATATATATTATATATATATATATATATATATATATATATATATATATATAACAGGGGGTGACCAAAAAAAAGTGGCCCCCCATAAAAAGTAATAAACTCGTTACTTTTTGAAGAAAGTGTTTAGAAATGTTTTGTTTTTTGTATTATTTGGGCAGATTTGTGGACTTGTGAGTTCAAAATGTTATTCTAAGCAATAGACTGGTAGATAAATTGAATTTGGAGGGTTTTAACAAAAAATCAATATGGCAGTTTAAAATCAAATTTTCACCAAAGAGTTCGAGTACTTTTTAGAACAAATGGTTTATTAGGCGGAAAATGTTGAGAAAAGTAAAATGGCTGAAATAATCAGTAAATTCCATATCATGTAAAAATGTCATCATATATAGAGGTAGAGTTTAAATACTGAATAATGTAGTCTTCTTACATTTATAGATGAGTTATGGCTATAGAAATAGATAGTGCACCCCAAAAGCCAAATATACAGAGCCGACACCAGCAGACATATTTTAATACAATACCATAAAATTGTTTTCTTGTGTAAACAATTCCTCATTTCACTTAAGTAGTTAAATCTATAGAAGAATCTCATAGTCGGGTATAACTTTGGTTTTTAACAATTTTTGTTGAAATCTCTAGACAGGTTAAATCACATAAGACAAGCTACAAAGATTACATATTAGTCTTTCTAGATTTATTTCATATTTTTACATTTTATTTCTTGTCAATTTGTGCAGAGTTAAACCTTGCAATGATAATAATTTAATAATTTAGTGTGTTTTGGTTAAAAAATGGCCATCTTGAATTCAGAGCAAAAATCCTCCAAATACAATTTATCTACCAGTTTATTGCATAGAATAACAATTATCGAACTGACAAGTCCACAAAACTGCGCAAATAATACAAAAAAACAAAACATTTCTAACACTTTCTAAACACAAAATGACAAAAAGTAACGAGTTTATTACTTTTTATGGGGGGCCACTTTTTTTTGGTCACCCTCTGTATATATATATATATATATATATATATATATATATATATATATATATATATATATATATATATATATATATATATATATATATAATATATATATATATATATATATATATATATATATATATATAGTAAACTTAAAAACTTTATTATACTATAAGTTTACTATAAGTTTACTATATACCTGCTCTACTGTTTACAGTATTGAGCACTCTTTTATACTTAGCCAACATTCTATCCGAAAATTTGTCTTGGTATATATATATATATATATATATATATATATATATATATATATATATATATATATATATATATATATATATATATATATATATATATATATATATATATATATATATATATATATATATATATATATATAATATATATATATATATATATATATGTATATATATATATATATATTTATCATTTATAGACCCGAAGCGAG
Organism: Chrysogorgia sp. JL179-B06; assembly: GCA_035772405.1. Classification (NCBI taxonomy): domain Eukaryota; kingdom Metazoa; phylum Cnidaria; class Anthozoa; order Scleralcyonacea; family Chrysogorgiidae; genus Chrysogorgia; species Chrysogorgia sp. JL179-B06. The sequence continues at coordinate 3,483,634 of JAYKKM010000035.1, read as the reverse complement.
GGAAATTCAACGAAATATTACCCCGAGGGATATATCATCCCGAGGGGTAATATTTCGACGAATTCCCCGAGCGGAGGGTCTATAAATGATATATTATATACCGAAACAACCTTGAATGCTGTCTTGAAACGTCTTGTTGTTCCTCCATTGTTTACAGGCTCGTCTTGGTTTACGCGCGAGTACTGGGTACGAGCGGGGTATTCGAAATCGAATTACCCGCTGATGACGTCATCAGCGGGGAATTCGAGGTTAAAGCGGGAAATTCGAGTTTAAATTGACTGGTCACGTGGTACAAATCTAGCTCTTTGATTGGACAATTTATAGTTGAGGTATAATATATATATATTAGATGAAGAGAGGATTTATTAATGGAATACTTCAGTCAGCTATATACCAGTATATTGCTTGGATGTGTGCAAATATGTGAATATATACACTGCTGTAGTGATGTGAACAAACGTACGGCGTTAAACATATTCTAGCAGTAGCATTTGGAACCTTTTGTAGGCGATCGTGGTGTTACTGTGGGAGTCCAAAAAAGAGCGACTGCAGGATTGCGTCAAGTTTAAAAAGTAGCATTATTCACCCGATCATACAGAGAATACAGACTCTAGTGTTCATTCTGCCGAAACGACAAGACAAACGTAAACGAGCAGATGAGTTGTGTAGACACTGTACTGATTGTACAACTAGAAAACTAGCTTTTTCTAAGGAAAGTACTTTAATTGAGAACGTATCTGAAGATGTTAGTACATTAGAACTTTATAAAACGGAGAATTAAATGGGAAATGTTGGCATACGCAGAATTTATATTTAATTAACCTTCTTGTCACAATAAACATATAGAACAAGGAAATCCAAAAAACATCTAAAAGGTCACAATCAGTCCCAGGTTTACGTCACTAGGTCACAATCAGCCTCAGGTTACGTCGCTAGGAAATGTCAAATAATTATGTATCACCAGCTCACCTGTAAATCCAAAGTTTTTTCGAGATAAAGATATCCAACTCTATCCGCGTAAATCAGGAAGTAAAATGTTGTCGTTGTGATCATCCACCCTCAACCACCCCCTATGGTGTCACAGTTGCATATGAGAATGTTTTGAATTTGTCAGTGTCCCCGATTAGTAGAAGTTCCGTTTGGTTTCAGGTTGTGATAATGGTTTATTAATCACATTTCAATAGCAAAATTATAGCTAAATTATTATGTGTTTACATGTTTATAAATAATATAATAAGGTCTAACAACACTTATTATAAAAAAGTCATACTAAATTTTTTTCAAAAACTACGAATCAATACTTTCGTTGTATCTATTACATGAATAGACTATAAATGACTACATTTAAAACGTTCTGTTCTACAAAAAGTTATAAATTTTACGGCTACTGTTCGCTCTGGTCTCTCATTTTTATGTTTGAATATAATGTTTGTCAGGGTATGCAATTTGTGTGTGGGCTGACCATATTCCTAATGAGGTCAATGCATAGATCACTCCATTTTCTTCCCTCTTTTAGTGATTTCAGCTAACTTTCTTTTAGGACTTCGCTTAACTCGTGACCAGGGTAAATTCCTAAGCACCCGTTTTTGGATCCTTTCGGTATTGTTACATTGTTCTTGGGTCAGGTATTGCTACATTGTTCTTGGGTCATGAACTCTGTGAAAATTTTAAGAAATATTTTAAACTAATGAAGTATGGAAAATCAACTTGAAACAATCAACACGCCCAAAAAATGATTTCATGTCCAATGGAAAAAGGGAGAATGACATTTCAGCTGAAGTCGTTGTGTCTAACTAGTACCAACATTGGAAAGCATTTCATACGACTGGTAAAGAAACACTTTCCAAGGGACCACAAGTTCCATAAGATTTTTAATGTCAATACCATCAAGTTAAGTTATTGCTGCACCACCAATATGGCCAACATCATCAAGCAACATAATTCAAAAATTTTGAACACCAAACCCGACATCCAAGCAAGATTATGCAATTGCAGAGTCAGAAGTGAATGCCCTATGGATGGAAAATGCTAATTAAGGAAGTAACCATACCTCCTCTAGGGAATTATTTTAATATATAATCTAGTGATTAAGACAAATTTAAAATCACTTGTAGCCTGATGATTGTTGAATAAACATGAAACTTTAAGTCGCTACCATATTGTGTCCATCTTATTAGCTCTACGTAAGTATTGAGCACTCTTTTACGTTCAAGATTTCTACATTTATATATTTAAGAAATAGAAAACATTTTCCGTGTTTACATACCGTTATATAAACACGAGTGGAAGTTTGGGAGAACGAGAAATCATAGTGGGAACACGAGCCCGTAGGGCGAGTGTCTCCACGCGATTTCGAGTTCTCCCAAACTTCCACGAGTGTTTATATAACGTATGGGAACACGGATAAAAATGTTTTCTATTTCTTTTATAAAATAACCCGTAGAAAGCAAATAAAATGTACAAATATCTTTTTTATCAACACGTAAATTCTCCTTAATGCGTATGATGGCGCCGTGATGTCTAATTGATGGCGTATATATATATTTTATATAACTAGAGGTTTGTGTTAAATTTTTATGTAAATAATTAGCAGTAAGTAACCTAACACCACACGTGTAGTGACGTGGTGGTGAAATACTACACATTGTAAATATAGGATATCCAAACACTTTCACCAAGTACTCAGCACCTGAAGAGCTTATAATAAAAGCGAAAACGTTTGTGCAGAATGAGTGTTATTTACTGATATCCTTTATTCCATCTTCATCGTTTCCACAACGAACTTTTTATATATATATATATATATATATATATATATATATATATATATATATATATATATATATATATATATATATATATATATATATATATATATATATATATATATATATATATATATATATATATATATATATATATATGTATATATATACGTGTAGGTTTTGGTCTACGAAATGCAAAGAGTGCTCAACAACATATAGTTAGAGCAAATAATAGATTTTCGCTTACCTCAAAACTGGTCTGCTACAACTTGTTTCATCTGTACAAGAATCTTCAGGCAGTGACAAAAACGATGCAATTTATGTTTAGAAGAAAAATTTTGTATTTTAAAAGAAAAAAATAAGAATAGTTTACTCAACAAAAGAGCGGAAATAATTTCACAGTGTCGTCATCGTAATAAATTTCGCGTAATCAACGCAAACAAAGCCATGACCTCATGCTTTGTCCCCCACATACGCCCCCACTTTCCGGCAGAAAGCCTATAAATAAGCGGTCATCCCTTTCGATATTGTCACTGCCTGAAGATTCTTGTACAGATGAAACAAGTTGTAGCAGACCAGTTTTGAGGTAAGCGAAAATCTATATATATATATATATATATATATATATATCAAATAGAGATCTTGTGTTTGTGTTTCGAGAGTCCTCGATACCATCGGTAGAGCAAATATATAGAATAACTGGACACGGTTACACTTTCGACATTAGTTTATTGCATACAGTTCTGTTTCGTACAGGCAAACCTGCACTCATCTAGCACTGATGAGTGCAGGTTCGCCTGTACGAAACAGAACTGTATGCAATAAACTAATGTCGAAAGTGTAACCGTGTTCAGTTATTCTCTCTCTCTCTCTCTCTCTCTCTCTCTCTATATATATATATATATACGAACTATTCGTGAGAAATGGATCCCGGCGAGATTATCACCCTCGCTTGCGAGGGGAGAAGAAATAGGTCTGAAACAAAGTTTATACATTTGTAAAAACATAAAAGAAAACAAAAAAGTGTCAAATTGCTGACTATTACTTTGTACACTCTTAAAATAATGTGCACTAAAGGTGTGTAATAACACACAAGATGTGTTGTGGTAAAGTGTGTTGAAAACACACTTTTTCATAAAACACACCTAAAGGTGTTCTATTTATACTGGACAAGCAAAAAAACACACTTTAAGAAGGTGTGTTACAACACACCTTGATTGTAGTAACACATCTTAGTATGTGTTAAATACTGGGATAAAAAGTGTGTTGTCATAACACACCAAGTTTTAAGAGTGTACAGTATCTGAAAAGTTAAATATTTTTCTTTGATGTACAGTATCACACACTATAGTGGAGTCATGCAAAGAGCACTAATATACTGGACATCAGTACATTTTGTTATTTATATATATTTGTTTCTTTTGTTTATGCACTACAGTATATATAAGTTGTTAGAACTGTTTCATTCCTATATAATTTGCATTCTACTTAAACAGGAAGAATATAAATGTATTTGTATGTAGAAAATCAAACTTGACCAACTATAGCAATAATACAAATGGGACAATGGCAAGATGGTCACGCTTATAAACTTAACAAAGAGCCATATTCTGTAGTTGTAGAGTTAATTATAGTCTACTTGATGTTGGTATTCTTGTGTTTGAACCCCATCACCTTGGTTTGGTTGGTAGTAACCCGGTCCAACTGGCATAGCTTTGTTTGCCATTGGAGGATATACAGGGTCTGGGAATTCTGCCTGGAAAAGTATTTGTTCAATGTTAATCTTGACAACAGCCCTTGTTCTAATGGGAAGTCTCTTCAGTCTTGGAAGCAAACTTTTACAAAAATGGCTATCCTCACACTCTTGCTCGTCATTCATCAAGAGTTCAGCTGTCCTTTTTACCTGTTCTACTAGAGAGTTAGCTGTTGCAACTTGCAAGTAAAGCAAGCTCTACATTATCCTTTGCTTTTCCATCTCGATTTCTCTTTCGGTTTGGTCTGCTCGATTTTTCAATTTGCTGCACTCCATTCTTTCTCTTGGCAGCCATTTGCATTCAAAAGAGAGGGCTGTTTCTGTCATTGGAGGACGCAGCTGACACTTCTCGTGTTATACTTTCATCGAGCTCTGTGTTCGTATCTGGACCATCGCCCAATTCATCTATCTCTTGCTCGACTTCCACATGTTCAGCTAGTTCACCGACTTGCTCGTTATTTTCTTTGTCGCTGTCATCGTTTCTCGCACTCATCGGAGAGTCGACTGATATATTGGTGACTGTAGGTCTGTGAATTATATGGGCTTGAAGCCAGTGAAGCCCTGTAAAATCTTTTGGGACAGGCAGCGACGGTGGGGACAGCGGCCACGAGAAAATTCGCTGTCGTGAAGATAGAAAAAATTCTATCTCGGCGACAGTGGCGACTGCGTATACTTTCTAATGGAAACCAGATATTTATTTAGTTGCGATGGTGGCGACAGAATTATGTCCCAAAATGCATTGCATTGTACAGCTAAACACCGTGTTGTTCATGGAAGAAGTGCAGAAATATGACTGCCCTATATATACGAGAAATTTAACTTGAGCCCTGCTGATGCGGAGAAAAAGTTCAAAAATGTGAGGACCGGATATGGACGATATCTGAAGAAAGTGAAGCCAGTCCCTTCAGGATCTGGGAGAGATGCTCATGTCAATAGTATAGGTTTCCATATAATCGGTGCTGTTGTCGGACACGTTTTTCGACGACTGTGGCGACGGTAGCGATCATAAGGAAACCAGACTCCTTGGTCGCTGCCTTGGTCGCTGCTTTGGTCGCTGCCTTGGTCGCTGCCTTGGTCGCTGTCTTCGTGGCTGTCATCGTCGCTGTCTTCGTCGCTGCCTTCGTCGCTGTCTTCGTCACTGCTTTCGTCGCTATCTTCGTCGCTGCTTTCGTCGCTGTCTTCATCGCTGTCTTCCTCGCTGTCTTCGTCGCTGCCTTCGTCGCTGTCTTCGTCGCTGCTTTCGTCGCTATCTTCGTCGCTGCTTTCGTCGCTGTCTTCATCGCTGTCTTCCTCGCTGTCTTCGTCGCTGCCTTCGTCGCTGTCGCGTCGTCTTCGTCGCTGCCTGCGTCGCTGTCTTCGTCGCTGTCGTCGTGACGTCGTTGTCTTCGTCGCTGTCTTCGTCGCTGTCTTCGTCGCTGTCTTCGTCGCTGTCTTCGTCGCTGTCTTCGTCGCTGTCTTCGTCGCTGCCTTGGTCGCTGCCTTGGTCGCTGCCTTGGTCGCTGCCTTGGTCGCTGCTTTGGTCGCTGCCTTGGTCGCTGCCTTGGTCGCTGTCTTCAGTCGTCGCTGTCTTTGTCGCTGTCTTCGTCGCTGTCTTCATCGCTGTCTTCGTCGCTGTCTTCGTCGCTGTCTTCGTCGCTGCCTTGGTCGCTGCCTTGGTCGCTGCTTTGGTCGCTGCCTCGGTCGCTGCATTGGTCGCTGAATTGGTCGCTGCCTTGGTCGCTGCCTTGATCGCTGCCTTGGTCGCTGCCTTGGTCGCTGCCTTGGTCGCTGCCTTGGTCGCGGTCGCTGTCTTGGTCGCTGCCTTTGTCGCTGTCTTGATCGCTGGAGTGGTCGCTGCCTTGGTCGCTGCCGCTCTCCGTGGTCGCAGTCGCCGGCGTGGTCGCGGGTGCTGTCGTAACATACAGCTTGTCCTCACAGCAATCTCCTCGATAACCATCTGAACACTTGCATCTGAAACGTTTCCCGCTGTTCGACAAAGGAGGTAGACATGCATGTTCCACCGTGAAGACAAGGATTGGATGTCGTGCAGCAGTCGAAAACAGACATAAGGCCATGACATTGTTGATTGGTATTAACCTTGAAAAAATAATTTATCTTAAAATGTTACATAAACTCTAGGAAACTAGAACATGGTGAATAGCATTGTTGTCATATTCATACTCATAGTCATACTAATACTAATAGTCATATACACGAAATCATAGGGTCGACTGCGCATAAATATTACACGTTAATTCATACACAACATGCATAAATATTAAAACTTAATTCATACATAACATGGCCAGTACAAAATATAGCTTATTTACATAATTTACATAGTTTACTATTAGTGATTACCGTATTTACTCGATTAAGCGCCGCCAGTTCGATTAAGCACAGCAGTAAAAATATTACTAACCAAGAGCGCCGCCCTCGAATAAGCGCTGCACTTATTCACGACAATGCGGCGCTTAATCGAAGCACCGTCAGACAGAACCAATGTTAGTCAAGTTTAACCAATTTTAGTATTTTAGCGGTGTGCAAAATGGTCCACACACTCGTTAAATTATTGATATACCAACCACAATATTAACCCGTTACCTACCATTTTACAAAAAAATTATATGATTTTTAAAGAGCGCCGCCCTCAAATAAGAGCCGCATCCGAAACTCTAAAAAAGAGCGCCGCGGCGATTAAACGAGTAAATACGGTAAGCCTTATGTATATGTATGAAATAAGATTTAGGTCCGACTCAGAACGTGTCATATTTATGCGCAGTCGAAACTATACAATTTTGTGTGTACTCATACAGATATTTCATTGTAAAGTGGCTTTGTTATGTCAGGCAATTCGACTAATGTCATTTCAAGCTTTGCTAGTTTTACTTGCTCGTGTGGACCAGGAACATTTTCCAGACTATAGTTTTTCAGACTATAGTTTTCCAGACTATAGTTTTCTTGGTATGTTTTCACTGCGCAGTGAACAGCGTTTATCCAGCAATGCTCGTGAATGAACCCGCTGTGTTCGCGGTGATCTATACCAGGTATATTTATTGACAAGCTTTCCTTGATGACCTTACAAACGAACAAGTTTACTATATCAGCTTGCTCAACTAAGCTGAGATGACCAGCTTTTCACTAACAATCCTTGTCAATTAAAAAGTTATCAATTTGTGTCAAACACACGAGCAAATTAAACTTGTCAAGAAAAAACTTGTCAAGGAAAACTTGGTCGTGTCTTAAAAGTTATTTAGTTCTGTGTGCACTTTTCAGTTTACCTCTAGTTTTTGTTTACTCCCCAAATCGTAGTTCGTACAACCTTGGCTTTGTTGCATTGCCTCTGGGTTTAAATATTCATTCGAAGAACACAGCTGGCGGCAGGTACTTCATGTATGGCTAAAGCTGGTTACTTCATGTAAACCTGTCCCCAACACAGCTATAATCCTAACCAAAACTTTGTGTCGGGACACAAAAATCGGCATACATGAAGTATAGTCTCCCAGCTGGCATTCGGCTGCGTCGTCACAAATTTGAAACGACATGCATAAGCAGTTAGCTAGACAGCGTGATAAGCAATCCTCAGTCCGAGTTATCCATGAAATATTGTCGAAACTGTATCCATACAATGCTTTATTTGGGATCACGTTGAGCGATATATCAGCTTGATAATTGGCATGAGTAAGTCGACGAATTTGAAACATTACCACGAGTGAAACAAGTCTGATAGAAAGGAGAGAAAAACTCGATGTTAGTTTAATAAACTATATAGCCGTTACATATACTCTCTATCGGCGTCATATCCGCCAGGATCCATAAAGCTACACCTGAAACACTTACGATCCATCATGCGCATCAGATGGCAAGACAAAATTAGCAACGACGAAGTTCTGAAGCGCGCAGAAATTTCGAGCGTATATAGAAGCAATTCTGTTAAACACCCGACGGTGGCTTGGTCATGTCACGTGTATGGACAACTCGATCGCAAATACCAAAAACCATCCGGGAAGGCAAACGTTCAGAAGGTGGTCAGAAGTTGAGATATAAATTACAAGATGTTGAAGAAGACCGCCGCCGCATTGCTCAACGTAAACATGATGTACGACATGGTATATAACAGGCGAGATGGCTACCGCTGTGCGCTGTCAACGTTGTGGACCGCGAATGACCTTCCTGCATCAAATTGGGCTGACATCCCACCTACGACACCGTCATAGAAATCATCACCTCATCTTAGCCGAAACGGCTGATTTACCGAAGAAGATATAGCCGTTGATATAGAAGTGTTGTCAGTCGCGTAGCTAGTGTAGTGTATAAATACAAATCGGACACTCTAAAAGATTGGTGTATACTGCCAAAATAGTGCATGTGGGAGGTGAAACGTTTTGAGCGAAGGCCCTTTTCACTCTCTCACGAAGGATCTTTGCTAGGAACGTTAGATCTCCTGCACACTATATTTCGGCAGTACAACAACCTTTTAGATTATTTGATTTGAACTTATAAGTTGTTGCGTCTTTTGGCTATAGAAAAAGTAAATGTAATGTAGTATTTAGTTCCTTCCTGATGCCGTCCAAAATAGTTTTGTTAACGAGGCATTTGGCAATGTATTTCTGCGTGCGAATTTAATTGATGGTGATTACGAAAGAGTCCATATCGATAGTCCATAAATGTTGTATTCAGTCTAGAGCAGTATAAATAAGAAAAGCTAACCTTGCCATTGTATCATCATACATCATCATTCAGTTACCATTCGATATCCAATGTGATTATATACATCGTATGTTAAAACGCGCACTGCCAACACCCTTCTGGAGTCTGTATATACTACTTTGTCTAGGCAACGCGTCATTTAAGCCGACTCTTTAAATCTATATTATATATCGAGCTTTCATTGGTTTTCTAGTACAATAGGTGCAAAACGATTGACCAATGGAGAAATGTTTGTTTTAAGTTGAATTCCTAATTAACAATTTCATTAAGACGATACGTGCATGACGATCGTCAAGCTCATATCCTCAGAAAAATGATTCTGAGTCCCGTTAAGAGCAAATAATTTTATTGTTTTAGTATAAATATACTATCGGCAATTTCTCATAGCCTTGGTCGCTGCCTTGGTCGCTGGCGCTGCCTTGATCGCTGGCGCTCCCTTAGTCGCTGCTTTGGTCGCTGTCTTGGTCACTGTCTTGGTCGCTGGCGCTGTCCAGTTGGTCGCTGCCTTGGTCACTGCCTTGGTCGCTGCCTTGGTCGCTGCCTTGGTCGCTGCCTTGGTCGCTGCCTCGGGCGCTGCCTTGCTCGCTGCCTTGGTAGCTGCCTTGCTCGCTGGCGCGGGCGCTTCATCTTGACTTCACAGCCCTCTCCTGGCTTCATAACCATCTGGACACTTGCATCTGAAACGCTTCCTGCTGCTCGATAAATGTAGACATGTTCCACCGTTAAGACAACGACTGGATGTCATGCAACAATTTATGGTTCTCGTACAGCTTTTACTAAATTGTTGATTACCGACCTGTAACATATTAAAAAAATATTGTTGTTAAGACCGCTCATAACTGCAGGACACTAAAGACAAAAAACAGGGGAATTTAATGGGTATTTGCGAGATACAGAAAACATTCAATTTTACACGATGTCCTAATGCATAGAACGAAATAAAGCTATGACGAAACATCTATAACTAAGTACTGCAGTATAAAACTAGATTGCTGTTGAAGCAGTGTTTCAACAAAGTATAATTCGTCTTTACCGCATCTTGATCCTTGAAAATGAAGCTGGTGCACCCATTACTTTGTTGAAACGACAGACACAAGCAGTTGCTGAGGCAATATTCCGTGCACTTTACCATTGTAAGTCCTGAAAAGTTTAGGAAATTGTGACCGGACATCACTTTGTTGTGATCAACGTGAAGTATCTGCATCAATCCACTTGTGTCCGCGGAAAACCGTCGACACCGCGATTGATTTGATTAAGGGCAATTGCCACAAGGAAAGATTCTAATTGAGAGAAAAAAAGAACATATTACTAACTTATTGATTATTGTGTAGAAAGAACAAGAATTATTAATAATCAGAATTATAATAATAATACTAGACCTTCGCAAACTGTTATAGTGGTGTTCGTTTTTGAAAACTAGTTGCATCTTAGGCTTGGTTTCAATAATTAAATTAAATTCGTTTCTAAAACGGAGTCGCATTAACGTCGCCTATAATTATCGCCGAAACTAATAAGAATTAAATGCGACGTATAAAACTATAGACCTTATGGTATGAAGTTTTGAAATATGCCACTGTATAGTATAGTATATAGCTGGTACAGAAATAGTGTCGAGTGCAGGAAGAGTCATTCATTAGTCCTGAGATTAACACATTTCTGTGTATGGTAGTACTGGCAATCTGGCATACGTACAATCATCTACCTCATCGTTGTATAGTCCATTAGTTATCTTTGTGAATCCTTAAAACTCACGCCAATTTATTTAATAGAACGATTTATTTATATAATGCGCAACGATAGGGAGATAACAAGTAGACCTATACGTCCTACGTAGACCAAACAGATGTTTCTAGTTTGTTTTGTTGCGCTCTCTTTTAATTATAACATTGTTGTTAAAGAGCCTAGTATGTCATGTTTTATATATTTACATTATGTACTATTTTTATTCGTTATCTTGTATTAGTTAGTATTTTGCTTATTATAAGGTAAATTTCATTGTTTTACTAAGGTTAGATTTCACTGTTTTATTAAGCTAGTATTTTTGGCTTATTATAAGAGTTAAATTTCACTATTTTATTACAATAGACTTTCGACAGAAATTCGGCCCAGGTTTTTTGCGGTTAAGGATGCCAAAGACCATCTGGGATGGTAAAACTGCCTCGCCGACGCTATTTTCCGTTTCGTAAACGGTCGTTGCCAACACTGATGGTGTTAACCTTGAACCGAGTAAGAATGCCTTAAGTACGATTTTTTGTTTCGATTATATTTGTCGGAGTTCCCTTTGTAGTGTGGTTAGGCGAAAAAAAAGTGTTCTGTTTCTGGTCAGCGCGCGCGTCATCTTTGACTATGCGAGTCAACTGTTTTTATCAAACCGCTAATCAGTTGCGTGTTTGTGGGCACGGACACCCTCGCAGACAACAATGGCGACCACTGATGCGTGTTGAAACGCTTGTTCTGTTAAAAGCATAAAAATCAATGTTTGCACTTTATAAAAAAGAAACTAGAAAAGTACTCACCATTTCTGCAAAAAGCGTTTCCTTGAAAAAAATTGAAAAAAAATTGAACTGGACCGACCTACTTACTAGAAACAGAATACTTTTTTGGCCTTAGTGTGTTGGGTTGCCCGGCGACTGTTTTGAATTTTTTCTTGAATTTTTTTCTTCGTTCTTTTTGCTTTCTTTTAGGGTTAGAATTAAAATTAGGGTTAGCATTAAAATTAGGGTTAGGGTTAGTATGAAATGTTTATGAGGGTTAGTGTTAATAAAATAGACTTTCAACAGAAATTCGGTCCCAGGTTTTTCTCTGGAATTGTTGACAAAGACTGACAAAATATATTTGTCGACTGAAACTAGCTATTATATACGCATTTCATACATGGACCACCGTAATATACTCATGTATAACTATAAATGTATAATACTCATGTATAATAAATGTAGTTAAGCATTTCTGCATTTGCCATAGGGTGTAAGTTGTCTAACGTTTCGAGCGGAGGCCCTTCGGCAGAGAGTGAAACGTAAATTATTTCACTTTACGTTTTACTCTCTGACGAAGAGTCGCTCGAAACGTTAGAGATCTTAAACATTATTTCATAGACTTGTTCCAAATATGCCTCTTGATTGTTTTGGGTTTGTTTACTTTGTTTTTTTCAAAGAACTCGCCATATAGATGCTTGTTCGCTTTTTAGATAGAAATATTATGAAAGAACACGAGGACCTTGAACACGAGAACACAGGAACCTTCGGATGACATTCTATGAGAGCTGGGATGGTAACGACCGTTTCCGAAAGGGAAAATTGCCTCGCCGACCATCGCTGATTCGATAAAAATAATTTCGACATTGACGTCATATTTTCAAACAACTTTAAGTCACGCCAAAAAACTTACAACAAAAATCTTTGATTTAGAGTGCACCAAGTAACACCAATATTAGGATACACCGCTGGACATACGGCTCAAACGTGATTTTTAATGTTGTATAGACGCTGCCTCATCCCTATGGCGTGGCAAGCTCGACAAATCGATGTTGTGTCTACTTGATGACGACAGTATACCTTTGAAGTGATGATCAACCTTTGAACAGATGATCGACCTTTGAAGTGATGATCAACCTTTGAAACGATGATCGACCTTTGAAGTGATAATAGGCCCGCAACCTTAGAATTATCGTAGTGTTTGCGCTAGGTACATCATGTTAGGGCCATATAGTGGTTTCAGTACCGTCATATAGTGGATCCGGCACTTTCCCTTGGCATCCCTCGCTCCAGCCCACTTTAAGCCTCCCTTAGATCTAGCATCCCTTACATCCACTTAGCCTCTCTTAGACATATTTAACCCACATTAAAGCCTCCATTGGACCCTCTTAAAAGGATAATTCTAAGTGGGTGTAACTAATGGTGGCTAAGTGGGTCTAAGACTCTAAGGGAAGCTAAGTTAACAGTTTCGTGTCACCCTCATTAAATAAAGTTGATTATTATTATTACTAAGTGGGTGTAAGGGATGCTAAGTGGGTGTAAGGGATGCTAAGTGGGTCTATGGTTGGCTAAGTGGGTGTAAGGGATGCTAAATGAGTGTAAGGGAGGCTAAGTGAGTGTAAGGGATGCTAAGTGAGTGTAAGGGAGGCTAAATGAGTGTAAGGGAGGCTAAGTGGGTGTAAGGGATGCTAAGTGAGTGTAAGGGATGCTAAATGAGTGTAAGGGAGGCTAAGTGAGTGTAAGGGAGGCTTAAGTGAGTGTAAGGGAGGCTAAGTGAGTGTAAGGGATGCTAAGTGAGTGTAAGGGAGGCTTAAGTGAGTGTAAGGGAGGCTTAAGTGAGTGTAAGGGAGGCTAAGTGAGTGTAAGGGAGGCTTAAGTGAGTGTAAGGGAGGCTAAGTGAGTGTAAGGGAGGCTTAAGTGAGTGTAAGGGATGCTAAGTGAGTGTAAGGGAGGCTTAAGTGAGTGTAAGGGAGGCTTAAGTGAGTGTAAGGGAGGCTAAGTGAGTGTAAGGGAGGCTTAAGTGAGTGTAAGGGAGGCTAAGTGAGTGTAAGGGAGGCTAAGTGAGTGTAAGGGATGCTAAGTGAGTGTAAGGGAGGCTAAGTGAGTGTAAGGGAGGCTTAAGTGAGTGTAAGGGAGGCTAAGTGAGTGTAAGGGAGGCTAAGTGAGTGTAAGGGATGCTAAGTGAGTGTAAGGGAGGCTTAAGTGAGTGTAAGGGAGGCTAAGTGAGTGTAAGGGATGCTAAGTGAGTGTAAGGGAGGCTTAAGTGAGTGTAAGGGAGGCTTAAGTGAGTGTAAGGGAGGCTAAGTGAGTGTAAGGGAGGCTAAGTGAGTGTAAGGGAGGCTTAAGTGAGTGTAAGGGAGGCTAAGTGAGTGTAAGGGATGCTAAGTGAGTGTAAGGGAGGCTAAGTGAGTGTAAGGGAGACTTAAGTGAGTGTAAGGGATGCTAAGTGAGTGTAAGGGAGGCTAAGTGAGTGTAAGGGAGGCTAAGTGAGTGTAAGGGATGCTAAGTGAGTGTAAGGGAGGCTTAGGTGGGTGTAAGGGAGGCTAAGTGAGTGTAAGGGAGGCTAAGTGAGTGTAAGGGATGCTAAGTGAGTGTAAGGGAGGCTTAAGTGGGTGTAAGGGAGGCTAAGTGAGTGTAAGGGAGGCTAAGTGAGTGTAAGGGATGCTAAGTGAGTGTAAGGGAGGCTTAAGTGGGTGTAAGGGAGGCTAAGTGAGTGTAAGGGAGGCTTAAGTGAGTGTAAGGGAGGCTAAGTGAGTGTAAGGGAGGCTTAAGTGGGTGTAAGGGAGGCTAAGTGAGTGTAAGGGATGCTAAGTGAGTGTAAGGGAGGCTTAAGTGGGTGTAAGGGAGGCTAAAGTGGGTGTAAGGGATGCTAAGTGAGTGTAAGGGAGGCTTAAGTGGGTGTAAGGGAGGCTAAGTGAGTGTAAGGGATGCTAAGTGAGTGTAAGGGAGGCTAAGTGAGTGTAAGGGAGGCTTAAGTGGGTGTAAGGGAGGCTTAAGTGGGTGTAAGGGATGCTAAGTGAGTGTAAGGGAGGCTAAGTGAGTGTAAGGGAGGCTTAAGTGGGTGTAAGGGAGGCTTAAGTGGGTGTAAGGGATGCTAAGTGAGTGTAAGGGAGGCTTAAGTGGGTGTAAGGGAGGCTAAGTGAGTGTAAGGGATGCTAAGTGAGTGTAAGGGAGGCTAAGTGAGTGTAAGGGAGGCTTAAGTGGGTGTAAGGGAGGCTAAGTGAGTGTAAGGGAGGCTAAGTGAGTGTAAGGGATGCTAAGTGAGTGTAAGGGAGGCTAAGTGAGTGTAAGGGAGGCTAAGTGAGTGTAAGGGAGGCTAAGTGAGTGTAAGGGATGCTAAGTGAGTGTAAGGGAGGCTTAAGTGAGTGTAAGGGAGGCTTAAGTGAGTGTAAGGGAGGCTAAGTGAGTGTAAGGGAGGCTTAAGTGAGTGTAAGGGAGGCTAAGTGAGTGTAAGGGAGGCTTAAGTGAGTGTAAGGGAGGCTAAGTGAGTGTAAGGGATGCTAAGTGAGTGTAAGGGAGGCTTAAGTGAGTGTAAGGGAGGCTTAAGTGAGTGTAAGGGAGGCTAAGTGAGTGTAAGGGAGGCTAAGTGAGTGTAAGGGATGCTAAGTGAGTGTAAGGGAGGCTAAGTGAGTGTAAGGGATGCTAAGTGAGTGTAAGGGAGGCTTAAGTGAGTGTAAGGGATGCTAAGTGAGTGTAAGGGAGGCTAAGTGTGTGTAAGGGAGGCTAAGTGAGTGTAAGGGAGGCTAAGTGAGTGTAAGGGATGCTAAGTGAGTGTAAGGGAGGCTAAGTGAGTGTAAGGGATGCTAAGTGAGTGTAAGGGAGGCTTAAGTGAGTGTAAGGGATGCTAAGTGAGTGTAAGGGAGGCTAAGTGAGTGTAAGGGATGCTAAGTGAGTGTAAGGGAGGCTTAAGTGGGTGTAAGGGAGGCTAAGTGAGTGTAAGGGATGCTAAGTGAGTGTAAGGGAGGCTTAAGTGGGTGTAAGGGAGGCTAAAGTGGGTGTAAGGGATGCTAAGTGAGTGTAAGGGAGGCTTAAGTGGGTGTAAGGGAGGCTAAGTGAGTGTAAGGGATGCTAAGTGAGTGTAAGGGAGGCTAAGTGAGTGTAAGGGAGGCTTAAGTGGGTGTAAGGGAGGCTTAAGTGGGTGTAAGGGATGCTAAGTGAGTGTAAGGGAGGCTTAAGTGGGTGTAAGGGAGGCTAAGTGAGTGTAAGGGATGCTAAGTGAGTGTAAGGGAGGCTTAAGTGGGTGTAAGGGAGGCTAAAGTGGGTGTAAGGGATGCTAAGTGAGTGTAAGGGAGGCTTAAGTGGGTGTAAGGGAGGCTAAGTGAGTGTAAGGGATGCTAAGTGAGTGTAAGGGAGGCTAAGTGAGTGTAAGGGAGGCTTAAGTGGGTGTAAGGGAGGCTTAAGTGGGTGTAAGGGATGCTAAGTGAGTGTAAGGGAGGCTAAGTGAGTGTAAGGGAGGCTTAAGTGGGTGTAAGGGAGGCTTAAGTGGGTGTAAGGGATGCTAAGTGAGTGTAAGGGAGGCTTAAGTGGGTGTAAGGGAGGCTAAGTGAGTGTAAGGGATGCTAAGTGAGTGTAAGGGAGGCTAAGTGAGTGTAAGGGAGGCTTAAGTGGGTGTAAGGGAGGCTAAGTGAGTGTAAGGGAGGCTAAGTGAGTGTAAGGGATGCTAAGTGAGTGTAAGGGAGGCTAAGTGAGTGTAAGGGAGGCTAAGTGAGTGTAAGGGAGGCTAAGTGAGTGTAAGGGATGCTAAGTGAGTGTAAGGGAGGCTTAAGTGAGTGTAAGGGAGGCTTAAGTGAGTGTAAGGGAGGCTAAGTGAGTGTAAGGGAGGCTTAAGTGAGTGTAAGGGAGGCTAAGTGAGTGTAAGGGAGGCTTAAGTGAGTGTAAGGGAGGCTAAGTGAGTGTAAGGGATGCTAAGTGAGTGTAAGGGAGGCTTAAGTGAGTGTAAGGGAGGCTTAAGTGAGTGTAAGGGAGGCTAAGTGAGTGTAAGGGAGGCTAAGTGAGTGTAAGGGATGCTAAGTGAGTGTAAGGGAGGCTAAGTGAGTGTAAGGGATGCTAAGTGAGTGTAAGGGAGGCTTAAGTGAGTGTAAGGGATGCTAAGTGAGTGTAAGGGAGGCTAAGTGAGTGTAAGGGATGCTAAGTGAGTGTAAGGGAGGCTTAAGTGGGTGTAAGGGAGGCTAAGTGAGTGTAAGGGAGGCTAAGTGAGTGTAAGGGATGCTAAGTGAGTGTAAGGGAGGCTTAAGTGGGTGTAAGGGAGGCTAAGTGAGTGTAAGGGAGGCTTAAGTGAGTGTAAGGGAGGCTAAGTGAGTGTAAGGGAGGCTTAAGTGGGTGTAAGGGAGGCTAAGTGAGTGTAAGGGATGCTAAGTGAGTGTAAGGGAGGCTTAAGTGGGTGTAAGGGAGGCTAAAGTGGGTGTAAGGGATGCTAAGTGAGTGTAAGGGAGGCTTAAGTGGGTGTAAGGGAGGCTAAGTGAGTGTAAGGGATGCTAAGTGAGTGTAAGGGAGGCTAAGTGAGTGTAAGGGAGGCTTAAGTGGGTGTAAGGGAGGCTTAAGTGGGTGTAAGGGATGCTAAGTGAGTGTAAGGGAGGCTTAAGTGGGTGTAAGGGAGGCTAAGTGAGTGTAAGGGATGCTAAGTGAGTGTAAGGGAGGCTAAGTGAGTGTAAGGGAGGCTTAAGTGGGTGTAAGGGAGGCTAAGTGAGTGTAAGGGAGGCTAAGTGAGTGTAAGGGATGCTAAGTGAGTGTAAGGGAGGCTAAGTGAGTGTAAGGGAGGCTAAGTGAGTGTAAGGGATGCTAAGTGAGTGTAAGGGAGGCTTAAGTGAGTGTAAGGGAGGCTTAAGTGAGTGTAAGGGAGGCTAAGTGAGTGTAAGGGAGGCTTAAGTGAGTGTAAGGGAGGCTAAGTGAGTGTAAGGGAGGCTTAAGTGAGTGTAAGGGAGGCTAAGTGAGTGTAAGGGATGCTAAGTGAGTGTAAGGGAGGCTTAAGTGAGTGTAAGGGAGGCTTAAGTGAGTGTAAGGGAGGCTAAGTGAGTGTAAGGGAGGCTAAGTGAGTGTAAGGGATGCTAAGTGAGTGTAAGGGAGGCTAAGTGAGTGTAAGGGATGCTAAGTGAGTGTAAGGGAGGCTTAAGTGAGTGTAAGGGATGCTAAGTGAGTGTAAGGGATGCTAAGTGAGTGTAAGGGAGGCTTAAGTGAGTGTAAGGGAGGCTAAGTGAGTGTAAGGGATGCTAAGTGAGTGTAAGGGAGGCTAAGTGAGTGTAAGGGATGCTAAGTGAGTGTAAGGGAGGCTTAAGTGAGTGTAAGGGAGGCTAAGTGAGTGTAAGGGAGGCTAACGCCTGCATTCTAAAAGCTCACTCACACTCACACTCAATGAGTGGACGCTCAAACTCAATGAGTGCAACTCACCACTCAATGAGTGTCCACTCACACTCACTGAGTATAATGCTACACTCACACTTCAACCATTCAAAGACACCACTCACACTCAAGTGAATCGCAGATGTGGAGTGAAGTGTGAGTGAGAGGTATACGTCCCTTGAGCTGCACTCATGTGTACTTAGTCACAACAAGATGGCGGAGAGGTGGCTAAATAGGTTAGAATGTTTGGATAATATTGCAACAAACAACCGAAATAAACGAAAACCATATAGGTTTGATTATGGGAAATATGATGAGGAGCAATTCCGGAGCAGATACCGGTTAACTAAGGCTGGATTTCGTGAGTTATTGGAAATAATCAAGGCAGACATCTCTGCACACAACGACCGAGGAAAACCCGTTCCTGCTGATATTCAACTATTGTTGACGCTGCGGTTTTATGCCACGGGTACATTCCAGCTAGCATGCGGAGACTTGTGTGATGTTTCACAGCCATCAGCAAGTCGGATTATTAAACGTGTGTCCGAGTCCATCGCACGTTTAAAGGATAACTACATTACCTTTCCGGCAGATGAAATGCTTGATCAACTCAAACGTGATTTCTGGCGAATTTGTGCATTTCCTAGTGTTGTGGGTGCAATTGACTGTACTCATATAAAGATACCATGCCCGGGGGGTGCTAATGCTGAACTATTTCGAAATCGAAAAGGATACTTCTCAATCAACGTTCAAGCTGTGTGCGGACCCACGTTAGAAATGTTAAATATTGTTGCTCGTTGGCCAGGTAGCGTCCACGACGCCAGAATTTTCGATAACAGTCGCATTTGTGCACAATTCGAACATGGTGATATCCCTGGCATCAATTACTTGGTGATAGCGGTTACCCATGCCGGCCATATCTCATGACACCACTACTTAATCCGCAGACCCGACCACAACACGCATATAATGTGGCTCAAATACGTACACGAAATACAGTGGAGCGGATGTTTGGCACATGGAAGAGGTTGTTCCCATGTCTATCAACGACCCTGCGTACAAAACTGCAAACGACGCTAACTGTCATTGTCGCTACAGGTGTGTTGTACAACTATATAAGAAGCCGACATGACCCTATTGACGAACCCGAGCATATTCCGGCTGCTGAGGAAGGCGTACCTGATATGCCTGATGGTGAACGGCGTTTGGGAAATGCTGTGCGTCAAGCCCTGATCGTGCAACATTTCACATAATGTCTGAACAACTTATCCCATTTAATAACACAATTAATATACAGGTATTACATATTCTCTAATAACACAACTTAATTCCGCCCAGAACATGCAAGAGAATACACGCGTGTACATTTTAGCCGTTATTTACGTCATTAATGTTGGTAGCTAGTTTTGCTTCCTAGCCCGTGTGTTTGGTCTAGGTTGTTCCTCCTGTGTTGTTTTCATGGCCTTCGTCATCGTCTCCCAATATTGCCCTTCCGTTTCCGCCCTCCCAATATTTTCCACTTCCATTTTCCGTTTGTGTGCAATTACGATGTTCGTTTTCTTGATATCCAGGATCTCCATCTCCGCCTCATGCTGTTTGGTTTGCATATCCAAACAACGTGCCTGGGCCGCGGATATTTGCGCTTTTTTGGGCAAGGACGGTGTTAGCGCCGCCTCAACGACACATGACGGCAATTCATGTTGGTTTGGTGTAACTGATGTTGTCGCTTCTGCATCAATTTCATCGTCGTCGTGTTCTATAAATGCACCAATAAAACAAATCATATTAGCTTGTGTTGATGTTTACAACATGGAATATAATAGATCGGATGGTGCAATTATATCACACCTGGATAATGTTTTATAGCATTGTCATACCTGTTTCATAATTATCGTCGTCAAACGGGTTAATTAGGCTGTCTATTTGAGCGGGAATAATAGAGGCAACAGCCGCAGCTTCGTCGTCTTGGTTGGATGTTGAGGGGCCACCACCAGTTAATTTACACTCTCTCCTCTCTTTAGCCAGTTGTTTCTTGGCACGGGCCTTTAAATTTTCCCAACATTTTTTTAACTGCTTCGCATCCCTCTTAGTCACACCTGACTGGGAATTGAACTCTTCGGATACAGCTTCCCACGCGCTGTTTTTCTTTTTTATCGTTCTGTAATCGTTCCTTTTATTTTCTATCAGATCTTTGTGCTTTCGCACTAACTCCGTTACAAGCGCCTTTTCTAATTGCGAATAATATTGTCTGCTGTCAGACATCTTGTGCAGCACCGCAGTACGAATGCAATTGATGATTCTACAACATGCCTATATGGTACTTCCCAACCTCATCAATATTCAACGTTATACACACACTCCAGCAAGTCACACTCGAGCGACCTCTATGAATGCAAATCTGCCTAATAATTTCAAGCGTGAGTGCTCCCTCGTTGAGTGGACACTCACACTCATACTCCACTCTCACTCACACTTCAGTTCTACTTGAGTGCATCTCACTGGAGCGTAACTCAAGTGTGAGTGTGAGCGAGCTTTTAGAATGCAGGCGTAAGTGAGTGTAAGGGAGGCTAAGTGAGTGTAAGGGAGGCTTAAGTGGGTGTAAGGGAGGCTAAGTGAGTGTAAGGGATGCTAAGTGAGTGTAAGGGATGCTAAGTGAGTGTAAGGGAGGCTTAAGTGAGTGTAAGGGAGGCTAAGTGAGTGTAAGGGATGCTAAGTGAGTGTAAGGGAGGCTTAAGTGAGTGTAAGGGATGCTAAGTGAGTGTAAGGGATGCTAAGTGAGTGTAAGGGAGGCTTAAGTGAGTGTAAGGGAGGCTAAGTGAGTGTAAGGGATGCTAAGTGAGTGTAAGGGAGGCTAAGTGAGTGTAAGGGATGCTAAGTGAGTGTAAGGGATGCTAAGTGAGTGTAAGGGAGGCTTAAGTGAGTGTAAGGGAGGCTAAGTGAGTGTAAGGGAGGCTAAGTGAGTGTAAGGGAGGCTAAGTGAGTGTAAGGGAGGCTTAAGTGAGTGTAAGGGAGGCTAAGTGAGTGTAAGGGATGCTAAGTGAGTGTAAGGGATGCTAAGTGAGTGTAAGGGAGGCTTAAGTGAGTGTAAGGGAGGCTAAGTGAGTGTAAGGGAGGCTAAGTGAGTGTAAGGGAGGCTTAAGTGAGTGTAAGGGAGGCTTAAGTGAGTGTAAGGGAGGCTAAGTGAGTGTAATTGGGAGGCTAAGTGAGTGTAAGGGAGGCTAAGTGAGTGTAAGGGAGGCTTAAGTGAGTGTAAGGGAGGCTAAGTGAGTGTAAGGGATGCTAAGTGAGTGTAAGGGATGCTAAGTGAGTGTAAGGGAGGCTTAAGTGAGTGTAAGGGAGGCTAAGTGAGTGTAAGGGATGCTAAGTGAGTGTAAGGGAGGCTTAAGTGAGTGTAAGGGATGCTAAGTGAGTGTAAGGGATGCTAAGTGAGTGTAAGGGAGGCTTAAGTGAGTGTAAGGGAGGCTAAGTGAGTGTAAGGGATGCTAAGTGAGTGTAAGGGAGGCTAAGTGAGTGTAAGGGATGCTAAGTGAGTGTAAGGGATGCTAAGTGAGTGTAAGGGAGGCTTAAGTGAGTGTAAGGGAGGCTAAGTGAGTGTAAGGGATGCTAAGTGAGTGTAAGGGATGCTAAGTGAGTGTAAGGGAGGCTAAGTGAGTGTAAGGGATGCTAAGTGAGTGTAAGGGATGCTAAGTGAGTGTAAGGGAGGCTTAAGTGAGTGTAAGGGAGGCTAAGTGAGTGTAAGGGATGCTAAGTGAGTGTAAGGGATGCTAAGTGAGTGTAAGGGAGGCTAAGTGAGTGTAAGGGAGGCTTAAGTGAGTGTAAGGGAGGCTAAGTGAGTGTAATGGTGCTAAGTGGTTCTAAGAGTGTCTAAGGGAGGCTAATTAGTGAGGCTAAGTGAGTGTCTAAGGGAGGCTAAGTGAGTGTGAGGGCAGGGGCGTAGGAAGCTTTGTAAACTTGGGGGGGCCGACCAAAGCAAAATTTTCGTTGTACCTGTCAGTGACGAAGCTAGTCCCAAATGGGTGGTCATGATAACTATTAATCCGAGCGCCGTGGGCGTGAGGCTTTCTGGGAGGGTCCGGGGGTATGCCCCCGAAAAATTTTGAAATTTAGATTCCCGCAAATGGCATTTCCTCCATTCTGAGCGGTGATTTTTCAGCTCAGAAGTTTATAAAATTTCATATTTAGGACTGTGGTGGCCCCAAGCAGGCCCCAAACAATGACACATTCTGCTCTCCCGCTGTGAGCAGTGGGCCCCCAATGGAATAGTTTCCCGGGAACCACTGACAACATATATTAATGGAATGGTCAGCGAGTCCGACATGGACATTCCGGACGTTTTTTCATCCGGGTTACCTTTTAGCCTCAATCATTCCGCAATTTCCGCCCTTCTGCTCAGTTAAAAAAGAAAGCCTACTAGAGTAGGGCTGCGTAAACTAGAGAAATATTAGTACTTTAGTTGAGTAAAACACTCGGGTTAACATACATAACATGACAGTTTAACAGAACATTAACAGGAAGATGTTGTTTTCGAACTTCTACTTTCGAATTCAATTTTTTTGCTTCAATTTTTCTTTCAAATTCAATTATTATTTGGGGAGGCCGAAAGCTATTCCGCTCCCCTATTATAATATTGGGGGGGGGGGGCGCGGCCCCCCGGCCCCCCTGTTTCCTACGCCCCTGTGCGAGGGGGCTAAGTGAGTGTAAGGGATGCTAAGTGGGTGTAAGGGAGGCTAAGTGAGTGTAAGGGAGGCTAAATGAGTGTAAGGGAGGCTAAGTGAGTGTAAGGGAGGCTAAGTGGATGTAAGGGATGCTAAGTGAGTGTAAGGGAGGCTAAGTGAGTGTAGGGGAGACTAAGTGGATGTAAGGGAGGCTAAGTGGATCTAAGAGTGTCTAAGGGAGGCTAAGTGAGTGTAAGGGAGGCTAAGTGAGTGTAAGGGAGGCTAAGTGGATGTAAGGGATGCTAGATCTAACTGGGAGGCTTAAAGTGGGCTGGAGCGAGGGATGCCAAGGGAGACTAATGGATCGTGTAAACGGATAAGTAAGGTAAGGGACCTAATGTAGGTGGATTTATTGTATAGTGCCGGATCCACTATATGGCGGTACTAAACCACTATATGACCCTAACATGATGTACCTATTTTAATAATTAGGGTTGTGTATTTTTTGTTTTATTCAACATACAAGTAAAACAACAGCATCGAGTCATTTGTATTTTGTTAGATTTTGTTATTTGTACACAGACAGTTGTTATTTTTACATAGACAATTGGTCAGAAGAATCATTTATCATAGTTTTAATGGACGTAATAGACCCAATTTTTGTACTGTTTTGGACAAACTACTTTGTATCTCTTCTCCCCTCGACGATAGCCATTTTGCACCATTGCTTGCCTTTGTGCAAGCTACCATTTCATTATAACAGAAATGTTCCTGCTTTCTCTTTGGAATATACTTTATCACAACAGAGTGATACTGCAGCTCTAACTCATGAAGAATGGTATGGAAGCTCACACAGCTAGCCATTCTGGATCACAATAATAATTATAATGTGAAAAGAAAGCAGGCAGTAGTGCAAAATGGCTCTCGTGGAGAATAAGATGCAAAGTAGTTTGTCCAAAACAGTACAAAAATTATAATACCACTTATTTCCCTAAATATGCAATAGCTGTTCAAGGCACCTCACAATCATAATATTAAATAATAGCCATTAACAACTGTCTATGTACAAATAACAAAATCTAACAAAATACAAATGACTCGATGCTCTTTAATACATGTATGTTAAATAAAACAATAAAAAATATATAACCCTAATTGTTAAAATAACAAATAAGAAAAATACAACATGAATATACCAAGATTGACTGAAAGCTTACAAAAATTGGGTGGCAAAACAAATCAAGGAGCAAGTAGGCAGTGTAGAGATACAAATCGAAATATAAAAAGTTGGTGTACTGCCTAAATATGATTTATACGAGGTCAAATATTGTGTGCGAAAGCCCTTCGTTAGAGAGTCTAGAACGTATCTCTGGTACAGAGATAAATACGAATGAATTATTAAGTATTTACAGACGTGAATAAAACTATAAATATAACTCACCATAACAATTTGTCGAGCAAAAGCTACATATATCTTCGTCTGGTTCTTTCAATTCGGCCTCCAGCCGACCAGAGTCTGCTGTAAGAGTCTCGTCTCGGTTGAAATCGATAACCCTAAACTTCTTCTGGGTTCTCGCCTGGGGAACTAGAAGAACTTAAACTAGAATAATCGTCGTCAGATGAACGCTAAACAACGACACTCGTTGTAATCGCCTACAAAACACAACTTGTTGTTGGACTAGAGTTCCCCTTTAACTACTCTTCAAGATTATTATTAAAGAATTGTGATTCCACACCCGCAACTTGCAAACAAAAAAGACTCAAAGAATACAGAAATATCAAGACTAGTTCACAAACCTACAATCAGTGACATTATTATTGGGACACTTCACTGAAAATATTCATTACTCCTGTTTGCCCCCTATTCAATGTTGGATAAAGAAAAACACGTTTCTATTTCATCGTACCATTGCTGTTTGTTTCTCAACCGATTAGTACAACATTGAAAAGGGGGGAGGGGGTTCAAGGGGTAAAGTTAAAACATTTTGGTAAAAAAATCGATTCATTTGCTGTGTCCCAGGTTTTTTTGTCACTGATTGTCTGATTAAAAAACTTCATTTATTGCATACAAATTCCGTATTATTACATTACAATTGCCAATAAAAAATAAAGTTTTTCGGTTTGGGACATTAACTAGATGTGCTAACATTATTTTAAAGCAGATTGTTTGTTGTTTTTCCCGGAACTTTGTTTCTTCAATGCAATTAAGCAGAAATATGAAACCTTCATGATGACATGTTAGTTAAAGCACATGCGCCTGCAAAATGCGACGCAAATACAAAGTTATTCGTTTCATATTAGAATGCCACATGGGCATTCGAAATGATACAATCTATTTTCTATGACAAACTGCTACAAAAAGCTATTAATAATATGGAATGTGGTTGAATTTCAGTCACGTAATATTCCTCGGGTGAACGATATATGCCGTTTATGTCAATCCTTTCACAAACAGCTTGCGCATGTTATACTATCCCTTGCGTTCTATTTCCTGTTGAATTTTTGATATTACAATATTAGTGGTAATGAACAACCAGTATGAACATTCTTCATTGCGCACAGAATCAGTAGAACTGCGTTTGAGAGAAACGCTCAAGGTTTATATGGCCATTTAAAGTCATTGAAATCGTTTATATAGAAAGTTCTCAATTTCTAAACTAAACGCTCGCAGGCACAATAACAGGAAATGCCCTCTGAGCGGCATATTTCTCTCGCTAGGAAAAGTTCATCCCCAATTAAAGGGCAGTAAAAAAGACCAAGTAGCAAAGTAAACAATGTATGATACTGATATTGTTCTTTGGAAACGATTTTACTCAAGTAACCATATCAAAAGTTCTATATTTTACAAGTTAGCACAAGTAACCACAAGTAACCACAAGTAACCATGG
The DNA here is from genome assembly GCA_035772405.1 of Chrysogorgia sp. JL179-B06. Lineage (NCBI taxonomy): Eukaryota > Metazoa > Cnidaria > Anthozoa > Scleralcyonacea > Chrysogorgiidae > Chrysogorgia > Chrysogorgia sp. JL179-B06. Next base: position 3,458,074 of record JAYKKM010000035.1, on the reverse strand, counting down.
CAAATTAAAATAAATTAGATTATCATTCTATATTTTTAGAATGTTCGTGGTAACTTGTGGTTACTTGTGCAAATTTTATCATAAATAGCTGGTTACTTGTGTGAATTAAGTATTATTTGAATTCCAGTAATCGTAAGCGGTATATAATTCGCAAGGAAAAAGTAACTTGCAGTTGCGAATGCAATGGCCATGTAACGTGAAACTTATGCCCTGCAGGAAGCCTTAGTAACTTTGCAAATGCTTGACAAAAGTGTTAGTTCATGAGTGTAGTGATCTTTAATTTGCGCTACTATGCGAAGTAAGAATAGTGTTGATCAGTTTTTCGCGTACTGTATAGTTACGCACGGATGTGCGCAAGCGATAACAGGCTTGTTTATTATTTCATTCCCAGAACAATACGAGAGGTTTTAAAGCCAAATTTTCGCTGTCAACTTACAGTATATGTATATCGGCAATTTTTTTAGTCAAAATTCCCAGAGTGTTTGCTCCTATACATGTCCTAATGCCATTTTTGCCATTTGAAAACTATTTCCAAAACAAATTATAAAATGCTTAACGTGTATTTTTCAGACAGTCTGATTAAAAAACTTCATTTATTGCATACAAATTCCGTATTATTACATTACAATTGCCAATAAAAAATAAAGTTTTTCGGTTTGGGACATTAACTAGATGTGCTAACATTATTTTAAAGCAGATTGTTTGTTGTTTTTCCCGGAACTTTGTTTCTTCAATGCAATTAAGCAGAAATATGAAACCTTCATGATGACATGTTAGTTAAAGCACATGCGCCTGCAAAATGCGACGCAAATACAAAGTTATTCGTTTCATATTAGAATGCCACATGGGCATTCGAAATGATACAATCTATTTTCTATGACAAACTGCTACAAAAAGCTATTAATAATATGGAATGTGGTTGAATTTCAGTCACGTTGAATTTCAGTCACGTAATATTCCTCGGGTGAACGATATATGCCGTTTATGTCAATCCTTTCACAAACAGCTTGCGCATGTTATAGGCCTACTATCCCTTGCGTTCTATTTCCTGTTGAATTTTTGATATTACAATATTAGTGGTAATGAACAACCAGTATGAACATTCTTCATTGCGCACAGAATCAGTAGAACTGCGTTTGAGAGAAACGCTCAAGGTTTATATGGCCATTTAAAGTCATTGAAATCGTTTATATAGAAAGTTCTCAATTTCTAAACTAAACGCTCGCAGGCACAATAACAGGAAATGCCCTCTGAGCGGCATATTTCTCTCGCTAGGAAAAGTTCATCCCCAATTAAAGGGCAGTAAAAAAGACCAAGTAGCAAAGTAAACAATGTATGATACTGATATTGTTCTTTGGAAACGATTTTACTCAAGTAACCATATCAAAAGTTCTATATTTTACAAGTTAGCACAAGTAACCACAAGTAACCACAAGTAACCATGGCAAATTAAAATAAATTAGATTATCATTCTATATTTTTAGAATGTTCGTGGTTACTTGTGGTAACTTGTGGTTACTTGTGGTTACTTGTGCAAATTTTATCATAAATAGCTGGTTACTTGTGTGAATTAAGTATTATTTGAATTCCAGTAATCGTAAGCGGTATATAATTCGCAAGGAAAAAGTAACTTGCAGTTGCGAATGCAATGGCCATGTAACGTGAAACTTATGCCCTGCAGGAAGCCTTAGTAACTTTGCAAATGCTTGACAAAAGTGCTAGTTCATGAGTGTAGTGATCTTTAATTTGCGCTACTATGCGAAGTAAGAATAGTGTTGATCAGTTTTTCGCGTACTGTATAGTTACGCACGGATGTGCGCAAGCGATAACAGGCTTGTTTATTATTTCATTCCCAGAACAATACGAGAGGTTTTAAAGCCAAATTTTCGCTGTCAACTTACAGTATATGTATATCGGCAATTTTTTTAGTCAAAATTCCCAGAGTGTTTGCTCCTATACATGTCCTAATGCCATTTTTGCCATTTGAAAACTATTTCCAAAACAAATTATAAAATGCTTAACGTGTATTTTTCAGACAGTCCGATTAAAAAACTTCATTTATTGCATACAAATTCCGTATTATTACATTACAATTGCCAATAAAAAATAAAGTTTTTCGGTTTGGGACATTAACTAGATGTGCTAACATTATTTTAAAGCAGATTGTTTGTTGTTTTTCCCGGAACTTTGTTTCTTCAATGCAATTAAGCAGAAATATGAAACCTTCATGATGACATGTTAGTTAAATGCCACATGGGCATTCGAAATGATACAATCTATTTTCTATGACAAACTGCTACAAAAAGCTATTAATAATATGGAATGTGGTTGAATTTCAGTCACGTAATATTCCTCGGGTGAACGATATGCCGTTTATGTCAATCCTTTCACAAACAGCTTGCGCATGTTATACTATCCCTTGCGTTATATTTCCTGTTGAATTTTTGATATTACAATATTAGTGGTAATGAACAACCAGTATGAACATTCTTCATTGCGCACAGAATCAGTAGAACTGCGTTTGAGAGAAACGCTCAAGGTTTATATGGCCATTTAAAGTCATTGAAATCGTTTATATAGAAAGTTCTCAATTTCTAAACTAAACGCTCGCAGGCACAATAATAGGAAATGCCCTCTGAGCGGCATATTTCTCTCGCTAGGAAAAGTTCATTCCCAATTAAAGGGCAGTAAAAAAGACCAAGTAGCAAAGTAAACAATGTATGATACTGATATTGTTCTTTGGAAACGATTTTACTCAAGTAACCATATCAAAAGTTCTATATTTTACAAGTTAGCACAAGTAACCACAAGTAACCATGGCAAATTAAAATAAATTAGATTATCATTCTATATTTTTAGAATGTTCGTGGTTACTTGTGGTTACTTGTGGTTACTTGTGCAAATTTTATCATAAATAGCTGGTTACTTGTGTGAATTAAGTATTATTTGAATTCCAGTAATCGTAAGGTATATAATTCGCAAGGAAAAAGTAACTTGCAGTTGCGAATGCAATGGCCATGTAACGTGAAACTTATGCCCTGCAGGAAGCCTTAGTAACTTTGCAAATGCTTGACAAAAGTGTTAGTTCATGAGTGTAGTGATCTTTAATTTGCGCTACTATGCGAAGTAAGAATAGTGTTGATCAGTTTTTCGCGTACTGTATAGTTACGCACGGATGTGCGCAACCGATAACAGGCTTGTTTATTATTTCATTCCCAGAACAATACGAGAGGTTTTAAAGCCAAATTTTCGCTGTCAACTTACAGTATATGTATATCGGCAATTTTTTTAGTCAAAATTCCCAGAGTGTTTGCTCCTATACATGTCCTAATGCCATTTTTGCCATTTGAAAACTATTTCCAAAACAAATTATAAAATGCTTAACGTGTATTTTTCAGACAATCAGTGACATTATTATTGGGACACTTCACTGAAAATATTCATTACTCCCCTTGCCCCCTATTCAATGTTGGATAAAGAAAAACACGTTTCTATTTCATCGTACCATTGCTGTTTGTTTCTCAACCGATTAGTACAACATTGAAAAGGGGGGAGAGGGCTCAAGGGGTAAAGTTAAAACATTTTGGTAAAAAAATCGATTCATTTGATGTGTCCCAGGTTTTTTTGTCACTGATTGTAGGTAGTAAGGTAGTGTCACATTACGAACCAGGGCCTGGTGCCATACTTCAAAATAAGTCTCTATTTAAAGTACCCCTATGATCAAATTTTTGGTATCCCGAATTTTTACATATTTGTAAAGAGCATGGTGTTTTTACTTAACTTGCCAAATTTAAAGCAATTGCGAGCATGGGAATTAGTCGCCTTTTCAGACTGTTTTTATACGAGAAGTATATGGCTGTCATTATTCGAACATGTTCCGGGCGCTTAGGTTGCGATTAGAGGAAGTGACACTCGACACGTGGCGTAACTTGTCGTATAATTTCCATAAAGCTGACGTCACAAACACATACTCTGCTGTGGAATCGCGGGCTCGTCTGCAATAAATAAAGACGTATTATGCACAGAACAAATCGAAGGTGTAACATCCCCCGGGCAAGGGTCGGGCATCTGCAGTTGTTCATGTTCCCGGGAGGCGGGAATTTGGTGTAAGCAAAACTCATTGTGGTGGGGCACTTGATTCCCCCTACTGTAGGGAAGGGGATTTTACCGGTTAGCTGTTACCAGTGTTGACTATTTTGTAGACCTAACAACCTAACACGAAGTGCCACAGGGTGCCCATCTCTGAGTTCAGTTTTAGGTCAAAAGGTGTTTTTCCGGTCACAACATCAACTGATTGCAGAATAGCCTCAGCCCTGAGAAAATCCGTTAAAAAACATTGAAATAAGCGAGAAATCAACGTTTGAAAATTAGGTGAACTGGGCACTAGTTTAAGAGGGCCGCAAAGGAGTGTGGGTAGCTAGGCAACGAGCTGCGCATTGAAATTTCCATGCACCGGCAAGAACAACATCCGCGAGACAGCAGTCAGGATACGGAAAGACTAGGAATTAATCAATTACGCAACAACCCGGCCTCGCCCGCTTACTGTTTTAAACTTTTTATAGCGTATTGTTGCTTACAGTATATACTTCTTTTACTTGAATTTGGTAATAAAAAGCCCATTTCAACTTAATAAATTTTCAGTGGACAATATCTCTGAGAGTTTTGTGTTGTCTGAATTTAATTGTTTCATAGGACATCAAAATAAATAACTAAGAAACTCCTGAACATTAACCGCTGACTAGTTAGTACGTCCCAGACTTCCACAAAACTCAGATGAAAGCTACAGTTGAAAAATAACTTTGAAACACATAAAAGCGTAATTTAGTTATACATTTGACAAAAAAAACATAAAACCGGCCAAAAATTCAAAATTATGCTAGCAGTGCTTTTTTGAGAAAAAGTACTAAAAAATGCTTTCGGGAAAGGCCTACTCTCGTCCCCAGGACGCGGGATGATGGTGGAGGCTGTGTCACATGCCTCAGTTTCGCAAAGCCTGTTGGTGCCATATCTCGACCCCAAAAAAATAAAAATAAAAACACCGAAACCTAGACTCGGCTACCACAGGTTCTTTTCAATATCGGCTATTTGGTGAGGTCGGTTTTTCAAAGAGGCCCTTAAACCAACAATTATGTGTACAGTGTACTATAAGCTAAAATATTAAAAAAAATTAAAAAATGGTACAATAAATCAAAACAAGTCAAGTACAACACTTTCGGCGTACTTTCCCTACCCAAGTAAGTATAAGGAATATGATTTTTTGTCTGCCAGAAACATTAATTATCTTGAATGATAAAAAATATTTCCATTTCACTATTTATGAGATTGCTGATAACAATTATTTAATTATTGGAATTTGGAAATTACAGCATCCTTGGGACCCAGTTATAATTGTTTATGCCTAATGTCAAAGTTCAAATTACAATGCTCGTGTACTCCTCAACAGAATCAATGCAATATGCAAGCTAATTTGCCAAACTATGCTTTTTCTAGTTTTAAATCTACCTGCTACTATGCCAATTTTTTTCTATGCCAATTTTGTTCTGTTTTCAGAACAACATTTGCATTTAAACTGCAGTTAATTCCCTATTCGGCACGCGTTTCTGTAACGGCTAGTAGGTGTTAATAGAAAAATCCAGTAGACACATGTACGCACTGCGTAGCTATTTTGTGGATTTGTAGTGTACAATCGATTCCACGAGGAAATTCTTGGTCACTACGAAATTTCACCACATCTTCTCTTCTGGCACCAGCTTCTATTTCTCGTAGGGTTGTCGTTGCTGCCATGCCAACATAGATTTTCTCTGCATGGGGTACGTGAAAGTGAAAGCGACTACACGATAATCTCCTTTGGCGTTGTATATATCTTTAACATGATCCATGGTCATAAAATTGCTTGCGATTGATCTTACGAGCCCTTCTACTTCTGGCTTAAGACTTTGAAGGAGGGGTCTTTCACTTTGGGAGAGAATATTGAAGGAATTAAAGCGCTCAAGCTGGTAGCTGAGAAATTCCAGGTATGCCAATGTGAACTTGTTTTGGAGTGATTTGTGTTGGAATGTTGGAATGCGTCGGATCGTCATTAACGACAAACACGAAATAATGCCCCAATGCTTCATACTGAGACAGCCAACGTGTTTGAGCATTCTGCTAGACCTGGAAATAGTGGTGTATCCTGGGACCTCGTTCCAAGAAAATATTTTAGTTGTAAGAAAGTTTTGGGCTGGCAAGTCACAACTCCCACTCCCAACTTAACTACTTAAGCCCCAGGCTTAGAACACACGTGGCCTGTGGGCACTAGTCAGTACCGCAGTGGGCTTGTCACCGTGTAGGTTAGTCTGTGAGTGTGACAGTTTATGCACCCACACAAGTACACAACTACTTAAACTCTAAAGATAAAAGATTATTCAATTCAATGGATTTTGCTAGTGCTAATAGCAAATTGCTAGGCACGGCTTTATTAACGATTATTTTAGATTTTTAGACCTGCGAAACGTAGCGCGACCATCATGTTTTCAAAGAAATTATTTGGTCCTTAGCGTACGATCCAAGAAAGGTTGGAATTATTTCCAGGTCTGGGTTCTGCATCGAAGAAACTTTGGAATTGTTTGTAGCCTCTTGCCTCTTCGACGAACGGTGAAAACGTGCATAAATGTCTCCATAGATCTTCTAATCCCTTCGGCAACATCTTTGCCGCATAAGACACCAAATGGATCAGCTGGCATGAGCATTTCACCACGTACACGTTTTTGTACTCTGATTTCAATTGCTGGGAAACTGAATTTCGCTCTCCAAACATGACGTTAATGGTATCTGATGAGTAACCAATTATGTTCTCCATCGGAATATGTAGCTCAGAAAACGTGTTTTTTAATTATTCCGAGTAAATTCCTTGAGCGGTGCCTTCTTCGACTTCAACCATATCCGATAAAAAATGCTTTGACTCAAACGAGTTCATGTCAAAATAAGTCGTCAAAATGGCATGCTCGGCTTGGAGGTACTTTAAGTCCGTAGCTTCATCGATGATGAAACTGAACTTCTGCGATCGCAATGTAGAAACAGCTTGGTGCAAATAGTCGAATCCCAGCACTTGGCGAATGACGTTCGTGGCTTTTTGCTTTCCAAGCTTTACGGTTTTCAAGGCATCGTCGCGTGGGAAAAGAGATTGTAGAAGCTCTGCAAGACCGTCGGACAGAGATATCGGCAAATTGTGTTCAGCAAGGAAAGCACACAGCTTAATTTCCATCGACTTTGCACGATCGTTACTTTGACTTGCGGCCCTGTTTGAGGCTTGGTTCTTCACGTGGCTTTTACTCTTCATGTGCTGTTGTAATCCCGTCTTCGTGCAATTCAATACCTTATCACACGTTTTGCAGTAAGGTTTCAGCTTACCATCACTGCCGATTTTCTTGCCCAGTCACATCTTAAATTCGCCGCGACTTAGCCAACGTATTAACAAATACCTGACCTTTTTTACTCGCCTTTGTACCAGTTTGCAAGGGAAGTGGTACTGGAGCCCCATCACTAACCTCATCTTCTGACGAGGACCAGGTTGATTCTGGAGGAACTCGAGTCAATCTCAATTAAACATTAGCGACTTTGAGCAGGCCTGCGAGACGTAATGTGGAGTAGGAGATTGGCACGAGGCGTTTTTGATTTTAGGCGGGAAATTTAGCTTGAGCGGCAAAAACAAAAACGAAAACCATAACGAAAACGATGGAGGAATTGACGTATTTATATTGTGAAAATATTATCGACGAAGAGGAGTTCGCTTTGCTGTATGATATAAAAAGAAAGGTGAATCTTTACATACCACATCAGACCGTACCGAAATTTGATTTGGATAAACTTTCAGATGATGAGTCTTAATTTTTTCCGTTTTTATAAAGACGACATCAACCGATTAATGCTTTGCAATTACCTGATAAAATCGTCTGCCCAAACCGAACTGTAGTTTCATCAGTTGAAGGCTTGTGTGTTCTATTACGCAGATTCTCCTATCCCTGTAGATATAGTGATATGGTGGCTGGTTTTGGAAGATCAATTGCAGAGCTATGTTACATCACCGATAAAATGGTAGACATCTTACACAACAAATATGGTCATCTTTTAATATCTTTTGAGCGCTTAAAAGGTACGCTGATGCTATTCATGACAAGGGGGCAGCTCTAGATAATTGCTGGGGGTTTATTGATGGTACTGTCCGTCCCATTTGTCGCCCACCGCGGATGAACCAAAAAACAGTGTACAATGGTCACAAGAGGGTCCTCTTATTGCAAACCTCCATGGTCCAGTAGGTAAGGTGTATGTACTGTATATATATATATATATATATATATATACACACATAGTGTGTGTGGTATCATTTTGCTAACAAAAACCTAATTATTTGTGTCATGGAAAAATTGTTGGACTATCACCTGCCTGGATTGCCAATAGCCATCCTCCCTATTTTGTGCCCCATGGCTTTTGAAATCATTTTTGGAAAAACATCACCTGGTTTTTTAACATTGGAAATCCCATGTTATAACATGTGCCCCCTCCTGGAATTTCCATAGCCCAACCTAGGTGAATTTAATGATAGCCAATGTAGATGTTCTTCATAAATCTTTATAGGGCTTCGGTGGTCTAGTGGTCAGGGCCACTGCCTCCCACCTCTGAATCCTGTGTTCGGACATTTGATCGCACGTGGAAAGAGTTGGTCAACACTCTGCCGAAAGTCGTGGGTTTTCTCCGGGTTCTCCGGTTTCCTCCCACAGGGAAGTTGACAGGGCGGGTTAGGATAAATAGTTAGGATAACTAATGATGATAAAAACTGTAAAAATAAATAGTGAAGGTTAATTGATTGGGGTACTGGGTACTGAATATAATAGAATAAATTATCGATGTTGTGAAGCGCATTTGATCATATACATTATGCTAATTTGCGCTATATAAATAGTAAACATTAAAAATAGTAAACATTATAGCCTAAGTGGTCATGAGTACTGTAATAATAAAAATATTGCAAATGGGGCCTGGTTTCTTCAAAATTCAAGACATTGTCTTCATATTTCAGAAGGGAAAAGACATGATGCAAGAATGCTCACAATGTCTGGATTTCTTGATCAGTTGCAACAACACTCATTTGCTCCTGATGGTACCTTTATGCTTGTATGGTGATCCAGCTTATCCGTAACTTATACGCGATGGGGTTTAATAGTTATAACAGGTCATGTGTCTCTCCCACGAGTCTCCAGCTGGTGAAATCGATAAGTTTTACGGTTTCCTTTGATTTCTCGACGATTTTCTCCAAGTAAGGCGAATAGTTATATGTACCGTGTCATGTTAATCTCCACCGGCGTATGAAATTTGTTAACTTCATTTTCATAATTTCTAGTCTCGATTTAGGGCGCTTTTATAAATTGAATTATTACGATTTTCCCCCCGCGGAAACTCGGCTACCCACAGAGTAGTTTCATCAGGTATTCAGGTTTACCCAGGTTCTGACGTCACCAACTTCCCAGTTAATTAGGCAAAGCACTACAGCAAGATGGTGGATGACAGGATTGTCTTTGGTCAAAGTTAGTGCTCTTGTTTTGTACAGAAGAGTAGTTTTGTTTACTTGCATTACCTTCGTAAGCCTGTTAATCAGAAACACACAAATTTTAAATTGTGATTTATGTTGCCAATGTCCTTTAATACTCAGACGAAGTTCCTTTTCACCATCAAATACAAGTCATAAGATGAATTTGAGATGTGACCTATACTTGCTACTCTTTTTTTATTTCATGCTCTGTTGATATATATATTGATTGCTCAAATTAAAGAAAAAGCACCGTTGCATCGGACATCACTTTTAATTTTCATACACCAAATTGACATCTCTATCAATAATTGACACAAAGATATGAATTCAACGTATGAGCATGCAGAGGTACAAAAAATATTGACTTGCAACATCTGCAGGTGCCCACTAAAATAATGACAAAAATAATCACTAACGTATATGGTAGAAAGTACGAACACTATTTGTAATATATATCAAGGAATAAAATTAAGTCAAGGTGATGGCAAAATTAACCAACCAGAGCTTTTCCAATGGCAACGAAAGTGAGACAAGAGAATTGTACTACAGTTCGAAATAATTCGTAAAAAGTAGCATGGGAACAGACGTCTATTGCCAAACCTCGCACAATCGCCAGTTCAAAAAGTATTTTGGGAAGAAAATGAAGCATTACATGTACATGATTGCAAGTCACTCAATTTAAAGTATTGTCTTTGTCAAGTTATTGCTGTTTCAGATCATTCGAACTACTTCATATTTTTTAGTTGGTTGGAAAGCCAATCTAGGCCTTCGTAAAGACCATCCCCACTGGTCGCACAGGTAGCTTGTATATACCAGTTACGATTGCGAAGCGAGTGTAATCCAAGTTTATCTGTGACTTCGGCTGCATTCATAGCGTTAGGTAGATCCTAAAAAAAATATAAACGTTAACACTTGAAAATTGTATCAGTTACAATGTAGTTATTAAATAGTTAGTAGAGGGGATGGTTTCGAAGATGATGACGCAATGGTCTTTATTAGAGAAAGTGTTTGTTATTGGTTAAAGAAAGGAAATTCTATGGACACGTGACGATGAAGGACTACACTAATTAAATCCGAACGTTGTGATTGGATGACTACTTCATTAAACAGAAAATACAATACGTTCACAGACAATATACAGTAATTATAGGGACTATGCTTCTACTAACTATGGTTATTATACAGGGTTTGTTTCAGCTTTTCAAATTCCATCAATGTCACGCCATGAATTTTTACATGACCCGTTAAATTATTGTTTAAATTATTTGGGTTTCATTATTAAAAGTTTTTAAAGATATTCAAAAGCGATCCTTTGTAAGCACCAGACGTGTAAACATGTTTGTCTTTTGTTAAAATACTAAATTCAAAATTCACTTGTTTTTTTACTGCCCAATTTATTTTGTACAATGAACGTCATTACTATAAGTTAAGAGTTATATTAATTATATGTATATAATTAATTAAATGTTTTAGAGATAACATAAACCCAGTTCGAATGTCAATTGGAACGTCATCAAATTTCACTGCCCACTCAATATTTTTCCTCTATTGAAGTTCATGTTGGCTTGGTATCGTTCAACACTTATAGCAGTTTTACTTTCCAAATGTTACAGTATGTAATTGTACAGGTATGAAGAAAAAAACGACAATCGGTTTACATTTAGACTGAATTTCAGTTTACTACGCAGTAAAACAGTTGAAAGCTCAATAAACGAAATTGAAGTGAACCTATTAATGCAAAAACAAAAGGCATACGAAACATCGAAACGTCTGACAATAGAACACCTGCAACCAAACATTTAGCTTCGACAGCTGATAGCTACAGGACTTCGGTGGTGCTCATTGTCAAAAAGCAACAACACAGAAATCTTAAAACTGAAAACCATTGACATGGTTAATTCAGAGGTGGCACAAGATATTTCATATTATGGGAGGGCTATTAACTTACTTAATATCAATGACAGAGTATTTTGACAGGACATTTCAGAGAAATTTCTGAGATTCGGAGAAGCAAAAATAGTGATTACTGTAATCAACCGTTTACTGAATCTCCTTCAGAATCTTCGTTCCAATGAGTTCTATCTCACACGTACAGTAGATTGCAACAAGCAGGACTGTATATGAGAGCACAAGAGCACAATAAAACATTCAACTGCAGCAAAAGTTCAAAACATTGTGGTGACCATATTAGTAAAAGCATTTTAAATTATCAGCTCAATTTAGGAGGTATGGTGTTTATGGGGCTGGCCTCACAAGTCACAATCTACCTTTTTTAGTTTCAAGATACTGTATTCAACAGAGTTAGGAAAAGGTTAGTTTCATAATGAGTAGAGTTAGGAAAACCAGGATACCAATATCAAACTGCACTGAGTTCACTTTAATAGCAGTACATGCAAGATGACAGGGAAGAAAATCTCTCATTAAGTATATGCATTGTTTATGTATATGCATCAACACATCCACCAAAGTTATGAGGAGCGAGAGAGAAATGGGAAATAATTAAATAAACACAGTAAAGTCTTGTAAAAAAAACCATTGGGATTGCTAGGAAATCTGCTTGACTGCTAAAGTTTCACAGGTATAATAGTTTTGGATTTTCTACTGTTAGCAGCAATTCATGACATCTTCTTTCTGGGCTATTACAGCAGGTAATAACTTTTGGCAAAAACTGCTGATGCAGGTAATTTTGCAACTATTAAAAATAAGACGACAATGTATGTGATAACCTGTATTTACAAGGAAGTAATTGTTGAACATAATATTGAATAACCATCTAATGAGCAATGACTCTAGTCTGTCAAGGCTGCAAATTACTGTCGGTCATCGGTCAATGACCGACCATATTTTTCGTTTTGACCGACCAGATCTTGTTATGGTCGGTCATCTGACCGATTGAATCAGTCAGTTGGGTATAATAATTGTCAAAATTCAGAATACAGTACCTATATTACACCAAATTTTGTTTGTTTAAATTTATTAGTAAAAATGCTGGGTATAAATATCGGAAAAATTACCGGTGAAGAAATCTAAAACTATCACGGTCGTTGTTTGTGCGATTAATATTCGCTAGTTTTCGAGCCAAAATATCTCTACAACATGACGTACTAACCATCGACACGTTACACCGCTGGCAATTTAGCTAGCAGCACCAGAAAACAACATGGAGTCGAAAGTAGAAAATATAAATATTAAACACGATCTCAAAAAACTAGAACAAATCCTTAACAATATAAATACGAATGAAAACGAAGGTAAAGTTTTTTGCGAGAGTTTACTCGACAAGTACAATTCGGAAATCACCTGGTTGCAGGAGAAAAAGGCTATTATTAGCGAAGAAAATTCTGACAGGGATGATATTGGGCAAACATTAATCCCTGACGATATTGAACATTTCATATACTTTTTATGTAGCTTCACGGTCTCGCATCAAGGCATTGCTTGTCACAAAACAATGCAAGTGACTCACAATCAAGCTCTGAAACTAAATCAGCTGATATTCCAGCCATGTGACATTATCACTACGACACTAGACATAAACTTTACTTTGACCGACCAAAAGTGATACATGACCGACCACTTTTTGTCTTGGCCGGTCATTTGACCTTCCGACCAAAAAAATTATTTGCAGCCTTGGTCTGTTGTTAACCATGTGGAGTTCGTACTTGAGTTTGCCAAGATGCAACTTCCCGCAAAATTATTGACAAGGTGTTAATTCTTGCGTTCAAAACTTGCCATGGTGCGTGGTTCTTGTTAAATTTATTTTACAGATATTTATTCTACATTAAATGAATTGTACAGATTCGCAAGATGCTAGAAAATAGGAGTAGAGTGCTTTGGGATAAAATGAATAGTACAGCAACCCCAACAATCCATTGCGTGATTGTTACCATTTAAAAGGGCAAGATTATCAAGGCCTCAAGTTACAGGTACTCATCATCATCAGTGCAGCATTTTATGGCCATTTTCCATGCTTGAATGGGTTAGCCGGTTTTTACAAAATGGCACTTTTCCATGCCAAAGTGATTAGTTCTCTGCTTAAAACCTTCCTGTTCAAATCATTTATCGCAACTTCTTTCCATGTCTTCCAGGGTCTTTGTCTTCCTACCAGGGACCACCTGTCTATTTAACAATTTTCCTCATCCAGCTATCCTCATCCATCCTAACAACATGATCAAACCAGGACAATCTGCTCCCGCAAATATTTTTTCTTAAATCATGTAGACCTAATAGGCCCCTTAACTTATCTGATGATTTTGTCTTTCAGACTAGCACTACACACCCATCTGATCATTCACAAATCTGTCCTCTCAAGCCTTCTCATGTCCTCTTCATTCATTGGCCATGTCTCATAACCATAAGTTGGTCTGACTGATTAGTGATAGTCATCTACAACTTGTTGAAGGCAGAGTTATAATATGGATGGAAAAACGACCAGTGACACGTATTTCCTCAAATCGATGCTTGGTCACAACCTTTTGGATGCCAATTATACCACAGAACTAATCAAGCAAATAGGCTAGCAGCTACTGAACTTTGCCATTACTGCCCTCCACTCTTCAACCCTCCACTTTGCAGGTTTCCCATTCTGTTGTGCATAACGATTTGTTTATGTAATGATGCAATATAACTACATGTATATCACCAAACAGAAGTTTAAACAATTTTAAATCAGTTGCTTCTATGGAAAGTTCAACAGCAATTCCTGCAAGTGAAACACAATCACCAACTATGTTTAATAGTGAGGTGAACTGTCCAAGATGATCATGTCTTGTCTCCATCTGGATCTGCACTGTCTTCTACTAATGTTCACATGCAGTAATTTCAGGAGTATACATATAAAGTATTAATTTCGTCTTCAGAAATACATGTACCCTGTACCTATATCAATATCTGAATCTTCTTCGCTTTCTGACCGAGAAGATCAAATCATTTCATTGTATTGTTCATGTGAAACCGTATCAACGGACACCATATCAATGGCATCCCAAACAACAAAACATGCTCATTCCACATCATTGATTTAGCACAAGTATAACAATTAGCCTAAGTATTGTGGCAATTGAAACACCAGGCGGGAACCGTAATTTAAAAATAAAGATTAAAGCCCAGCAAATGACTTTTAGACATGTTTGAAACAATACTATAGGCTAATTTTTTACATGGTGGCATAGTAGGGAAAGGGTTAATGAATCAGGTTTGACACCCCTCTCCATCTAGTCTCCTGTATACAGCAGATATCTAACCATCTCATACATAGTGTCTCAACAACCACTCCTGAACACAAGCTAATTAAGCACAGAGTTCCAACATCCAATGTTGTCACTCTAAACTAAAGTCAAGCTTCTCTAAATTTTGATGTGAACGCTTGATGACTGTCTGGCAATGCTCACATTGGACACCCACTTTAATATCTTTGGACTTCCAAGTAACAGTAGTTTCGTCTTATCAGGATTAATGTATAGACTGTTGGAGCAATACCAAGCGGCATCTTTTGTAAACTAAATCATGAGTCAACTGAGCTGCAGCACTGTTTGAATCCTTGACTGGAAACGATAAATAGAGTTAGGAATCATCGACATAGGCTAAAAAGCAAGGATCCAACAATTTGCAACTAATTTGCACGGATTGACTCCTGTCTGCCAAATAGCATTCCTCAGCATCTTTAGAAACTCCTAATGTACATGTACGGAGTTTTCCAAGAAGTATTGTGTGTTTAACATTGTCAAAGTCCTTGGATAAATCCAACATCACCAAAGCTGTGACCTGCTTGCAATCTATGGCATCAAGAATCGTATCTGACATAAGAATGTAAGTGTCTTGTTGGAGATGGTAGGGTGGGTGCCAGAGAAATTTAGCATTTTTCAAAATCAAATTTTCGGTAACCATCGTACATTTGAGATTGCATTCAAATGTACGGCTAGTTTGTGTCAAATTAATCAGGTGAAGCATGTTGTAGATCGGCATACGCTAATAACCACTGTATAATAAACGCTTTGGTTTTTAGCAAGCTATATTATTGCAAATATGATGAAGAAAAACACCATGCTTCAGACTGTTCAAAATTTTGCAGTATGCATTGTCACAGACACGAGAAAGTACGATTATCACACCAGCCAGATGTTACGATTAAGGGATTCCGTCATGCCTTTCAAATGTCTTTGGCTCCCTCATACTTATGTGACAAGTTCATTTTACAATTGGATGATCATAGTGGTAACACTAGATATAAGAACAAGGTAGAAATACTACAATATAGATACACTGCAGGTCAGCAAACATTTGTGTACAGGGCAGTCAACCTTTGGAATGAATTACCGACTGATATTTCATCTATAGCCACTCTACCAAGATTTAAAGCTGCTCTTAAGAATGATATTCTAGAAGAATTTTTAAGCAAGTGATTAATTTAATTTATTACTATTTTATATCAATTTTATACACTGTAGTTTATAGTCATTATTTGTATACATAATTTTCAATGTTTTATTGTAATTAGTTACTGAAAAGCCATTTGGAGGAACTAATAAAGTTAAGGATCCAGTCCTGTTTACACTATTTTATTCTCTATTTGTTAGTACCATATCAAGTACTATATACTTTATTCAAGACAACTTTAAGATCATGATCAGAAGTCAACAACTACAGTATATTACTCAATGTTTGTCTTTTCTTATTCTGAAAACCACATGACATGTAAATGGTGTGACATGATGTCACATCACAAATACTACAATAGCCCAGGAGGCAATGTGTTTTTATCATGGAAGACTACCAACAAAGGCTAAAGAACTCCTCCTGTTCTTAGAAAAGGTTTTATATCAGATTGCCATTCACTTAGAATGGTTGCCTTCACCGTACTACAGCTAAGGAGCTGAAAGCAGTGTGACCAGATTTGGTAATTTTAATTACTTTTGGTAATATTTCGCGATTTTTCGGACTTTTTTGGTAATTGAAAATTTTTGGTAATTTTTTTAGTAATTACTCGGGTTACCTGTGGTAACCGAGTCTAGGTTTACCGTCCGTTTCTGTTTTTTTCATGTCGTGGTACCCAGGCTCCCAGGTTTGGTCGCGATTTTTTGCAATTCTTGCGTATAACCAATATAACAATATTTCCCGAGGTTATTAGTGGCAACTATCTATCTTCGAGATTATCTTCACAAACACAGTTTAATTACAATGTTTAGCGTGCTTTTGGCAACTGTCTGGTTTTCTATTCATTCCATTGCTGATTGGTACTCTATCTTCACAAACGCAGTTTTATAATTACAATGTTTACGCTAAGATACCATATTTACATTTTTAATTTTATTGAGCAGTTGGCCCCGCGTGTTTATAAATTACGGAAAGTTCATCATATACAATTGCTTCGTTCTATTTTAAAACCTTATTTAATTTGATAACAATCAACAAGTACACGCAATATAAACCTACGAAATTATATTTAAAGAGATTTTTGAGCAACCTGATTTGTATTTTAAATGTGGTATCAACTATCAAAACTCAAAACTCAGTGGACGGGTATTCTATAATTGCTCCTTGAGCACATTGAATAACGATAGTCACACAATGAAAATATATATGCACATGGACCTTCCTTCAGCCAGGATTTCAGCCCAGGTGCCCAGCCTCAAATATTATAAAACAAATCTCTTAGCTTAGAAATTGACATTGTGATTAGTATATATATATATATAGCTAAAGTTCAGCCATGACTATGTTGGACTCAAATGTGTTCATGTAATCAGCACTAATCACTCACAACTATAGGGCAAAGTTTCTTTGTGGATTCCTACACAAGACACTGGTTCAGGGGCCAGGACCCAAAGCATGGCTAACCATAACCATTTTGGTTGTGCATATATCAAGAAACAGCTGCAGGCACCACATTTTAAGACCAGTCCTGGTTATAACTTACAATGACGTTCAGTCCTGCATGGTTTCCATATAATCCAGTACTGTATTTATTATACATACTTGTGAAATGGCAATGTGAAATATATTTCACTGAAAAAATATATTGTACCCGCTTCCAGTATATCTAGTATTGGTAATCAGAATGCCAAATTTGTAATAGACCTTGATGGCTGAGCTACAGTGGCATATTATGGCCATTGAAAATATCATCATTATTACAAACTCAGTGGAATTTCAAGTCGCCATTCATGCAGCCAAAGAAATTACCGTTATTCCACCAAAATAACTTTGCTTTATAATTACCACTTGCTGGAATCGATGGAATGTATTGTGATTGTAACAATACCATATCAAATCAAGCCACTGCCATTCATACATCCAAAGAAATTACCGTTATTCAAATGTCCACCAAATGCTTTAACCATGCATGCTTGAATCAACGGAAACATTAAAGTGATTGTAACATTGCCATTATCAAACTAAGCGACTGTCGACAAATGTCAAAGCCACAAACTGGATTCATTGCATATGTTTCGCCATTCCATGCATCTCTCTTTTACATATTCTAGCTATTAAAGAAGACTATAAATGCCAAAATGGTCTGAATATATCGAACCGAGTATGACTGTGTCTTTATATAAAGAATGAACATGTTCGGGGGGGGAGGGCGGGCGGAGATAAAACCCTGGGTACGAGGTTGCATGTTCTGATGCCATGGCAATTGACATACATCTACTGATGTATTGTATTGTATAAATCATTATCCTGGTCCAAATATCCAATGAAAATTGTGAACACTATCAAAACAGTATATAAACAGCAACTAGAATATAAGTACACAAAATGTCACAATACTGTGTCATGTACTTCACTTCAGTTAATTGACAGTAAAATATCATGTACAGTATTAGTATATGAATTATATGTTGTCCCGATCTTGGTTCTCCATACATGTATAATATTAATAAATAAAAAAATTATCCTTTGTAATATGTTGTAATAATTAATAAGACAAGTGAGCGGGTTTTCTAATTCTAACTGTCTAACATATGCGCGCCATATGTCCCTAAATTTGTCCACTAATGAAGTAGCCCGAGTTAACGCCTAGCGGGCGTCTTGTTTCTCTTAAAGTTAGTAATATTTTGGTTATCAACCAAATACGCCATAATGACACAACCTGTTATTCAAAAGCTGAATCGACGGAATCGTGCTGATCACCACTGACCTGTGCTGATTGCGGGCTACATTAATTATTCAGTTATGTTAGCATTAACATAACTGAATAATTAATGTAGCCTAATCCTGTAGGATTCTGGTTAAGAATATTTGTTGAGTCGAGAGTATAAATAATAAATTATACTATAGAGCTATTATTTATCCATTCATCACTGTTTTACTGATTTTCAGACCACTTTGGTTGACAGCTGAAATTTAGTAATTTTTTCTACATTTTGGTAATTTTTTGCATGCTTATTTAGTAATTGCCTTGCAAAATATCTGGTCACAGTGGCTGAAAGCCTATTCTACACATAGGATTCAAACCAAGAGGTTCAAAAATTGCATTATCAATTGTTGTTTGTTTAAAGATACTTAGAACATTTAAATTACAGTATATAATTGTAGCAAATGCCTGTAATAAGTAATTTCATTATGTATGTAAACTTGAACATTTTGTTTTGAGTAGAAAAATTGCAAAAGACTTATTATTTAATATAGATGATTGGTTCTCCATTAAATTACATGTATATATACATGTATACATATATGTATGTATATATGTACACCAGTCTGGATTAGTCTAATGTGGTTGGATTGTATTGTAGCTATGGCCCTGCCCAACTTTGGTCTAAATTTAATTTCCTTCTAATGTAGACATGCTGTAAAACCAGTACTGAACAACAGCTCCATAAACTATGGTATAACAGTTTTCAATCACTTAATCACAGTCAGAGTGAGTTACAATGACCACTTTATTCTACATTAGCTTTGATCAACTAGTTTTCAATTTCGTTGCTCAATATTCAGAATCAGGAAGTGAGATCAGTTCATGTGAATGGATCCTTAAAAACTAACACTAATTTTCGTATGCCTTTACTTTGATCTGTCAGTGTTATTCTCACTTCGCGTTTACTGTTTATTGTACAATTATGGTGAAAAAATTGATTGAATAAAGTCGGTTAGTACAAAAAGTCTGGATAACATCCTGTGCGTTATAAACGCTACACTAAACATGGAATTAAAGAGAAACTAACGGCAACGATATATAGCAAGGCGCACGGTCATAATGATCTTAGACTTCAGTTCAGTAAACAGAAATTATACTACACATAAATATAAGTTTACATGTATACCAACATAACCTGCAGTTTATGGCTACTAATGCAACCTGAACGAACGACCCTGACCAAACACTAAAGAAATGTTCAGACGAAATTCTTACTTGTTTGTTGGCAAATACTAAAAGGACAGCGTCTCGGAGTTCGTCTTCATTCAACATTCTCATAAGTTCTTCTCGAGCTTCTCCGGCTCTTTCTCTATCGTTACTGTCCACAACGAAAATTAGACCTTAACGAAAAAAACAGAACTGCTATCGAAAACGACGTTCCAGCGCCTCGAAGTCAAGCGGTCAAGACATTTCACAAGAACGAACCTTGCGTATTTTGAAAGTAATGACGCCACAACGGTCTGATTTTATCTTGTCCACCGACGTCCCATACAGTAAAACTTATGTTTTTATATTCGACGGTTTCCACGTTGAAGCCTGAAAAGAAAAGGGAAACCGAGTTCAACATATTTCATCGAACCTGCTGGCCGCAAGACGCCAAAGATAATCTGTCAATATGGCGGAACACTATTACCAGTTTCAGCATTCGCGAAGTGAGAAGCAAGTCAAACACGATAAATCCTTACCTATGGTGGGAATAGTCGTCACAATTTCTCCCAACTTTAGTTTATATAAAATTGTTGTCTTTCCTGCGGCATCCAAGCCTACCATTAAGATTCGCATCTCCTTCTTACCGAAAAGGCCTTTGAATAAACTTGCAAATACCCCCATTATACGGTCGAACTGCAGTGATAGATTGAAAGAAAATCTATGTCAAAGTAACTCGAGGGATGAGATTTTAGCACAAGATATACGACAAGAATATCTAGGAGTTACCTGGTCCTTGTGACTTTTTGTTGGTGTTTTTATGTCGTTTAGTTGAAGCAAAATTACACAAGAGTATAAGGAGTATTGCAGGTTTCGACTTGCGGATCGAGGGCGCGTCACATGTGCCACGTAATTTGATCGCAAACCGGATGTTGTCGAACATGTTCCGAATAACATACGATGCAGCGATAGTCTTTCCGACTGCTTTCCGAATATTTAAATATTATTTGCTACTCAATCAGAAAAATGTTTCTGTCTCGAAGACGAGAATCGAACTCACAGGCGCGGCGTGGCTCAAAAATAGGGCCCGGGAAACTATTCGATGGGTGTGTCATTGTTTGGGGCCTGTAGCAGTCTATGGTCTCACGTCAATCAACAAAACCCAGGTGACTACGAGACCTTTCAGAGTCGTCAGTGAAATATTTTAGGGACACGGTATTGCGGTTTTCTACGATTTTTTCGCAGTATTGCGTCGGGGCACCCCCAATGTAAATGCAAAAATTAGCCGGAGATTGACCAGTCTGTAAATTAATACCTACTATCTCCATGATAAATATGTTTGTCAAGTCTGACTGACTTTAGCCCAAATCTCTGGAAAATAGTAAATTTCAGAGTTCAAACCAATAGCCATGCCTTAACTCGTGAGAAGCGTAAATTTGTTAAAAATATCAAATCTCAGCATAAAACACGAATAATTTTAATAGGATCTAAGGTTTCGTTGACGGCAGTTCCGCATCCCCATTCTCTCCACGCGTCCCCAAATCACACCCTTTGAGCCATATAAAAGCGCAAGAAGCCTTTGTGGATGAGACTTGAGAGTGGATATAATATTTACATACTGCTATATATATATATATATATATATATATATATATATATATATATATATATATATATATATATATATATAATATATATATATATATATATATATATATATATATATATATATATATAATATATATATATTATATATATATATATATATATATATATATATATATATATATATATATATATATATATATATATATATATATATATATATATATATATATATATATATATATATATATATATATATAAATTGAACAAAAGGCCAGCTTTCTTCAAGGTTCCACGGTTAAAATATAACATCAAATAAGGAACAGTTAAAAATCTTTATTTACGTTTCGGGGCAAGCCCCTTCTTCAGAATCAGAATCTGAAGAAGGGGCTTGCCCCGAAACGTAAATAAAGATTTTTAACTGTTCCTTATTTGATGTTATATATATATATATATATATATATATAGTTCAATCTACAGACACGTGTTTCGCTGTACCACAGCTCATCAGTGTAGCTTGGTGCAATCAGTTATATATATATATATATATATATATATATATATATATACGTGTAGGTTTTGGTCTACGAAATGCAAAGAGTGCTCAACAACATATAGTTAGAGCAAATAATGCCTGAAGATTCTTTTTACAGATGAAACAAGTTGTAGCAGACCAGTTTTGAGGTAAGCGAAAATATATATATATATATATATATATATATATATATATATAACTACAGACGGTACCGTTTCGGCCTTTTGGGCCTCATCAGTGTAGTGCTGATGAGCAGGATGAAGATAACTGCTAGAGAGAGAGAGAGAGAGAGCAAGAGCCAGCCTTCATCAACAGTTCCACTGTTAAAATATTTCTTCAAAAGGAACGTTTAAAAATATTTAATGAACAACGTTTCGGGGCACTGCCCCTTCTTCTGGTTCAACCTCTCATTTTGAACCTGAAGAAGGGGCAGTGCCCCGAAAGGTGTTCATTAAAGATTTTTAAACGTTCCTTTTGAAGAAATATATATATATATATATATATATATATACATCTAAAAAATTAGCCAATCAGAGAGAGGTGTTAATTGAAAATAAAAGTTACAAGCGATAAACTAAGGAGACAATAGATGCTAAGAAAGTGTCAGAGTGTTAAAAATGACAAATAAAGATATATAAGATAAAAATAAAGGGACACAAATAAATTATAGAAAGAAAAGTGGCGCAGAACCAATTATTACTAATTAGAAATCTTTGTGGCAACCTCGTACCCAGGGTGTTATCATTTTTCATTTCATTTTATTTTTATTAGCTTCACCATTGTGCAAAAAAAACACCAAAAAAGAAACCTATCATAGATTACACTATACAGTAATAAAACAATGGCAGGGTGACCGCAACAACATAGCCAATTACTGTAAGAATAATTAAAAAAATTACTGTTAATTTAGTAATAATAAATACACAACAACTGTACACACGTAAAAACGCCACAGACCTGTTACAGCCTGTTGCACCTTCAGGCCTGATACAGGTATGATATCATAGCTGTATCACACTGTTGTCGCTAACAGACTGTTCAGAACTGACGGTATCAGATTGGAACAGTCTGTTGGGTTGTCAGGGCTGTATCAGTCTGATGTAACAGAATGTTTTTTGCGAAATTGTGATGTACACTGATGATGTAACAGCGCTGATGGAAGTTGTTGGTATCAAAAATCTGGACTAATGAATACAGACGATAAGGCATCAGTGCTGATACTGACTGTGACCATCATAGCTGTTACAGGGGTCGCTACATTATCCTGAACAGACCTGATATCAGTGCTGTTGAATGCTGAGAACATGCGTTTTTCCGTGAGCTGCGGAAGGTCACAACTGCTCCATTTCTACAACCCGTCAAGATTAGTTTAGTGAGCAATAACTCAGGGGCGGATTTAGGGTACGTCAAACACGTCAAGCGACGTACGCAAAAAATCGAGACTAATTTATTCAATGAATTAATTTATTTCGGAAAAACTTTAAAAATAAATATTCAAGTTTGAAAAATAAATATTCGAACTTTAAAAATGTTTTAATATATATTTTGAAATCTTTGAAATTTTCAAAAATTTCATTTTGCACGTAAAAAATTTCATTTTTTAACGTTGAAAATTGTTTAAAAATTTTTAAAAATTTCTTAGCCCGCGTCTTCTAATGCTAAATGGCCACCCTAATCTATGCTTTTCTACCAGCCTGCTAGTCCGTCGAAATGAATCGCTTGTCAGGCGCCAGGTACGTCGAAAAATCCCAAATCCGTCGAATCGGATCTAGCAACCAATCAGCGTTCGTAATTTTCGATTTAGACCAATGAAACTCCAAGTCCGTCGAAACTGCTTATACGGGTGTTTCGACGTACTTCAGGCTAATGAACCCATTATGTCGGGCTTCGACGTATCAGGCAGTAAATTGAGCGAGTTACCTACACTCAATACAAGCAACTTACTTCGCCAAATTCTTCGAGAATTGACGGGAAAATTGCAATCGTGTCAGTGCTGTTCTCTCTGATCAAGAGCATATCGCAAAGATTGGAAAGACCTTATACAGGCATTTTGGCGCGGAAATCTATATTCCGAAATATGTCAAATTGAGATAATCAAAGTCCACGGCTGTTAGGTAAGTTTAAATTTTAAATAGTATATAAAGGATTAGGTAACGTCTGACTGTAGACTACAATGATTGATGTAGTTTAATGATATTAAGATAATAATTCATATAAAACAGCAAACATGAATCGATTGCGTTTTTAATAATATATTCATTTATTCATCTTGATTCAAGTGAGTAGTGCCGCGCGTTGATGCATGTTCACCAAGAAATAGAGCCAGATGTGCAAGATGTCCTCCAAAAATTCGCAACTGGTAACAGGAGGTTGGAATTTAGCTAAGTATTTTTAAATTTTCTTTCCATTTATATATATATATACAGTATATACATTAATAACGACCACATAAAATAAATATACATTTCAATAAGAGTGCAGTCTTTTGTTGGTAATTGGTAACTACTAGTTTGTATGACCAGGATGATGTAGAGAGGTGAGCTCTTCTCTATGTCCATGAAATGTCCTATAGACCTCTTTCATAATGGCGGCCAGTTTAAATATTCTTTTATATGCATGCAAATTAGCCTTTCTGGCCTCGTTACAAAGCGACGATTCTTTGGAATTACAGACACACGAACGAGGTCAGAAAGGCTAATTTAAATGAATATAAAAGAATATTTAATTTGAGCGCCATTATGAAAGAGGTCTATATGGTCTGTTTTTCTCTATTCATAATTATTTTTCTTGGGCGAGTATCTGGCTCCTTAAAACCAGACAGCTCATTGTGGATAAGGGGGTAAACTATTAGGTTGTTAAGATGACCAGGATGATGTAGAGAGGTGAGCTCTTCTCTATGTCCATGAAATGTCCTATATGGTCTGTTTTTCTCTATTCATAATTATTTTTCTTGGGCGAGTATCTGGCTCCTTAAAACCAGACAGCTCATTGTGCTGGATAAGGGGTAAACTATTACATTTTCTTTCCATATATACATATTAAAATTAATAAAAAGCCACAAAAAATAAATAAACATTTCAATAAGAGTACTGTATATGCAATGCAGTCTTTTGTTGGTAAATACTAGTTTGTATGACCAGGATGATGTAGAGTGGTGTGCTCTTAGTTATCTGACTATGTTTTTTCTCTATTCATAATTATTTTGCTTTGCATGGGTGTGTATCTGGCGCCTTACAACCAGACAGCTCACTGTGGAGAAGGGGTAAAGTTAAACAATCTAATAGATTGGTAAAATGACCAGGAAATTAACATGACCAGGATCATGTGATGTAGAGAGATAAGCTCCTCTATGTGTCTAAAAAATTGCTTGGCAGCTAAAGTTGGTGGGCTTTGGCTGTCCATGTCGGATTCACTGAGCAGTGAATCATAGGCATGCTGATGAGCTCTGATATGGAGTGAAACAGTCGTAAAAATTGTCTCCAGTAACGATTATTTAAAAAGTGCAGAAGCATTTTTTTTAAAAATCGTAAAATGTGGTATAAAAAACGTAAATTAGAACTGTAAGATTTTTCTAAAAAATCTTGCCAGAATGCGGGAAATGCCATTTCAGGGAGTCAAATTTCAAAAAATTTCCGGGGGGGAATGCCCCCGCACCCCCCTAGAATGTGCACTTCCGTGTTTCGACGTACCCTAAAAAATTCCTGAATCCGCCCCTGATAACTCATCAAAAATGGTAAGGATCGAGACTAACCACAGCCCCAACACACTCCAGGCAGCGTTACCAGATGGAATTTCTTAAAATTAAATCCCTATATATGGGCCGTAAAATATCCCTAGGTTCATGCAACCTCGTCCACGGGGAGCGGTGGGGAAGCGAAGAAAACGGCCTGGGAACGAAGGTTGCCTTTCAGAGGTGTTTGAGCTTCTCGCTGTTCTCAAACTTAGTATGTTTTATATATTTAAACAAGTTGCAATGAGAATTTAATACTATTAATTCTGACATATAATACATATATAATACATATAATATTCTGACAGCATTACTTTTCAATTTTCATAAATATATTAATATATTTATAATATATTTTGTTTTACATTTGTTTTGCGTTAACTTCATTATCCTTTCGATTCAGTATTTGGCAAAAAATCGTCTTTTTTATTTGATATATCGTTAAAGAGTTGAATTTTGACTTCATTTCACCGGAAACTGTAAAGTTATGGCATTCTTCCTTTCTCCAACGAAGGCCACTTTCAACCCGAATCAGGGCGTCAATAGTTGTGCTGCCCATCTTGTTTCTCACTTTATTCTTGAAATAATTCATCTTTGAGAAGATGCGCTCCACTTCAGTGCGTTAGAGTATGGGAGAGAGTAGAGACTTAATGCCAACTGTGACACATTTCCGAAACGCAATTCTCCAGCTGCATCTTTGTAGCTTCTTAAGTGATCCCAGAATTTCACAGCATCCATTTTTATGTCTTCAGAAACATCGATCGATCAGCTTAATTTGGCGTACTTCTTTATTTAAACCATCAACATCGTTGGTTATGTTTCGGAAACGAGATGCCAACTGAGTGAGCTCTTGGACCTTCAATTAAAACCTTTGCCGGTGAGATATTTGTCATGTCCTTAAAGACAGCGACATTCTCTGGAAGTCTCACCTGTACCCTGTTCAGTTGCCTCCACTAGAAATTTTAAACATCGCTCCGGCGCTCCCTAACAACTGCATCCTGAATATGCAGACGTTCAGCCGATTGCTGATAAATGCATAGCCTGCAATTAAGATGAACACAGTTTGTAGGCAATCAGGTCGTTCTTGAAATTGTAAGAAAAAAGACTGTTCTCTTTACTTTTTCCAGCCTTGATGGAATGACTATATATATGCGCTATAAAAGAGAATAGTACAAATCCATCAAGTCCGAACCAAGGCGTACCAGTTGATTCTTGAAAAGTCCTTTATTTTATTTTAGTTTAGTTTAGTTTATTAGATTTATCACTCTTTGGTGAACGGAATACCCCAACAGGCTAGAAGCCCAATTGATAGGGGTTCCGAGGGCCTACGATTTAAGGTCGTTATCCGAGAAGACCGGAAAGTCTTACCATTTGCTGATATTGTTGGAAAGGCAGCACTTTCTCCTCGATTATTTTTAAGACCCTAGGTGGAGGTCCGACCCAGGATTTGAACCTGTGTCTCCCAGCTCATAGACATGTGCAGTGTGGTAACCACTAAACCACAACAGCTGGTCTTTAAATTGTTTTAACTTTAAATTGTTCCTTCCAAGAAAATTAAGTTGATGAAATTTTTCGGGTCTTCGTACATGCTTGAAAGTTGTCTTGCAGTATAACACTTCTCAGCGGCGGCCATCTTGTTGCACTTAGTTGGCGGAGTTTAGTTGGCACTTCATTGCAGATAGTTTTGCCGTGAAGCTCGCTGTACTGAATTAGGCGTTTAGGGCTGTGTGAAAACCAATTGTACGATTCTCTTACCGTGAAGCGGTCAAGGTGTGATGGCCGATGTGTCTGCTGCTTTATAAACTGGCCGCATCTCTGGAACCAATTCTCGGACGTATGTGGCCAGACTGTGATGAACTCCTACCATTGTGCTCAGCTGCAGCCATCAACTCCTAGTCCAATGCCAATTATAGTTTCTGTATGGTCAATCCAGAATTTTCTATGACTTTTTGAATAGTTGCTCCATAATGGCATCACTGAGACGTTGCCGATTCACCGAGGGGAACAATCTTAAGGAAAGTTGTCTTTATTGTATGGCGGCTATCACCAATGTGCTTGATAATTTCTTCAAATAGGTTATAGGCCTGGCGAGACCGAAGATTTACAAGCAGAGCAGTACATTTTGTGCGGTGCAACTTTATGTTAGCTGCAATGCTTGAATCAGAAAAAATTGCAGAGCTGTATGCAGCTACTATGCTTAGCAACAAAGACAGATGTGCGTAGGTCCCCCGGATAGTGATGGGCGATATATCGAAAAAGTATTGATACTTTCGATACTTACAATCAATAGAGAGTATCGATACTAGTTTTCTAAAATATCGGTCATTTCGATTACGATACTTGTCAAGTTGTCATCAGGTAATGCCCAGTTTGTACCCAGGGATTTCTCACGTTGGGAACAAGATTCATGGAAGGAAAATATCAATAACATAAATAAAGCCTTACAAATAGGTATATGTCAAAAAGTGAAACATATAAATAAAACCTTACAATAGATATATGTGAAAAAGTGAAACAAATCCTTGCAAGTAATGCCAGTTCGGCAGTAATTATTTTCAAAATAATTCAAATTATGTACTGATTGCCCATGATCCACTTGTACTGCTGAACTCCTCTATATATGTATGTATAATAATATGTCAAAAGTGAAAAATTATACCTATTATAAGGCTTATGTGCTTGTTTAAGTCATTAGATACAGAAATTGTTATGAACAAATAATTTATCAAATAAATTATTCTACATAACTACAGTATTATATGTTTTTAAGTATCGATATCGAAAAAGTATCGAAACAGTGGTATCGAATATCGATGAAAAAGAGTTGGTATCGTATCGAAGATCGGTGCTGTGTCACGATCATGAGTGTTGACTACATGAAGTATTGTCTAATACTTCTAATGGTTCGATGGAACTGGAAGAGTTTATTATCTTCGGACTTGAGGTAAGGAGGAAATAAATTTCAAAAGTCTTACCCCTGGGTTGGGATATCTTGGTAACAGGTTATCAGGGATCTATAGACGTCTGATGATTACATAGATTCAGTGACTTTACCTGACTGTATTGTTTGATGCATGCATGCATGTACTCAGAGATAATAATAATATGTTTCACCGACGAAATATAATTTGTATTGTTTGAAATTAATCGCGAACTGTCAACCAATGCATGTTCGATCATGCATGATATTAAATGAGGGCAAAATTAGAAATTTGCCTTTTTGTGAGGGCATTTATCCATTATATTATACCTCAATTATAAATTGTCCAATCCAAGAGCTAGATTTGTACCACGTGACCAGTCAATCGGGGCTTCCACTTAGATCTGAAGTAGGTGGCCAATGAAGTACCCATCGGTGTCAGAATGTATGGGTCTGATTCATGGAAGACCAGAGGAACGTATGCAAAATGTGAATCTTTTTCAGCATTTGGAGAAATAATTCATAGGTAACAAATTCAACTATATTATCAACGACCTGTCCCTGTCATTCACTGTGTAAATTACACTGATGATGGCATTTTAGCAGCTTTTCAAAAAAAACCTGCCGAGAAAATTTTGCTTGGACATTGGGGAAATATAGCTGGTGATTTGCTATACAGTACTCGCTGACTAGTTCCGGCAGGAGCCGGGTCTTAGCGAAAGCCCTGGTCAATTTAAACTCAAATTACCCACTATTTCTGTGGGGCATGATATTTGACCTCGAATCGGTCCCGCTGATGATGAATACACCGGGTGATTTGAGTTTGAATCCTACACTGATCACAAATACACCCACTGATCACAAATACACCCACTGATCACAAATACACCCACTGATCACAAATACTAATGGGGCCGAACAACAAGACGTTTCAAGACAGCATTCAACATTGTTTTGTTATAATATATAATATATAGACCCTCGCCCTCCGTTTGTGGAATTCGTCGAAATATAACCGCTCGTGATGATATATCCGTCGGGCTTCGTCCTTGGGGATGTATCATCCCTCAGGGTAATATTTCATTGAATTCCCCTCGCTCCAGGTCTATAAATGATAAAAATCACCTGCTGAGAACAAAAGAATCCAGACAATCATGGTATTACTTATAAAAATAAACAAGCCAACAACTAGGTTTCTGCCTTGCCATAAATCTTTGGGAGAAGCAATTAAGGAAGTGGTTACAGCTAGTCTGACAGTTTGTAGGTGTATTTACATGTAGGGTTAGGAATAGAGATATTTAGGGTTAGGGTTAGGATTTAGGGGTTTTAGGGTTATTATTTTGTTGCAATTGCGCAGCATTTAGCCTACATGGGGTCCTGTGTCGGACCTGTATCCACAGCGAGCAATTAAAGGTATATCCACAGTGTTGTGGCCAGATGCACTGTTAGCAGAGTTTGGGTTACAAGCCCACAACTTTGTATGTTATTTTTTGTTGCTTTGCCCATTAAAATGCTGAATGGGCTAATCTTAACTCTGTTGGCATAATCTAGGCTACCTCCATTCCTATCAGCTATTTCAAACGAAATGTTGTCTGCCCTAATACTCAATACTGTGGTACGTACAGTTCATGTAAATATCACTTCAATTGCCAAATACCACCATCAAAAGTTAGTGGATGATTAAAGTTTACGGCAAAAGCTACTGTGGTGGATTATTTCTTCTTGTGCAAGGTCTTTGGGAGAAGGAGCTTGGAAAATGAATGGTCAAAATCCCCACCCCAAAATAAAAAATCTTGTTCAAATTCCCTATGTAGTCAGTCCAATATATTGTTTACCTACTGGAGGCACATGGGCAATATACTAAAGCATGCAGGGAATGATGGGATGAAGGAAATGGATGAGAGATGCCTCTGCCAGATAATTTGTGGTTCTCTATCATGATTTGTGGTTCTCTATCATGATTTGAGGTTCTCTTGTTTATGCTTGATAGTATGATGGACAAAGATGATAAATTAGTGGAAATTCAAGATTCCCTTTAAGATCTGTCATTTCATCACATTTAATGCAATTAATAACTAACAATGATGTACTGTACATGGTTATACTGTTATATAACACAAGATCCAAAAACAAACTACAGTAAGGTTACTGTCAGGAAATTGTTGTATTATTAGTATTCTGAAATGTGATTTATGTTAAGTAGAGATATTTAGAATAATCGATTAATAGATTAATTGTGGGTGGTTTGCTAATTACAAATCTGTAACGAGATTTATGTACGAACGCTTGTAACCCAGACATCTCATACATAATTAAGCTGAACTTGATGAACAAACAGTAAAAGGAATGTTGTAGCAAAATATGTAAAGTATTATATCGATTGTATTAGATATGTTAACATAAGGCATGATTACCTTAAGTGTGTTCTTTCTGTTATTATCATAAACGAGTGTGTGCATAGAGACTCAAGGGTAGTTACTGTCGTGTAGTGAAGGTTATTTGCGTGAATAAAATGAATGAAAAATATACAGTCCCAAGACTGAAACCGGCGCAGTGCGGATAAATCTCCTAACGTACAAGACGATTTCTGCGACAGTTACCTCACGTGAGAAGAAATTGGGGCAAGCAAAGAAATAACTATAGTATTTGAGAAAACACACAGTACAGTTTCATAAACACTTCTTTTAAGCTTCTGCTCCCCTTCTTGCTCTCCCTTCCTCGTGGTCACTCTCCAAATAAGGTCAATGACGCTCTTACTACACAAACAGCAAACACTATAATAACTACAGTATCGTGCGATTAAGGACTGGAACGATCTCGACATTGAAACTAGAAACTCTAACAGTCTTTTAACTTTTAAACGTAATTTTTTTGAACGATATTAGACCATTTTATCTATACATTTATTTTGTTTTTAATATGATTTTTTAATAATTATTGTGCTTTGTCACTATCTTTCACATCTATCAATCTATGTATTTTATATTATTATGCAGGACCTCTCTATTAGATATTCAATTCATCAGAGCAGCTGGCGTAGTACCGTATTTATTTGATACCGTATTCAAATGATTTTCATGCTGTTATCGTGTAGACGGAAGGTCGATCCGATACTCTTTCATGCTGTTTCCATTTCATACCGACATCGTGGAAACGATGTCTCAGTTCCGTGTATAAACTGACATTTTTATACTGCAGTACATTCTAGACAGTATATGTACAGGTCAAAAGTCAAATTCCGTGTATCAAAAGAATATTGAAAACAGTCCCCTGCAAACACCTTCAAAGATGTCTCTTAACTTGTCAAGACCAGCATCACTCAGCTAAGGGACCGTTCATTATTTATGGTCGGGGTGGGGGCCGAAGAGAAATAGATTTGGTGCTGGAAAAAAAATTTACCCTAAGATCAGAAATTTAACCATCCCAACCATTTATGGGTAAAGAAAATGTTTCGCCCAACCCAAGAAGAAAAAAGTTAAATAAAGCGCAATTCCAGCATATCGTCGATACAAGTTTTAATAACAAACCCAAATAGATATACAGACAGATCTTACTGTAACTTTCAGATTATTATCCTCCTATACAGAGAAGGAAGCCAAGGAATACAATAACAAAAGCTAATGTGCAATGATGACTAAGGAGAACGGATGACCAGATTCCAATTTTAAATGCTGATCTCTTAATTTTTTATGTAAATAGTCATGAAAATTTTGCTACCCAATCCTTCAGAGAAGTCATTATTTTTTACCCAACCATTTAGGTCTTAGAATTTTCAGTTACCCAACCATTTTCTCTTCGGCCCCCACCACGGCCATAAATAATGACCGGTCCCTAAGCCTTGACAAAATGTAAGAAAACTAGCGAGTGTGGGGACTGGGAAACAGTTGAATGATCAATCCCGGCCCCGCCATAACTTTGGTCAAATTCCCCACCACTGCGTTGAATTTTCGTTACGTTAATTAAATGCCCACCTCTATGGAAAATCAAAAATGGAAAATGCCCGAGGTGGGGTATGTTACACCTTTGAATTGATCCGCGCATTAAAGCCACGGTTACACACGCCGATTTGTGTCACCGATTTGTGTCGCAACGCCGTTGCGACACAAATCGGTGTGTGTAACATACCCATGCAACGCCGATTTTAGCGTTGCCGAAGCATTGCAAGTTTTTGATGTGGGAACAAAAACTTGCAACGCAATTCTGCAACGGGATTGCAAGTTGACGAGTGTAACATGTCAGACGCCGATTTATGCCGCAACGATATCGTTCCCAGACCCTTTTTAAAGCAAAAACGCCCAATTTCCCATGAATCCAAGGGAGCATAATTAACGTTTCAAAATGGAGGACGATAATGAGAAGTTTAAATTAATCGAGCTGTATCGTTCTGTCCCCATTTTATGGGATGCAAATTACAAGGGAGGAAGAAAAGAGAAAGGAGATATGATGTGTATGATGTATCTTGTTTCTCAATCTTAAACGCGACAGCATCGACCAAATAGTAGAACTGTTCTTTCCCCATGCGGAAATATTCTGCAAAAGCAGGGCCATCTTCGAGGGCTAGCTCTGCAACTAGTTGCTGAAATGCGCCGCGTTCTTTCCTTCGTTTTATCCATTCCCTCATCCAAACTGTCCTGTTTCTTCTCCTTGTATCAGCGTCAATATCGGCTTCTAGTAATAAAAATATCGCAAACAACTGCTCTCCGGTCAAACGTCCGCCATTTTGATTGTTGTTTAAAGTTTTCCCACAATGCATTAACATTATATATCGCGCACACAAGTCGACGTGTGTAACCAAGTGCCCGATTTGTGTCGCAATGCGTTGCGACACAAATCGGTGACACAAATCGGCGTGTGTAACCGTGGTAGTAGCCAGCTTCGCTGGAGCCTAGAGTTTTCGATTTGGACTTAAAAATGTACATGCTAAAAATCATATACCAAGTCGGCAAGTTTAATATTTCCAACATCAGCTACAATGTACGTATTTGATTGGTGTTGAATTGTCGACATACGATATACGATCAAATACTCATTAATAATCCATGAACCAAAAACAAAGAAAATCAACTCCATCGGACAACTGGATATGTGATCTTAATTAGCATAGGATTTTGACGATTTCAACCTCAAATTTCTCTGTAAATACTGACTTGTTTTCGTATTTGATACCATATAAAAACCTCCAATTCGGACTGGACCGGATTTCAAGTACTTGCAAGTAGTTACAGTCCTGGGCTTCGCGCCTTGGACTGCAACTAATTGCGCGGACTTGAAATTCGGTCCAGTCCGCGTTGTCGGACTGTCCTATTACATAATATATACATGAGATAAAAGTTATAACATAAAACTGTTCACGATGTATCGTATAGAGTGCTCGATACCATATGAGGTAGAACTTAAATATAGGAAAATGCCGCTTAAAAGTTTGTTTGCTACTCGGAGTTTCACGCTGGATGCGATCTTCAGGCAACTGGAGAAACACCGATTCAATATCTCTTTTTATAAGCATCGATTGACGTCACGAACTTCGGGAGCTAGATGACTCATCGCTCTTTTCTTCACGCGGCCTGTCTTTGAAATGTAAAATTTATTCTTGTGTCGGCATTTCGAAATAATTATTTTATTTCGAATGAACTATGAGAATGCGCATATAGTAAACAGGTCATTGTATAATTGTCGATAGATATTGAGTAGCGACGAGTTACGTGAAAATAAAAATAAAAATAAAAAATATATAAATAAAAAATAAAATTTGATTTCCATCTATCACCTCATAAAAATTTCGATCTCACAATCTAAATGTTAAAGTGCCTATATGCAATGAAAAATTCAGTTGTATAATAACTCTTTTGTTTGAAAGAACTCTTGAAATTATAAAGACTAACCATGCTTTACAACTTTTTCATATCTCACTTCACTCTTGAGATATTAAGATTTGTTTAATATGTAAATGACCATACCTATATCACATCACACTGCCTAATAATTTATTGAAAACGCTTATATATCCTTGAGATTATGTAATGAAATCACTTGAAATGCAGGTGCATCTGCGTGGATGTATCCAATGACATCACATATGCAAATCATCAAACGATTCCATGTGATAATGTAAAGATATGCAGAATTTTGCAATAAGTCATGCATTGTGATGTCATATAGATATGATCATTTACATATTAAACAAATCTTAATATCTCAAGAGTGAAGTGAGATATGAAAAAGTTGTAAATGGTTAGTCTTTATAGTTTCAAGAGTTCTTTCAAACAAAAGAGTTTTTTTACAACTGAATTTTTTTCATTGCATAGGCACTTTAAATAGAAACACGGTTTTTCGCCATTCAGAAAACCCCTTTTCAAAAATGTTATTTTATAAATGGCAATATTCATCTGCATCATGCAAACGCCACTTTGAAAACCAACTTGATATAGATTAATCCGTCTCATTTTTACTTTCTGCATGTTGTAGGTAAGGCTTGGTGAAATAAAATTTTCCTGTCTTTGTAGGACGACTCTTTAAAGTGATAACCAAATATTCGGATTTGAAACTGTCAGAGTTTCCTTGTGACCATCGATGTTTCTGGTTGGCTTGACCGGTGGGATAGGGAGTGGGAAAAGCACTGTTTCATGTATGTTCCAAAACATGAAATGTAAAATTATTGATGCTGACGTAATAGCACGAGAAGGTAAGTTTGATGTCCATGATGTGGAATTTTTGCGATACTGTGGACAAACGTTTTCTTTTAAAGTTGTTGATGGATCCAAGGTTTCTTTTTAAAAATATAACAAGGAGGGGGGAAAACACCCCATAATGAAAATTGGGGGGGGGGGGGGGCCGGATCGATAGCTTGTTGCAATAAACCTAAAACAATTGTGGTAAGCTTATTTCGCAAACTAAAAGAAGGTAGGCTGATCCTTAAGGTGACTATTGTGTGTAAACATAGTAATATAATTGCGATAAAAAGATCTATTATGTTGATCATCGCCCTGGTGTTGGATTTCATTACTCTTTACACTTTCAACATTATTTCTTCTGGAGTAATCTTTATTTCAGTTGCAATGAAAAGTTCATTTGCGTAAAATGTTTATCTTATGGAAACAGAGATTTCTCCTGGAAGGAAAGTGTCGATGGTATAAAACTTTGTAGTAATGAAAACCAATACTTAAAGTGCGTATCTCACGTTTGGGGATTTTACATATCCGTAATATTTGGGTCTTTCTGAGCAAAATCATAATATATATATTGTCAGCCGAAAATTTCATCTTCATAGAGTTTTTCGCTGTCAAAGTTACTGGATGTGATGTCAGAAGAGGCATTTCAAATTTTCTTTTGTTACTACCACAAAAATGCCTCTTGTGACATCACATCTGATAACTTTAACAGCAAAAAAGTTCATGAAGATTATATTTTCGGCTGACAAGATATACTATGATTTTGCTCAGGAAGACCCAACTCAACTATCTCCGCTGCAACTTTGACTTCAATAAACAAGACAAAAAACGTGAGATACAGTAGGCATTTTAAGCTATGCGATAAACCTAAAATAGGACGAAGTTCAACACAATATAGATCTTTTTTATTTTTACACACAATCAGACTATACAGCCACCTTAATTAGTTTGAACGTTCTCAGTGAAGAACAACTTTCTTTACCATTTTATACATGTTCTTTCTTAAGTGGTCGAACCCGGGAAACCAGCATGGCGACTTATTGTGAAAAAGTTTGGAAAAGACATACTTCTTCCAAGCGGTGAAATAAACAGAGAGAAACTGGGCAAAATTATATTTTCTGATTCTGGAAAGAGGAGACTGCTGAACAGCTGCACCCATCCTGCTATCCACAAAGCCATGTTTCGGAAAATTGTGAAACTATTTTTCCAAGGCAAGGATATTAATAATCTATTTTGTCCCCGCAAGCGAGGGTGATAATCTCGCTGCGGCAGGGATCCATATCTACAGACACGTGTTTCGCTGTTCCACAGCTCATCAGTGTAGCTTGGTACGATCTAGATATGGGCACGAGATCTAATTATACACAAACGATTGCCGGTGACAACCGCTTGTGGTACAAACAGCGGTCATGCGCACATCCAGAGAGCGTGAAGCGGTGTAGGGCCAGAGTGCTCAAACTACCACAAGGGTAGTGGGCGTTGCATTATCGCTAAAGGACACCTACACCAACTTCGCAGAGTGCTCAACAACACCGAAGTGAAGGAGCGTAATAGTACAATATCTACAGACACGTGTTTCGCTGTTCCACAGCTCATCAGTGTAGCTTGGTACGATCTAGATATGGGCACGAGATCTAATTATACACAAACGATTGCCGGTGACAACCGCTTGTGGTACAAACAGCGGTCATGCGCACATCCAGAGAGCGTGAAGCGGTGTAGGGCCAGAGTGCTCAAACTACCACAAGGGTAGTGGGCGTTGCATTATCGCTAAAGGACACCTACACCAACTTCGCAGAGTGCTCAACAACACCGAAGTGAAGGAGCGTAATAGTACAATATCTACAGACACGTGTTTCGCTGTTCCACAGCTCATCAGTGTAGCTTGGTACGATCTAGATATGGGCACGAGATCTAATTATACACAAACGATTGCCGGTGACAACCGCTTGTGGTACAAACAGCGGTCATGCGCACATCCAGAGAGCGTGAAGCGGTGTAGGGCCAGAGTGCTCAAACTACCACAAGGGTAGTGGGCGTTGCATTATCGCTAAAGGACACCTACACCAACTTCGCAGAGTGCTCAACAACACCGAAGTGAAGGAGCGTAATAGTACAATATCTACAGACACGTGTTTCGCTGTTCCACAGCTCATCAGTGTAGCTTGGTACGATCTAGATATGGGCACGAGATCTAATTATACACAAACGATTGCCGGTGACAACCGCTTGTGGTACAAACAGCGGTCATGCGCACATCCAGAGAGCGTGAAGCGGTGTAGGGCCAGAGTGCTCAAACTACCACAAGGGTAGTGGGCGTTGCATTATCGCTAAAGGACACCTACACCAACTTATATATATATATATATATAATATATATATATATATATATATATATATATATATATATATATATATATATATATATATATATATATATATATATATATATATATATTTTCGCTTACCTCAAAAATGGTCTGCTACAACTTGTTTCATCTGTAAAAGAATCTTCAGGCAGGTCACTGCCTGAAGATTCTTTTACAGATGAAACAAGTTGTAGCAGACCAGTTTTGAGGTAAGCGAAAATCTATTATTTGCTCTAACTATATGTTGTTGAGCACTCTTTGCATTTCGTAGACCAAAACCTACACGTATATTATATATATATATATATATATATATATATATATATATATATATATATATATATATATATATATATATATATATATATATATATATATATATATATATATATATATATATATATATATATATATATATATATATACATTGTCATTGTCATTGTCATTGTCATTGTCATTGTCATTGTCATTGTCAAAAAGGTTGTCCAAGTCAAGCATACCAATATACTTATATACCTATCACGTGTTTCATTAAATATGCGTTAACGCGCGCGGGGATTATGCACGTGCAAGCAAACAGCAAACTCATATACAAAGCAAAAACTTTCCAGGTCAGACGGATCACAAATTTTCCCCTAGTCGATAGCGTGGCAGAAATATAGTAAGAATTGCGGAATGTTTTACCAGATGTACTGAATGTGGAGATATACAACAACAGCAGTACAGATTACTTGTCACTATGCAAATGTTTAATTCCCAAAGGGGAACAGATAAAGACAATTATATTAACGTCACAAGGCTACTTCGCGTAAAGCGCTCTATACGATAATATAGTTGTATTCAGTTAAAGTAATATTCAGTTAACGTAATTACCAATCAACAAGAACAGGGCGAGGTTTTCCTCATGAAGTTGATTCATTGCTGGCAAAAGTTTCTGATTAAGAAACTGAATGAAGCATTTGTGTCAAATCGTTTCCCTGCGTCCATAATACCCAACGCAAGCGTCCCTTCACTCGATATTGCTGATATCACATAATGGTGGGGCCCCGAACTTGCATAGCTGTAATCTTTAAAGTGCATATAAACCCAAATTCGTTTTATTATCATTAAATTTGTCACGTCACCAGGATTCGAATGATATATATTACATCTTGTTTGAAGAAAAACTTATTTTGTTAGCGCTTGCCAAACATGCCAAAAAATACGAATTTTTATTGTTTCAAAAATCATGACCGGTAGTACGGGATCTGGGTACTAGTAGTGTTGTGACGTCTATGTAGTCACGCAGATTTCAGAACCATGTTGAAACATAGTAAACATAGTGTTTTCAATACGTTGTTGCTGGCTATTCCAATACATAATCTAGCGCTGAAAAGTTGGGAATACTTCATAAATTTCTTTTGCTAACGATAAAGCGAAGAAACGAAGAAAACAATGGATGAATTCGTGAAAACTAAGAGAGCAAAGTGGGAACCCACAAAGGAGTCGCGTATTTGTTCCATACAATTTTTGCGTCAGATGATTTTAGATTTTATAAGGCCTTGCCTGGACAGAAGATGAACTGGGAATTGCTGTGGTTCCAACAATCCATAGAAACGATCGAGGAGAAGCCGATGTCGAAAAGCCGAAAAGGAGACGCCGCCAGGGCCCAGTTTAATAGGAGATAAATATTATGCGCCAGCGCCGATACATTTTATGCCTTTTATATTGTGTATCATGTTTCCTGCGGGACTAGGCTGTAATAAGAAACATTTAATTATTTTAGAGAACAAAAATAATGTTAGAGTCACAAGCGATCGATGAGGTTCAGACATAGCTTTCGGATGTTGAAAGCCGGCGAAGTGCAAACGACGCCTGTCTCAAGGCCTGTCAGATTCGGCTGAAAGCCTGTAACAACATATCTTCGTCGTCGTCTCGTCGACAACTTATCTTCTGTCGCTTCGCTCATTATTTCCACTTGATAATCGTATTCCGTGTTAAAATATGAACTATTAGACAAAGAATAACTCTCTGTCTGGTTTAGAATGGTGTAACGCTCCAACAGCGTCACAAGAGTGAATATTTATGGTAAGGACCATGCGTTTTGAAACAACCCGTGGAGATAGATTTCACTTTGCAGCGGAGTCTTGAGCGCACATACCATCATTCACAGAGTCACAAGCGGTCGACGAGGTTCAGCCTTAGCTTTCGGATGTTGACAGTGGTTTTTATATCGAAGCCGGCGAAGCGCAAACGACGCTTGTCTGATTCGGCTGGATAACATATGCCTCATAATGGCTGCAACATACTGTCGACGCGGACCACATCTTCGACGACATTATTCTCATCTTCTGTCGCTTCTCCCGCTATTTCCACTTCATAATCGTATTCCGCGTTAAAATATGAACTATTAGACGAAGAATGACTTCCTGAATTTGAATTTTACATCGGCAATACGCTTCGACAAGAACAACGTTTCTTCACGTTTTTACTATGAAAACCATAGTAATTATCGGCCGGAAGTAAAACGAGTGACTACATAGACGTCACAAACAACTCTCGACCCAGACTCCGTACTACCGGTCATGAAATCAAAATATCCAACTTTGGGAGCTTGTAGAATCTTTGTTTTTCATTTTTACCCGATCAAATAATCTGCAAAAAACCTTCTATCCATCTCCTCTTTCGTTTGAGCCAGAAACGAATTTGGGTTTATATGCACTTTAACAACAGCTGGTGTTCCACGAGGACTATATCCATATAGCGAAACGCGCGGTAATGATGTCAGTATGTATGTTTGTTTGAGTTTGCTATAATTATTGCATTCCAAACAATAGAAAACTAAGAGTCGTTAGGAATCCCTTGAGAGTCAATTTCGGTTTGTTTGTCTGAGTTTTGGTTCTATAAATAGTTAACGCGCTCCGCTATTGCCGACCGATTCGTTTGTCCAACATGTATACCAGGAAAAGTATAATCAGGACCGTTATCTCACACTGGAAAATCTGATTTTAAATAGGTAGTAAAATTGATGTAACTATACAACTGACAATGCCTGTTTCATTCAGGAAAACCAGTTGGTTAAAAATGCTAATTTGAGACCTCCTAGTGGGTACACGACAACGTGCTGATTCTTCAGGGCGCCCCCTCTTTTGAACAATCCTGGATCCGCCACTGTTTTAACAAGCTTCGATCGATAGGATGTAGTCGGTACAAGCTAGTGCGTCAGTCGGTTGAAGTGAGCTTACACCCCCGCTGTAAAATGTTGTGAGTTGCCTGAGACGTTCATTTCGCTGATACGCAATTCGCTGCACCTACAGTATCCAAGAAGTTTGCATACATCATACATGAATGTTTTCATTCGTAAATAAATAGTTTACACCATCAGTTTTACAAGTACATTTAGTGTTCACACGAGAAAAGAAATGGCAAATACAGATGACTCATAAGTAAGATTTTAGTCATTGTTGTTGCCTTCTTGCGTGTAATTCCAAGCCTGTGAATAGCTTTAAATTAAGTCTCTGCACTAAATGCAAAACCAGTTGAATTGATTATTTCAGTTGCTATTTCAAGTGCAACTGAAATTAGGATTTTGAAGGATAGAATCCATAATAAACGTACTCCTCCTGCGGATATAATGTTATACTTCCACTTAAACGACAAAGGCAACAAGGCCTTACATCACCTGTGTTAAGCCCGCCGCACACTAGAGCTATCAGCTTAGCAAAGTTTCACTCGTGACTGTTGGCGTAAGCAAGTTCCCCCAGTGTGCGGTGGCGTTTTGAGCGCTATTGTTCACGCGTGCCATCGGCGCTGTATAATTCAACATGTTGAATAATTTTGTGCACGAGTGAACATTTCCTCCAAGTGTGCGCGCGTGCAAAGCTATCAGCTTACAATAGGAGGCAAATACGCATGCGTGTTGACTCATATTTTCAAATCAAAATGGCGAATATCCATGTCTTTAGTTTAAACATGTCCATCCGTTTAGTCCATACTTTTCGGTGCGAAGCTCTTAAACGTCTTCGTCTGCGTCGTATTAACAGAAGAAGAAGCAATATTTCTTCTTCGTCTGATGAGGATGAGCCAAACTCTTCTTCGCAAACAACGGCGGCCATGTTTCACGAATTGATTTAAAAATATGAGTCAACACGCATGCGTATTTGCCTCCTATTGTAAGCTGATAGCTTTGCACGCGCGCACACTTGGAGGAAATGTTCACTCGTGCACAAAATTATTCAACATGTTGAATATACGGCGCCGATGGCACGCGTGAACAATAGCGCTCAAAACGCCACCGCACACTGGGGGAACTTGCTTACGCCAACAGTCACGAGTGAAACTTTGCTAAGCTGATAGCTCTAGTGTGCGGCGGGCTTAAAAGAACAGGTACAGTAGACAGTTTTCGGACAAACAAATAACTCCGAATGTTGATAAACCATTTTCCATCTCAAGTCATCCGAGTATGGTCGTGGCATCTTGCGTTGTTTGTCAAATCATGGTACTGCAGTTCCTTTGCCTATACGGTTGCCTACGCTAAACGTTTAAATATCCACGCGCGTTAACGCATATTTAATGTAACACGTGATAGGTATATGTATATTGGTATACTTGACTTGGACAACCTTTTTGACAATGACTGTATATATATATATATATATATATATATATATACAGTCTAGGCTCTCGGCAACGGTTTCCGTAGCTCAGTGGTCAGACCACTGCACTAGCATCGCAGGGTCACGGGTTCAATTCCAGCCGGAAGGCCTTAAAGTTGCATTTTTCGCAACTGGTCCCGGTTTGGTCTTAAAATGTATGTATTCCAACACTCGAAATTTTCCTTCA
The DNA here is from genome assembly GCA_035772405.1 of Chrysogorgia sp. JL179-B06. Lineage (NCBI taxonomy): Eukaryota > Metazoa > Cnidaria > Anthozoa > Scleralcyonacea > Chrysogorgiidae > Chrysogorgia > Chrysogorgia sp. JL179-B06. The sequence continues at coordinate 3,415,576 of JAYKKM010000035.1, read as the reverse complement.
CCATAAATCCTTTCAACATGTAGTTTGATCGAGTGAAATGCCAAATATTACCTATACTAGAAGTTACTATCGCAAGGGAAGTGCTGCCTCGAAATCCAAGGCAGTTGTGATATTGTGAAAAATTGCAAAAATAAGTGGTGGGCTTATTAAAAAGCAGTGGGTTTGCTGGACTATACGTACTCGCACAGGTGGAAGTAGTGGCTTAGTGTGGCCAGGTCGGACTCGAGGGTGGATTCGATCGATTCGAAGGTCCCGGAGACTCCAAGGGCACAGTCGTCTGCATATAGGAACTGTTTCTAGGTGGTTGGTGGTACCTGTATATCCGATGAATAGATATTAAACAGGATTGGTGCGAATACAGATCCTTGGAGAGCTTTCTTTTGCGTTCTTCAGAGGATGTCTCCACATAGAACGTCCGATTCTGAATCATCACCATCATGAACCTCACAAGCTTAACATCTGGTAGGATGCGAAGGAGTTTGAAGTACAGGCCTCGGTGCCACACGGTGTCATAGGCAGCGGTAAGATCAATCAGAACGAGCACGTACTTCTCGTGGAACAAGTGGAACAAGTGAGCAAACGGCATCATGTGAACACCTTACCGGAACGATTTCCCTTTGTTTCGCGAAACTTTTTCCTCTGCTTAAAAATACGGGGGAAAAGAAGCGGAGGAAAGGCGGGATATTGGGAGCATTCATTATTTATGGAAGGGTTTGGTACCGAAGAGAAACAAGTTGCAACCAAAAACAATGTTTTACCCAACCTTTCAAACACTGAATTTTTCTTCTTTTTATCCTTTTTCCCCCGCTTTTTTTTTTCTTATTTTTTTTTCTCTTTATTTTCTGAATTTTTCTTCCCAACCATCACTAGATGGTCCAACCATATACATGTTAAACTGCATACATACTGTATATGTACATACGCCCCTTTATACGTATGTATGTACATACGCCCCTATATGTACATACGCCCCTATATGTACATACGCCCCTTTGCCTGCTGTACCCTCCTTTCTCCTTTCTCCTTTCTCTTAAATATTGGTTCATACAGTATGAGATCAAATACAATATTCTAAGAAAGTTGAAATTTGTGTTGCTGTTTATAAACATGAAAATATGTCTATCTAAAATATTATTTAACAAGAGGTTTTACCTGACACTGTCTTTGAACAAGCAATCTCTATGTTTATATAATTGTATCACTATTATTTTAATTAAAGATATTAAACACTGATTTATTTCTTTTGTTTTTAAATTTGTTACCCGATATTTATAATGCAACAAAAAATCTTATCCAACCTTTTACTGCCAATCATCAAAAAGCTCGAAACAGGTTCGTACCGTTATGATTTGATGACGGTAGGATTTCGTACCAGTATCATTTGAACCTAGTCTATACTCCCCCCCCTGCATGATGAAACGAGGCAATTAATATGTATGGGAGGAAATAACCGCGCCATTGGCCGTGTTTAATCATTACTTTAGCAACAATCCGAATGATGTTTGTTAGGTGGCAGACATCTTAGAAATAGAAATCTCGGAAAAACATGTACAATGGGAATATTAGTTCTGCAAATTCAGTGTTGCCATTATTTGTGAACAAAGCTTCGTCGAAATTGTCATATTTTTTGTCATTCTGATTTTCCAACCGGAGCGGGAAGAAAACAACCCGGCTCCGGCCTGTCTGCAAAAAAAACGCCGGAGCTCCGGCAGTACTCCGGCGTACAGCACTTATTTTTATTGAAATATTGAGAAGCCTGGGCCCGAGTTGCAGCTTGATTTGCATCCTGGGATAGCAAACATGGCTGCCGATCCAGGCAGCGTCCTCAAGATTAGCGTGGTTTGGTAAAACCTATTGTTCGTCCATGCAATGTTTGCAAAAAAAATTAAAACCGACCTACCCTACCTAATTTTTTTCCAGCATGAAATAGGAAACCCAGGTATTTTGGGGGGGGCCTTAGTCTATTATATATGTCACACGCCTTGAGGAGGGTGATTTTAAAATATGTTCTGTTTCATCATTTCAGGTCATCGGTTCGTTATTTTGGACATCCCGTTGCTGTTTGAGTCTGGCCTCTTAGCAGCTTTCTTGAATAAAATCATTGTGGTTAATTGGTAAGACAGTACACTATTTAACTTTTGCCCACTGTTGTATTTTGGATTCTGATTGGTAATTTCGGCACCACGGCAGACATTAATAAAATAGGTTGCGTCTTACGCACGCTGTGATTGGTCAGTTACCGTGTTTACAAACATTTTATAAAATAAATAGAAAATGACGTATTTACATAACCTGATGCAAACATTCGAGGGAGTTTGGGAGAATTCGAAAGTACTTACGTAAAGCTGCGGCTCGGGTTTATACATTTTCTTTCGAATTCTCCCAAACGTCCAAACACGGGCGGCCATTTTCTATTTCTTAAATATTTTCACCATGACAATAAGTCAATGTTAGGTTAAACTATATTACAATACAAATATTGCACAACTTTTCCACGAACGAAAATCATTGTAAGTATTTAAAGTGGACAAAGCGAACGAGAATATCCGTAACTTGTCAGGGCGAAGTTTACTGTTAATATTGAATGTTTCAAAATCCCACAACAATTAGCCTTTATAAAACAACAAATTAAAAACACACGTGCTGATTGGCTGAAAGCCGTGTTTCTATAACTCGATGGAAAACATGGATTTTTCCCGCCATTTTTATAAAATGGACTGTAAGACGAACCTTTGCTCGTAAAAAGCTAAAATGTCGATAAATATGTTCTGAGACAGCCAACAAGAAGAAAAACGAGATGATTGGATGCCTTTCTTCACAGTTAAGAGCGTTTATGTTCATTTGAGAAGCCGATGACGCTGTCTAGTGTGATTCTTATTACTTCATTCCTCAGTGTTATTTTATAAAATAAATAGAAAACATCTTTCCGTGTTTACATACAGTTATAGAAACACTCGTAAAAGTTTGGGAGAACTCGAATTAGCGTGGAAACACTCGCCCTGCGGTCTCGTGTTCCCACTAATTTCTCGTTCTCCCAAACTTAATTCCACTCGTGTTTCTATAACTGTATGTAAACACGGAAAATTTCTTAAATAGTCCACCAAGAGAACTTGAAAAAGGTGTAAAATGTTTATTTTTCCTCTCGTCGTCCACGATATATTGGTATACCATTCATTTTGTTCTTCCAACAAAAAATCACCGAGCAGCACTTCATGAACAGTGAGAGAACTAATCCGCAAAAAAGATTCCGTGTAGTATAGAGGACAAACTCACGAACTTAATTTACATCTGCAGCAATCTAACGTAAAGTTAAACGGTATATTTTCGTGATTAAAGCCATCAGGAAAATGTTTTAACAATCCAGGTTGGCCGGTTAGCTTAGCAGTACATGAAAGACCTCCCCAAATTGGTATAGTTGACGGTTTTTGGGAGAATTGCAATGTTGATCTAACTATATTAATAACTTTTAGTGATATTTCTCTGTGGTTATTTTATAAAATAAATACCAAATCTGAAAAGGTTTTCCGTGCAGGATACTGTGATCCAAAAAGTCGGAGTATTGCTCGACTTTCGCCGATAAAAGCCATAAAGCTAAAAAACATACATTTCGCTTTTTTACGCTTTTCGAAGGTCTCGCAACATCCCGTGTGTTTGGATTACAGTATCCTGCACGGAAAACAATTTGGTATTCCTTTATGGACTTTATTAATTGGTGTTCGCGATGCAGGTTTTCTTAAACTGCCTATTATCGAGTTATAACGGCACTTTATAAGTTAAAGAACATTCGACAGCTAGTAAAACACTCGACTATATCGCCTCATGTATCATCCGCGTGTTTTTTAATTTCCCCTCGTGTCATAATTATTATCAACTTAACTGATCGCGAGATCTGTACGGGAAAGTATTTGCGGCTGAGGTTTTCGAGCAGACCGCGAGCGACGAAGGAGCGAGGTCTCTGCGAAAAAACACAAATTTCCCGTACATACCGAGCAAATGAGCCAATAAGAAGTAGTTTATTATATAGCTTGTATAGTTCGTTTTCTTGTTTATTTTAGCGCTGTTTTCATTGCTTTAACTCACCTCTTAATCGCTTCGTCTTCGTCCCGAATCAAACATTCGTCGTTGTTTTGCGTAGACAGCATTAACGAAATGCAACACTAACGTTCCAGCATGCTTCATTGTTCGGGATTTTTCAATGGAGATACCTAGTGCTCAAATAACGTTTTCCCGCCAAAACTGTTAGAAAATCCGTAATTAGTTTATTAGATTTTGTCACTCGGAATACCCCCAACAGGCTAGAAGCCGAATTATAGGGGTTCCGAGGGCCTACGATTTAAAGAGTGAGTGTCAACTGTGACGCATTGCACGCTCGGTCGGCCATTTTTTGAAGCACGAAATTCCCTTAGTGAACTGCATCCCCGTAAATATCTTGTCAATCCTTGATATAAATTATTCATTTTGTCTTTTAATTGAAAGAAGACATACCTTAGAAAGTAATTATTTCTATATTTTTCACAAAACTCGACGTTTTCTTGACTTTCGTTTCGAATTATGTCAGCCTTGACTGACGCGAGCGTGCAAGACCAAGTGATGAGGTTCAAGCCAAAAAATCAGGTTCCGACTTCCGAATCGACGTATTTGGATTGTAGATGAATAAGAAAGCCTCTATAGGGTTTTCTGAGAAGACTCGGCGAATTTCCGAAGTATTTACCACGTCAAGTTGGCAACGAAGCACTTCAAAACACTTTGTTATCGTACGAAAAGATAAACACAAACGCGCAATACACGACGGTTGACACTCACTCTTTAAGGTCGTTATCCGAGAAGTCTTACCATGACATTTGCTGATATTATTGCAAAAGCAGCAATTTCTCCTCAATTATTTTAAGACCCTGAGTGGAGGTCCGACGCAGGATTTGAACCTGTGTCTCCCAGCTCATAGACATGTGTGGTAACCACTAGACCACAACAGCTGGTAATCACCCATCATAGTAGAAGAGATGGTTTGGAAGGTCCACAAAAGTCATTGTTCTATGTTGTTGTTCACTTTCACGGTCACTGAACGTATTGTATTTTCTGTACAATGAGCAGTCATCCAATAACGTTCGGATTTAATTAGTGTAGCCCTTCATCGTCACGTGTCCATATAATTTCCTTTCTCCAACCAATAACAAACACTTTCTCCAACACAATAACATGACCATTGCGTCATCTTGTAAGACAATGGAGCTTCCAAACCATCCCCTCTACTAACTATGCACCCATCCACGGGCATTACTGTAAAATCTATAATCTGTATTCTGTAATCACCCAATGCATTATTGTAAAATCCAAACGGCAAATTAATCAATCATATTGCATAATTCCACCGGAAGTATCCTATAGCTATATAATATAACTCGATAATCGCACACGCCACGATTTTATTTCTTAAAGTGCCTATGCATTGAAAAATTCAGTTGTAAAATAATTCTTTTGTTTGAAAGAACTCTTGAAACTATAAAGACTAACCATTTACAACTTTTTCATATGTCACTTCACTCTTGAGATATTAAGATTTGTTTGATATGTAAATGATCATACTTATGACATCACAATGCATGACTTATTGAAAGTTCTGCATATATTTACCATTATCGCATTGAATCGTTTGATTATTTGCATATTTGATGTCATTGGATACATACACGCACATGCACCTGCATTTCAAGTGATTTCATTACATAATCTCAAGGATATATAAGCGTTTTCAATAAGTTATTATGCATATCAAACAAATCTTAATATCGATCTCAAGAGTGAAGTTAGATATGGAAAAGTTGCAAATGGTTAGTCTTTATAGTTTCAAGAGTTCTTTCATATAAAATAAATAAGTGTTTTTTCAAATCATGGTTTCATTTGTGCGTATTATTGAGGTATTTTTCTTATATTTACAGTGATCCAGAGACCCAGCTACGAAGATTGATCACAAGGAATGGCTACACAGAGGAGCATGCGCATGAGAGGATCTCTGCGCAAATGGCCTTGAACGAGAAATGTCAGTGGGCTACACATGTCGTCAACAACTCTAAAACAAAAGCAGAAACACTCGAACAAGTGAAAAAAATCCATGTTGAACTAACAATTTCCCGCGCCTATTTACGTTCAAGAATTGCCGTCGTTGTGGTTGCTTGTGGTCTGTTGTTGTTAGGTTATTTGTTGGTCAATTGGATTTGGCAAATGTTTTAATGTAATTGAAAGTAATAATCACTAACACTCTATAAAATTGCATTATTTCTTACGTAATTAATGAGAATGAAAAGCCGGTGACACACGTGGTCACTCTCCGAGACTTTTGTTTCCGAAGTCTCGGTCACAAAATCTTCAAGTGTATCATCGAAGTCTCTGAAACTTTTGTGTCAGAGACTTCTCTCTGTGATTAGAACACGGTTAAGTTTCAGAAACTTCGATGATACACTTGAAGATATTGTGTCCGAGACTTGGAAACAAGACTCTCGGAGACTACGTATAGTGTCACCGGCTTAGTCTAGCCGATATAGAAACTAAAAGTGATATAAACTCTTTGACGCAGGGCCTTAGCTCGTTTACTTAGACCTCTTATACACAGTATTTCGGCAGTACATCAACCTTTTTAGAGTATTCGATAGAAACTATAACTTGCGTTTTTAATGATAGCGTGGTCGATGAGAATGTTCGAACGATGCGTGGAGATGCAGGTGGTGAAAATACAAGTCTTGAACCTCTGCGACCTCTAGGTTTCTAGATCCTCTAACCGATTGAGCTTACCGAAACCTTTGCATGCCGATTAATTTTTCAAGTGCATATGAATAATAAAAACTCGTCATATTCTCAATTAAGTCGTTAAAGTCCGAATTTGTGGGTTTCATTTACCCTTCAAAATGGTCACATTTCCTGCGCGGTCACATGAGCAAATTACAAGGATGTGACGTTCAACCTTGACACGAAGCTTGAATGAGATCCACTCACACGCCAAGTTTGGTGGCATTTTGAATTTTCATGATGCAACGCGAGCGTGTAAGATGGGCTTTTCTAGAAAAATGAAAGTTTTTCAACCTTATTTATGATAATTGCGCTAGTTAGGAATATTAATGCCCAGCAAATATCTATCTCAATCATTAATAATTCATGAGCCGAAAACAAAGGAAATCAGCACCGAGATGGTGGTAATGTATATTGGAGGAAGAAATTACATAAATTAAGCCAACTTTCATCTCGATTTTCTCTTAAAATACTGATTTGTTTGAGATGCAATATGCAGGCGCGGATTTAGAAGTTAGTCGCATAAATTAGACACTTCATGAACAACCCTATTGGTTATGCTTTTCTTAAGAATAATTCAGAACAAAAACCTATCCAATAGGATTGTTATTCACAGGTATTTTGAATTGCAAATTCTAAATCTAATTTATGCGACTAACTTCTAAATCCGCGCCTGCAATATGAAACACTCACACTCGGAAGAGTGTTTCATCAGGATATCCAAACACCTCGAAGTTTGTTAAAAAACCTCGGCTTCGCCTCGGTTTTCAACAAACGTCTCAATGTTTGGATATCCTGATGAAACACTCTTCCTCGTGTTTCATATATTACTTAAAAGAGCCATAGCAACATAATTTGTTCTAATATGCGGCCGGCTGATTGCCGACTAATTTCTAAGTACGTAGACCGTTTTTACGAAGGGTTTGCACGTTCTCGTAATATATAAAAGACACGTATGTTATGTTTAGACTCGGTAATTCCAAATCTGTTTTCAGAATTGAAATCGAGTAAATATTGGCCAAGATTACCTTCAAAATCTACGTACGACGAAATTCCTTTTGGGATTCGTTATCTACAGTGACTACAAAATAAATTATAAATACACGGCGTGCGCGGTCGGGTGTGGTAGAAAAGGCGGGCGAGGGGTTATTGCACTGGGTTTTCTAGTACGAGGAATTCGTTTCAGTCCGAGGCGCAGGCGAGGACTGGAACAAATTCCGAGTACTTGAAATCCTGGTCAAGATCAAGCACTCGGTCTAGATGACGTCAGTAGCCATGTTTGTCCGCATTTACCCATAATTATTGCGGCCATAAAAGAAAATAGCTCATTTGCGAGTCAAATTTGGTTTATTTGTCCGCATTTTCAGCTATTAATAGCAGCCAACGCTTATCAAGTAGTGTATATGTATTGAATGGTTGAGTATTTGGTTTGTTTTCGGTATTTTCATGATTCTTTCTAGTCATATTTCAAATCGTAGTACTTTAAATATTGGTTAAAGTCTAAGGACTTGAGAAAAACCCAGTTTCAGTCCTCTGCCCAATTCTTTCCCAGTGTTACAAGTCCCTTCACGTGGTGTAATTCGGCGATTCTGATTGGATAATTATATCCTCAATTATTAATGAGTTTGAGAATTTTAAATATACATTCAAGTAAATACAAAATAAATGTATGATTAATGTTGTAAGGGCGTGTATAGTATTATAGATCTCTTTCATAATGACAGCCAAATTAAATATTATTTTATATGCATTTAAATTAGCCTTTCTGACCTCGTTCATGTGTCTGCAATTCCAAAGAATCTTTGCTTTGTAACGAGGCCAGAAAGGATAATTGACATGCATATAAAATAATATTTAAACTGGCCGCCATTATGAAAGAGGTCTATGATAAACAATCAAATGTAACCTTCATTATAAGCTACTACAAACCCTTATACCGGGTTAGTACTATTATTAGATGTGTGAAGTTGGTCGTCCAGGTTGTTCACACATCTAATGCTAATGATACTCCTAGGTTCAAACCATTTACTTTAGTACTATTATGTTATAATTGTAAAAAAGTAGAGTGCTGCGTAGGCAGTGTTTCGGATATTTAGCAAAGTGAAAAGGTGCCGAGATTTTTAGTAAAGGAATACTGACGTTTCGAGCGGATCGAGCCCTTCATGAAGGGTTTATACTCTGCTGAAGGGCTCCACTCGAAACGTCATTATCTTATAATTGTCATATTTCCAAAACATTTCATTGTCAATGCGCCTCGTGCGGATGCAGTTCGAAGATTTTAGTGTTGAAGTCGCGACATCAACTGCTGCACCCGACTAATTATATAATGGTATTTTTATGTGGTAAAGACACCTTTCCTGTTTTCGATAAATTTATCACTGGTTTTTACGGCTCAGACGACGTTGATTTTCAAAAGCTACTGAAAAACAGGCTTGGACTGGGCCCAATTTAGGGGCCTTGCCATTTCAGCCGGGAAGAGGCCCGTCTATACATGTGAACAGGTAATATTTGCAATACGAGAACTGGATCCGGAACAACAAATAAGAAAAGAGAAATTATTTCGGAACATTTTCAACATTTCAGAACATAAGAAGTTGTTCCATTTGATGCAAGTTTTTGATACACTGCTTCGTTATCAACAGCCTTTAGTAAATCAACTTCTACAGAACAAATCATTACTGGTTCCAAATGGTGTTGACTAAGCAGAGATCTCTCAGTCGATTCTTGATGAAGCGCAACTTTGAGAATGTTCTCTCGCAGGACACAACTGTGCATGGGAGGGTGAGCGCAGTTCTTAGACATTGGGTGTGTGACATTATGGGTGTGTGACATTACGGGTGTGTCTGGCCAGGCCCCGTTTTGATGTCCCTAAAAGGGGCGCATGTGCCATTGCACAATGACATGTAGGCCAGTCCAAGCCTGCTTAAAAAAGTACTACCGTTCGTTTTTCAAATAGTACAGAAAGATCTATAATAAAATGAACTTATTAGCAAGTTGCTTTATATCAAGAGAACATACACAAAGAGAAAAAAATTTGCCCTTCACTTTTTGCTGTTTTGCAGAAAAACAAATGCAGTGTCTCATACGTTGAAAAAAGGAACGATTTATTAAAACGATTCAAATGAGCGTGATACACGCACGTTGCAAAGATTAGAAAGGACAATTTCGTGGAAAAACTGATGAACTTTGTTAAAAAATGTTCGTCTTGCGACAAGAAATGTTTGTTGTAAGTCTCATGGTCGTAAATTTCGCCCACGCATGCAAAGCAACATAATTTCTACTGGTAAAAAATCAACCATGCATAGCAAATGTGCTATGCATGGTTGCAGTATTTTTTAGATGTCCTGGATTGGAGTTATAGAATCATATCCACCGTCTCGCGAGCCATATAACACATAGTGTTGAACAATGAACAAGATGTCGAAAATGATAGATATTAATCCCAGAGCAAATTTTGTTAGATCACCAAATATGGACTCCCAGGAATCTAGAAAAATATATAAAACAATATGATAAGCATCGACAGGTCGGAAAGAAAAAAAAGATTGGGAACGAGATCATATGTTTATAGACTTTAACCCTTCGTAGTTGTTTTCTCGGTTATTTGATTGGTAACTGTGTTAACCGATTTCGTAACAAACAAGTTAATCCCAAACCTTTAGCCCTCACCGTTCCCAAGAAACCATGGCGAACACAGTTTGCATTTGAAAAAGATTCAAAAACCTATCTCAAAAAAGTATTCTCGTATTTCCCTTGGAGTTATATTTAGACTATGTGCACACGGTGTCGTTTTCAAGCGTTTTTATCTGAAACGCGTTTCAAAAAGTATCGTTTTCACGGGGTGTTCACACGAAAACGGATGAAAACGACGTCAACTGACGAAAACGTTTTCAATAACGAAAACGATATCTGATAACCGTTTTCGCTATTGAAAATGTTTTCAACTGTGTCGTTTTGCCTTTTGTTCTCGTGTGAACAGGGGAAAACCTTGGGAAAACCCTGAAACGCTAAAAATTCAAAATGGCGGATATTCTGATATTATTTTTGTTCGCCGGGAAATTGATCTTTCAGCTGCCAACCCTGGTTGTGAACTCGTTATTAATACCAATAACAACAAATAAAAGAAAAAATGCAGCCATTCAATTATTTAATGAGTCAAAAAAGCGATTAAAACGGCATTTAAAAGTCTTAACAGACGACAGGCCAAACTGTAAACAATGCGATGGATATTGCGAAAACACTTCGTGTGAACGGAGTGCCAAAACGACAAAATTGAAAACGACACAAATAAAAACGCTTGAAAACGACACCGTGTGCACATAGTCTAAAATCTGTTACGCGTATTGAAAACTTCTTTCTCTTCAAAGATCGTGTTTCGACACACATGTACTATTCCTCTCCAAATAAAGACTGGATTGAGCAACTATTGTTTGGATGCTGCGAAAAAATGAAGCCGGGAATATTTCGCGGCGGCCATCTTGAAAGGACCACACTATATACAGTAGTTTTACTGTAGGCGACAGAGGCTATCTGTCTCTGATCTTTTAATATCCTAAAATGACTCACTTGTCGAAGGTTTTCCCGTTATTTAGAACACAAATTACGGCTAATTCGGTTAAATATTGACCGAGATAACGTTCAAAATCAACAACGACGAACAGCCTTTTCTGGGGACAATGGCAAATCCCTCAGGTGGATTAGAATTACACTCTACACACACGTAAAAATCTCACAGGCTGTAACAAGGTTGTTGGTTCAACATGCCTGTAACAGCATTGTCAACATGATAAAACATGACTGTTAAAATAAAAACACTGTTCAAGCATGTTTCAACATGTTGTGACAGGCTTACTGAATCGACAGCAGTTGTTCATGCATGCGAGAACATGCAAAAATCAGCTTGATAGAACAACCAAGTTCACGGCTTTGTGACAACGCTGTTCAACCTTGTTATTTCATCATGCTCTGACAACATGTTGTATCATCTATGAACAATGTTGTTCAACGCTGTTCAAGTCTGTTCGATCATCAGCCATGAACAATACTGTTCCTGAACATACATGAATAGGCCTGTTGAAAACCCTGTTCAAGCTGACCAGCTCAACCCTGTTCGAGCCTGCCAATATCAACCATGTTTTAGGCTGTACACAACTAGAAACAGACTCTGCGTTTTTACCTGTGTAGGCGGGGGTCCTAGGGATAGGATGATGATTTACGATATCAGTAAATTTAAGGTGGTTTTTCATTTTATTGATATAAAAAGTTTGGACTCATGCTGGGATAGGGAACATCACAAAAATATAAAATACAAAACTGGCAGGCGGGCGAGGGGTTGTTGCGGAACGTATTTCTATAGTGAGTAAATGTAATTTGTAATCCCTTGCACAGCCTATGCTACGACACAAAATAAAAAAATACTAACTATTATTGTATGAAAGAATAATCATCTGTATTATACTAAATGATCCACCGGTAAAATCCAATAAAACATTGCCAATGCTCCATCCCGTTGTGCTTTTTCTTCGAAAATTCATGTACGCCTGGTAAAACGAATCAAGAAATATAACATGCGAAATATAGAATAAGTAGTCTTTACGTAAATTAAAATAAAATAAGTAAAATAAAGCATAAGAAATAAAGCATAAGAAATAGAAATAAGAAATTTTATTTGTAAAGAAATAGGAATTTTTTATTCATGTGAGAAATTTTTCTGAAAAAAATTAAAAATATTCTGAATAAATGAGAAATTCCATTTCTGAAGAAATAAGAAATTTATTTTTGAAGAAATTTAATTTCCAGTGAAGAAATGAGAAATTTTATTATATGGCTTTGTAATATCCTGGTCAACGCACGGTCCGTGAAAATGCGTATCCGGTCCACGGCTGTCTTTTTCCGTATCCGGACCGCTGTCCCGGATGTTGATTTTGCTGGCGTGAATTTCTGATGTTTCACACTAATTTTGATACAAGATAAGTATTGAAAAACTTGAATAGCCATATAATAAACGATTTATTAACCTCATTTGCTCGGTCTGTACGGATATTAAATCTTTGTCAAGACCTCAGTCTGATATTTCCCCATACAGACCTCGTTCTCGGTAAATAATCTTTTATTATTTCTTCTATAAATACGTAAAAACTCTCTATAACTGAGTTAAAACTCTCTATAAATACGTGACAACTCTCGATAAATACGTGAAACTCTCTATAAATACGTGACAACTCTATAAATACGTGAAAACTCTCTATAAATACGTGAAAACTCTCTATAAATACGTGAAAACTCTCTATAAATACGTTAACTCTCTCTATAAATACGTGACAACTCTCGATAAATACGTGAACACGCTCTTTAAATACGTGAAAACTCTCTATAAATATAAGGAAAACTCTCTATAAATACGTGAAAACTCTCTATAAATACGTGAAAACTCTCTATAAATACGTGAAACTCTCTATAAATACGTTAAAACTCTCTATAAATACGTTAAAACTCTCTATAAATACGTGACAACTATAAATACGTGAAAACTATATAAATACGTGAAAACTCTCTATAAATACGTGACAACTCTATAAATACGTAAAAACTCTCTATAAATACGTAAAACTCTATAAATAAGTGAAAACTCTCTATAAATACGTGAAAACTCTATAAATACGTGAAAACTCTCTATAAATACGTGAAAACTCTATATAAATACGTGAACAATCTCTATAAATACGTGACAACTCTCTATAAATACGTGAAACTCTCTATAAATACGTGAAAACTCTCAATAAATACGTGAAAACTCTCTATAAATACGTTACAATTTTATAAATACGTGAACACGCTCTATAAATACGTGAAAAGTTCTATAAATACGTGAAAACTCTCTATAAATACGTGACAACTCTATAAATACGTGAAAACGCTCTATAAATACGTGAAAACGCTCTATAAATACGTGAAAACTCTGTATAAATAAGAAAGAGCCACGGTACTAACCTGCGGTATGTACTTTATCAAGGTGACAGCAATTTTAATATATGAGAAATAATAAATATATTGAAGCCATGTTAACTTATCCGAGAAGATTGTCACCATCAGAGTGATGAATGCAAACACACATGCTACGGAAACTAGAACCTTGCATATAAAGGAAATTCGTTGATGTCCTCTCTATAACGAAAACAAAACAAGACTATCTTCTGAATTGTGCCTCAAATTTTACAATTTTAGAGAGTTAATATTTCTACCGTTTATTAACTTGAATTGTAGTTTTTCTGGTCATAAAGGACATTGGCAACAAAAATCACAATTTCAAATTTGTGTCTTTATATGTTTAAAAAAACAGGCTTAGAAAGCAACCCAGGGCATTTTGCCTTCACGGTGGAAGGTCGGCGAAAATGGCCCTGGGATCGGCTGATCACATGACACCCAGAATTTCTGGGAGTTTTGATATGATAATTTATGACAATTTAGGTCATTTGTCTTTGTTTACTCTGTTGATGTGATAATGATGAGAAATACGCAACGCTCTACAGACTTGTTCATGTAAAGCATTCGTCCTAAAAGCAATTAATTCGTAATACATCCATGATTATCTCATATAAATATCATGGACGAACAAGTATATATCGAATGCAGTTCTTGACAATTAAACAAAGCCCTTATATTTCTTATTTTCAGTAAAAGTTAAAGGCGATGAAATTTCTTTACATGTGGATTGAGAAGGCTTCCTGTATGTTGTTTACAGCTGCAAGATATATAAATGTTGATGTCATCGTAAGCTTTTCGTTTCTTCCTTTCACACAATGACGTAAATTTGGAAAAAATCCTCTCTCCTTTCACATCAATCAGATTTGTCGAACAAACTGAAAAATGGCGGCGGTTTAGAAACAAAAACAAGAGATTATACTTTATAAATAACTTGTTTTTCGCCACAGCACATTTTCACTAAATGTCTTTATCTCAAATATAGCCTGATCTCAATTCACATTGAGAGCAACTTACCTCATATATTAAACATTGGAATATTGTAATAATGGTCAACAAAATAGCATGGAGAGTGAAGAAGACATCGTTGATTTGAACGGGATTGACGTCGTCATTGGGATGCTTCGCTTCATACTCGGACTGAAAATAATATGAGAAATAGATAAACTGTACAATAATACCACTTCACAATTGATCAATCTGTTCCTTATCAGGGCACATGTCCAAAATCGACGCGAGAGCTATACAAGATCTGCGAGTAGAGAGCTATACAAGTCGTCCGAACAGAGAGGAAAAACAAGAAATAGCTTTTATTACAACGCAGAAATATATATATTATGTTATTTACCGGCTGGGAGGTCTGTATGGAGAAATATTTTCCAAGGTCGTTTTTGAGACCAAGGGAAATATTTCTCAATATGGACGGACCAAAACGGTAAATAATTTATTTCCTTAATAATTTATTATTTTCCTTAATATCCTGGCTTATTTTTTTGGTCGTCATCATTATTTCTATAGTGGACAAAAAGGAAAAGTCTGTGTTTTTCGTTCGTCAAAGGAAATTGAGAGTTAAGTTTCTTTTTGGCTAAAAAAAACTCACTTATACAGAATGTCTTTCAATATGAGCTCATTTTCAAATATTTTACGGCTTATAAAACGCATTTAAAATCTCACGTTGAGGTCAATATGTTTCCGAAATGTCAAGAAAAACTGTATTGCTTACCCAACTTCAGGTGTTAGATTGATTAATCTATAGAAGTGATCCCTAAAACGTTTTTGAAGTGAAAACTAATCATTTTGATTGAAAATTCGGCTTCATTTGTATCGTACGGTGGCCCACAAGGGTCACGGCAAAACCACGCTAACTTAATTAGCGCGGTTTTGCCGTGACACTTGTGGACCACTGGTAGTGGCCCACAAGTGTCACGGCAAAACCGCCCTAAATTCTCACGGCAAATTTGCTATTCTCACGGCAAAACCACGCTAATTCTTACGGCAAATTTGCTATTATCACGGCAAAACCACGCTAATTCTTACGGCAAATTTGCTATTCTCACGGCAAAACCACGCTAATTCTTACGGCAAAACCACGCTAAAAACCCAGCATAATCAATGTCGTTTACCCGCTGACCAGTTTCTACGGTGGCCAAGGGTCACGGCAAAACCGCGCTATTTTATTAGTATGGTTTTGCCGTTACCCTTGTGGGCCACCGTACAAATCGGTACGGGAGTAAGTACGGGAGTTGCACGGCAGTCTGTTGATGATTCGCACAGGTTATAGGGGTGTCATGTGTAATTCGGACGGGTCGCATGCCCGTGCGAGTTTTTTCAAATGTTGAACATTTCCATACGGCTGTCGCACGGTTCGCATAGTTCGCATTGGTCGCATGGGGGTCGCACGGCAGTCTGATAGGTCGCACGGGAGTCTGAAGGGACTCCCAGCAGACCCGTGCGACTTCCGTGCGACATCCATCGGACTGCCGTGCAACCTGTGCGAATCTCATGCGAGCCCGGTGCGACTGCCATCAGACTGCTGTACAAACTGTAGGAATCTCATGCAAGTGCGATGCGTCCCTATGCGAGTGCGGTGCTACTGCCGTACAACCTGGGCGGATCTCATTCGCTACCTGATGTTCAAGCTGTCCACATCAAGATTAAAGACAACCAGAGAAGACTTAGAAGACTGAGGCTGCTCGCGCAACAACCTACTGATGGCCCTGATCAGCTTGTGATCAGCTTGTGCAGAGAGCCTTCTTCGCCAGCGCCTCCAGCTCCAGGTCGGAGGCTGCGTGCTTCTTCGCCCTCTTCTTCGGCTGGCTCGGTGGCTCTGCTATAGGGTGTCGTCATGCATCAGGTCAGAGAACTCTGGCTGGCTCGACTGCTGGCTCGACTCCTACTGAGATGAGGCACTGGACAGCTTCAGCTTGAACGTCCTTGGCTGCTTGCGGATAATATGCCTGCTCAAGAAGTCGAAGGCGTTCAGGATCCACTTCTCCCTCTCAGTGTGTTTCTTGGCGCCGGACGGAGCCCCCTCCTTCAGCGGCATATCGTGTCCGCATACCCAGGTACCAGGTGTAGAATGCCGCGGGATCGACGTTCATCTCGCGTGCCCTGTCCTCCCACAGCTTTTCCCGCTTCGCCTTGTCTTTGTACTCGCGGAGGCTCCTGTCGTACAGCAGCTCGTTCTGTGCCATCCACTCAGCGAAGTCCTTCTCCTCCTCTGTGTTCAGGTTGAGCTTGGGGGGCTTGGGCTTCTTCGTCTTCCTCTTCGTCGCAGGGACGTTGTGGAGTGGGTTGACGGCGCCACTGACTTCTCCGAGCCGTCCGAGTAGCCGTGGGCCTCCTCCTCGGCGGGGGGAGGGAGTGGCAGCGGCGGTGTCTTCAGACTGATTGCTTGCTCTGCCTCTTCTCCTGGGTGCCTCGGCTGGATGCTTGGCGTCGGCCTTGCCCTTCTTGCTGCCTGCCTGTTTGTCATCACTCTTCTTCGGTGGCATTGTTGTGTAGTGTTGGATACTTGTTGACTGTCGAACATCAAGTACGGTTATGAAGATCGCCGCCTAAAGGCCCTGCTTTTATGCGATTCGGGTGGATCGAACGGCTCTTGTACGGCGGTCGCACGGCGCTCTGATTGGTTGTACGGCGGTTGTACCGCACGCGCAGGTCGCACGCGAGTTGAACAAAAATCGCACGGCGCTTGCGCGGACTCGTACAGGTTGTACGGCATGCAGTCGCACGGAACTTGGACCGTTATCGGATGTTTCGGGAAGAAACGTCGCACGAGAGTTGAACGGCAGTTGTACAAGTGAGACTGCGCGGGGAAAAAACGGATATTCGTACGGGAATCGCACGGCTGTACGATTTTTTAGTCGCACCGCAGTTGTACAAAAAATCGTTCAATTGGCCTTTAGCTATGCTTAGACCTGCTTAGCTATGCTTAGACCTGATCAGCTATACTTAGACCTGCTTAGCCCTGCATGCTTAGCAGCTCTAAGCAGGGCTAAGCAGGTCTAAGCATAGCTAAGCAGGTCTAAGCATAGCTAAAGGCCAATTGAACGTATACGCAATATTGTGAGTATTTAGGTATTTTACTCAAAATGAGGAGAAATAATTAGTGTTGAGTAACTAGAACTCAAATTTTGAGTAGAATTTACTCAACTATGAGTAAATTGATATTTTACTCAAAATAAGGAGTTGCTGTGGGTGCATTGATCTTGAGTAACTAGAACTCAAATTTTGAGTAGAATTTACTCAAATATGAGTAAATTGATATTTTACTCAAAATAAGGAGTTGCTGTGGGTGCATTTATCTTGAGTAACTAGAACTCAAATTTTGAATAGAATTTACTCAAGCATGAGTAAATGAATATTTTACTCAAAATAAGGAGTTGCTGTGGGTGCACATTTTACTCAATATTTTGAGTTCGTTCTACTCAACTTTTTTTACAGTGCATGCAGGGCTAAGCAGGTCTAAGTATAGCTGATCAGGTAGCTAAGACCTAAGACCTAAGCTGGTCTAAATAGCTAAGCAGGTCTAAGCATAGCTAAAGGCCAATTGAACGATTTTTTGTACAACTGCGGTGCGACTAAAAAATCGTACAGCCGTGCGATTCCCGTACGAATATCCGTTTTTTCCCCGCGCAGTCTCACTTGTACAACTGCCGTTCAACTCTCGTGCGACGTTTCTTCCCGAAACATCCGATAACGGTCCAAGTTCCGTGCGACTGCATGCCGTACAACCTGTACGAGTCCGCGCAAGCGCCGTGCGATTTTTGTTCAACTCGCGTGCGACCTGTGCGCGTGCGGTACAACCGCCGTACAACCAATCAGAGCGCCGTGCGACCGCCGTACAAGAGCCGTTCGATCCACCCGAATCGCATAAAAGCAGGGCCTTTAGGCGGCGATCTTCATAACCGTACTTGATGTTCGACAGTCAACAAGTATCCAACACTACACAACAATGCCACCGAAGAAGAGTGATGACAAGCAGGCAGGCAGCAAGAAGGGCAAGGCCGACGCCAAGCATCCAGCCGAGGCACCCAGGAGAAAAGGCAGAGCAAGCAATCAGTCTGAAGACACCGCCGCTGCCACTCCCTCCCCCCGCCGAGGAGGAGGCCCACGGCTACTCGGACGGCTCGGAGAAGTCAGTGGCGCCGTCAACTCACTCCACCGACAACGTCCCTGCGACGAAGAGGAAGACGAAGAAGCCCAAGCCCCCCAAGCTCAACCTGAACACAGAGGAGGAGAAGGACTTCGCTGAGTGGATGGCACAGAACGAGCTGCTGTACGACAGGAGCCTCCGCGAGTACAAAGACAAGGCGAAGCGGGAAAAGCTGTGGGAGGACAGGGCACGCGAGATGAACGTCGATCCCGCGGCATTCTACACCTGGTACCTGGGTATGCGGACACGATATGCCGCTGAAGGAGGGGCTCCGTCCGGCGCCAAGCAACACACTGAGAGGGAGAAGTGGATCCTGAACGCCTTCGACTTCTTGAGCAGGCATATTATCCGCAAGTAGCCAAGGACGTTCAAGCTGAAGCTGTCCAGTGCCTCATCTCAGTAGGAGTCGAGCCAGCAGTCGAGCCAGCCAGAGTTCTCAGACCTGATGCATGACGACACCCTAGCAGAGCCACCGAGCCAGCCGAAGAAGCGGGCGAAGAAGTACGCAGCCGCCGACCTGGAGCTGGAGGCGCTGGCGAAGAAGGCTCTCTGCACAAGCTGATAACAAGCTGATCAGGGCCATCAGTAGGTTGTTGCGCGCATCATCTGCTTGCAGTGCTGCAAGGTGCCCCAATTGCAGCAGCTTCAGTCTTCTAAGTCTTCTCTGGTTGTCTTTAATCTTGATGTGGACAGCTTGAACATCAGGTAGCGAATGAGATCCGCCCAGGTTGTACGGCAGTAGCACCGCACTCGCATAGGGACGCATCGCACTTGCATGAGATTCCTACAGTTTGTACAGCAGTCTGATGGCAGTCGCACCGGGCTCGCATACGCTCGCATGAGATTCGCACAGGTTGCACGGCAGTCCGATGGATGTCGCACGGAAGTCGCACGGGTCTGCTGGGAGTCCCTTCAGACTCCCGTGCGACCTATCAGACTGCCGTGCGACCCCCATGCGACCAATGCGAACTATGCGAACCGTGCGACAGCCGTATGGAAATTTTCAACATTTGAAAAAACTCGCACGGGCATGCGACCCGTCCGAATTACACATGACACCCCTATAACCTGTGCGAATCATCAACAGACTGCCGTGCGACTCCCGTACTTACTCCCGTACCGATTTGTACGGTGGCCCACAAGGGTAACGGCAAAACCATACTAATAAAATAGCGCGGTTTTGCCGTGACCAAACTGGTCAGCGGGTAAACGACATTGATTATGCTGGGTTTTTAGCGTGGTTTTGCCGTAAGAATTAGCGTGGTTTTGCCGTGAGAATAGCAAATTTGCCGTAAGAATTAGCGTGGTTTTGCCGTGATAATAGCAAATTTGCCGTAAGAATTAGCGTGGTTTTGCCGTGAGAATAGCAAATTTGCCGTGAGAATTTAGGGCGGTTTTGCGGTGAGAATAGCAAATTTGCCGTGAGAATTATGGTGGTTTTGCCGTGGATAATAGCAAATTTGCCGTAAGAATTAGCGTGGTTTTGCTGTGAGAATAGCAAATTTGCCGTAAGAATTAGCGTGGTTTTGCCGTGATAATAGCAAATTTGGCGTAAGAATTAGCGTGGTTTTGCCGTGAGAATTTAGGGCGGTTTTGCCGTGACACTTGTGGGCCACTACCAGTGGTCCACAAGTGTCACGGCAAAACCGCGCTAGTTAAGTTAGCGTGGTTTTGCCGTGACCCTTGTGGGCCACCGTAGTATCGTCGTTTTTCGGCTGCCATATTTGTCAACCAAAGTGGTACACAAACACGGCGTCCCCGTGTTAATTAAGTAAGTTTTTAAATTTTCCCATATTTCGAACACGAAGTGCATTATTGCTCCAAAATGTTAGCTATTGGTAGCCTCCCCCGCAGGAAATTCTGTCGCTTCTTTTTCCCAAGTCAAATAGCTTCCAACGTGTTTTGGCCATTTTTGGCCGAGCTCTTCGTCGATCAATCCCTTCACAATCCATATATACTTCCCTGCAATCCCAGCCAAAACATTGCTCGCACAGCCTTGGAAGCGATTTGACTCGGAAAAAAAGAAGCCACACAGTTGCCTTCGGAGGAGGCTAGGCTATTGGTATCCTTTTGCCTTTTTTATGCACAAGATATCAAATATTATTCTGAAATTCTAAACTTTTCCAAAAATTTGTGACGTCAGTAAAAATCACTTACTGTTCGGATTGTTAGGGTTCGAACCTTTCCTTCAGTTTTTACTTAATAATTTTTTGTTCGTGCGGTTAGGTTATTTATTTCTTAGGGGTAAGGTTAGTTTAGAGATAGTTATTTATAGGATTCGTTTTTGTAGTTCGTTGGGGCCCCGCGCCTTCTCGTTGCGCAATTTAAATTTCACGCGTTTTTTCTAGAAAGCACGGGATCCAAGTAAATTTTTAAGCTGGGGACTTTTTAAGGCAGCGAGGAAAAAGGAAGATAATTTAATCCAATTTTTCCTTGCGCTCATGGTGAAACCGCTGAGCTGCGAAGGTCTAAACGGTGACAAGGGGCCACGCACTGAAAATATGCCGGGGGGGGGGGCTCCAGCGCAACCTTAATCCGGCCCTGTTCGTTGCACTGGCTCTGTTTCTAAAAGTCAAATTTTCATTCATAAACATTTCAGCAGTCGCTCTTATTATTTATATACACTGTACCTTTATTTCAGGTATCCAGAACATGCCAACATTGAATACGCCATATGCAATGAAGCCAAGGATGTTATAGCATAGGAAATCAAAATTCAGGCCAACCACACTGCAATTAAGAGAGCATGCTTTGTCTCAGAAAACAATAGTTTTATTTGTTTATGAATCGTGAGCGGGCGAGATCCTAAGCATTCATAAAATTTGATTGACTGTGGGAGCAGCCGGTTTTTTATCTAAAAACCTTTGCTTTATTTTTAACTAAAAAATTAATTCAGTGATTTATTTCAATAAATGTAATTTAAATTTAAATTTAATTTCAAAATTTAATTACTCCCCTAGATGAAAATCTCATTTGGAAGGAGCACGTTGATGTAGTGTGTAGTAAGGCAAACAAATGCCTTGCTCGCCCGAATCAGGTCATGTCTCACACTTAATGCATCCAAGTCTGATTATGACTAAGGACCCATGGTGAAGGAAAATTTCGAGTGTCGAAATATATACATTTTAAGACCAAACCAGGACCAGTTGCGAAAAATGCAAGGTGTTGTTGTTGGATTGACTTGACGATTTCGTCGAATGTCAGTCTTGGATGTTGCGGTGAGCACGCATGTGCGCCACAAGTCCAACACGTCCTTTGCAAGGTCTTGAACAGACGATGCAGATGAAGGGAGTAAGATTTGCTTCAGTAGGATTTTTCCTTCGTAGACGGGCTTGACGTCTTTCCTCTATTCTCTCATTTCTCCAGCGTTCTGTCTTAAAAAAGCCACGTTTCGCCATCTTTCGCGGTTTTGAGCCAATTCTTCCCAATCGTCTTCGATGCCACACGACTTTAAAGCAGTGTGGAGTGTATCTTTGTATCTCAGATGTGGGCGACCAATTCCTCGTTTTCCAGAAGCTAGTTCGCTATAGAGTACTGCTTTCGGTATTCGTTCGTCATTCATTCTATAGACACATGACCTGCCCAGCTTAGTTGTCGGCGTCGAAGAATAACCGCCATTTCAGAAAGTTTAGCGCGACTACAGACCTCATCATTGGTAATAAAGTCTTGCCATTTGACATCTTTGGTGGAACTGATTTAGTTGTTTTACGTGTCTGGCATATATTGTCCACGTCTCACAGTCATAGAGCAATATGCTAAGGACAACCGCTCTGTACAGTGCAATTTTTGCCGTTAAACGGATATTATGACTACTCCATATGCGTTGTTTTAAGCGGCCGAATGATTGACTGGCTTTTGATATGCGGTTTTGAATGTCCATGCATATTTTTCCATCAGATGTTAGTATTGAGCCAAGATATGAGAAGCAATTAGTAACCTTCAGTTCAGCTCCATTGAGCAAAATGCAAGGTTGAGGTTTACGTCATACCATACCAATAAATTCAGTATGGTTTCTTTTCCTTTTTTGTCTCAAAATGATGCAATGTTACGGAACTAAACTCAGTTTGTAGCGTTCAAACTTAGATTGTACTTCTGTCACGACAGCAGTGCTGGGTTCGGTGTGCTCGGCTGCTCGCCCAGCACCCACCTAAAAAAACCTTGCTGGATCCACCACTGGAAGAGGAAATGAGGAGTGCAAGAGCTATACTGTACATGCCTGAATTCACTCAACCGAGTTTGTAATACAATTGATCTCGGCTGGGTTTGCCATGGTCTATGGATAACATCATGTTCATAGCCTGACAATACCTGTCAATAATATACTATACTTCCTAAAATAAGCCCTGAGCCTATATTTGTTCAAAGGACATTTTGGTGGGCTATTTATATACAGTATATTATATATTATACATTAAAACCCATCAGCTAATAATTGGGAGGGGGGCGTATTATTCTAAGAAGTTTTGCGTAACGCAAAAAAAACATTAAAAGCCCATCTTTACGATTTTCCCTTACAATTCCCAATCAGCATCCTGATGTATCCGACTACATCGTTCGAATGTAAAAGACGTATTGGAACATTCTTAAGAGAATCGTACAAAATGAGACTTTACTAATGAGACTTTACCTAACCAGTAAGTTAGAACGGGTTGTCGACAGGGGGGGGGGGAATCGAAAGCCCATTGTCTTTCAACATCCTCTTTGACACCACCTGCCTGGTCCCTCAAGACGAACTCGAATCCAAACTTGGTTCCAACTATGGCCTACATTATCAATTTTCCTACCCCTCGGAGGTCAACCCGCGCTCCCTTCGACGATCTGGCCCTCCAAGGGGCAAAACCGTCCTATATAAGACCCTCTACGCAGATGACCTTGTATTGATTTTCAAGACGAAACTAGCCCTCCAAATCGACCTAGAAACAACTGAAGCCGTTTTCAAACGTTTTGGACTGAATGTGAGTCGTGACAAAACCGAGACAATGGTGGTGAATGGGGAGAAAGAAGACGTTGAGGCAAGTTCCATCTGTGAAGTTGGTGGGTTTAAGATCAAACATAGCCAGGAGTTCAAGTACTTGGGAACTATGATTCGACCGCATTGGGATTGCGAGATCCATTGAACATCGTATTTATAGTGCGGTTGGGTAATGGCGCGAGCTCAAAAAGTTGTTGCAGGATGGCCGTATATAAAGGTAAAGACAAGAGCAAAATATCTGATGGCTTTCTTACGATCGCGATTAACATATAGCTGTGGAACCTGGAACGTTGGAGAGGGGATGAAAACCAAGCTGGATGTTGAGTGGATGAAGTACTTGAGACGAATGGTGAAGGGCGGATACCGCCGAAAGGATGACTCATAAACTCTGTAACTCAAATTTAAATATCTTACGGATAACTGGCTGTATCACTATCTCGGAATACATGGAAAAACAGAGGCTAAAATGGCTGGGGCACTGTGTCCGTATGCAAAATATGCAATGCAGAAAACGAGCCTATTTATGATTCCGACAAAAAAGAATGTGAGAAGCTTCTGGCTGCAGTACGAGAAGCGATATGGGATGGATCAAGGAAAATTTGACGATTTCCTGACATCACATTTCAAGGAAACAGCTCTATCGGATTGAATATTCGGCTTGGAGTAACTGACAACAACAACAACAACAACAACAACAACAACAACAACAACAACAACAACAACAACAACAACAACAACAACAACAACAACAACATATAAGCACGAGAAAGCCCATTCAGCAACGAAGCTGTATAATTAAGTTTAATTACCTCTTTCGCGACCAATTCACATACACCTTAAAAATAAAAATAAATACCACAGGTTACGTTATTTTCAAGAGATTTTGATATACTGAAATATCCCAATGACTGATCCATTTAAACGAGCGCATTAACAGAAGCACGATTTCATGTCTCGTGTATATTATATTATAGTTTGTGATTTGCCTGTGCAGTTTCTGGGATACAAACAATTATAGAGAGGATGCTTTTTAGTTTCATGTATCAGATTGGATAAGACTGTCGGAAGAGAACATATCAAAACTCTTGTTTGCGAAACTATGTATTTTTAATTATAAAATAACATGTATAATATAGACATTCTAAAAGCTAAAAAAATAGGTACGCTCAGGTGTACATGCATGTATACTGCGCTGCGCTAATAATTTTAAAACTTGAAGCGTATACATATAAAGGCATATGTAGTTCAGTATAGTTCCTCTGGAACATTTATTTAAAGATTGTGCATAGAGCTATAAACACAAGAACATTGTTTGAATGTATTATAAGACGTGATATTATTGTAAAGCGATGAGTTATACATTTGTAAACATTACGGCACGAGAATTATGCCTCAGGTTTGCGAATCTGTTATATTGATGATTAACTTCTCCGCAGCCAACTGTTATCTTCTTATACAACCCCGATTGGCACGTTCAACCCGCCGATAACGCAAAGGCTTGTATATCTTTATACTAGAAATACATTCCGCAATAACTAACCCTAACCCCCTGCGGGATTTTCCCCACCCAGGTCAGGTCCCCAGACCTCGCACGCTATGTATTTGTATAGATCTGGTAAATTGAATTGCAAATTAACGCCATTTCGTCGTAAATTTGTAACGTCATCTCTGCCAATATTTAACCGTTTTCAATTCTGAAAACAGATTTGGATTTACCGAGTCTAAATACATAACATTCTTGCCTATTATATTACATAAACACGTATACCCTTCGTAAAATTAAAAACTTCTTATATGTACTTAGAAATTAATCGACCATGTTTGTGCCGTTTGTCGCCCCAACGAATTACGAATATTGACGTGTGCTGAACATCGGCTGGAAATCGTAAGAGGTCGTTTCAGCTTCTGGTCATTGATTGGCTAACCAAATTCTAACCGAAGGCCCATTTACACTACAGAATTTTTTTGGTACGGCTCGGATAAAAATGGTTCGCGAACCCAAAAAATATGGCACGGATACCCGTTTACACTCGCTTTTCCTTGACGTACCAATCTGTGCAAAATAATGTTTTGGTATACGGGTACCGGGCTCAACCCCGGCTCAACTTGCTGATCAGCAGACTTACTTTCGCGTTAATACGCATGCGCGTTCTTTTGTTTCAACATGGCGGACGAAACATTTTTAGAGTTTCTTTTAATAAATAAGTGTCGCATGCCTTCCCACGAGAAGCTTGCAGGAGTAAAAGAAAAGCCTCTACTACTGGCTTCCTCCATCTGGCCAGAAAGAAGCGAAGGAACAGGATGTTTTTGGCAATGGCGACAATATTTTTATGTAATCCTCCATATTATAAAGTATCGTTTCTTCTTGCATAATAGAAATCAGTTGCTTTACATCATCATCTTTCCACGATTGTCCGCGAGATGTTTTCTGCTTCGGTTCACCCTCGGCCTCGATGCGACTATCCTTTTCCGCCATTTTGAGTCAGATGTAGTCACACTACGCATGCTCTAACAAATGGTGCTGACCGACTGAAGCAAGGGCTCTTAAACAAAAAACTGGTTCGGCACGGCTAATCGTTTACACTGCACATTTTATCCGTGCCGTGTTAGTTTTTCTGGTACGCGTGCCTGTTTTACCCGCGCTTGGACTACCTATTTAGCAGGTCCGAGTACGGATGAATTTTTGGTTCGGCACGGCTAAAACTTGGTACGGCTGAATCGTTTACACCACAAAGGTTATGCGTGCTGAACCACTACCAACAAATTTCTGGAGTGTAAATGGGCCTCGAGTTAACACTAACAAACCGAAGCCAACAAACAAACAACACGATAGCATTTTTATGCATTTTTATTAGATAGCGTGTTTGGATAACAATATCCTGCGGAAAACTTTTGGTATTCCTTTAGTGCTGAACGGAAAACCATTGGCTATATTCGTTTAGTCTAACTTAGCTAGTATATAGTTACTAACTACGAATTTAGTGTACTATATATGGTAAAAAGTAGAGTGCTGCACAGACAGTGTTTTGAATATATAGCAAAGTGAAAAGGTGGTGAACAGCCGAGACTTTTAGAAGGGCTCCGCTCGAAATGTCAGCATTTGATTTTCGTTTCTAAAAATCTCGGCACTTCACCACCGTTTCATTTTACTATATACTGTATGGTAGTTGGGGTGAGGTGAGAAACTTACCTGAGGGTAAAATGAGACTGACCAGGCGACGAAATATATCCAACCAATCACCATGTTTAGCACCATCAGTGTGTAGGAATGCATGACATATACTTTGACTTTAAATTTGTGAAGACTGCGTGGTTTATCAAAAGGACAAAAAGACAAGGGATTATACTTTACAATCACCAACTTCTCACACACAGCGCTTGCGTATATATTTTCCAAATGGTGACGAAGATTTCGCAATATACATATATTCAATTGAGTCAGTTTATAACTACGCATGGGTAATTAGAAAAGCGATCGCAAAAGGTCGATGGCGCGACAAAAAGCACATAATGGAAACCCGCCTTTAGCTTGCGGAAAACAAAAGTTACCTGCAGTGAACCGTATACCAACTTTAACCGTGTCAACTATTTCTACTGTACCTATAAAACCTTTCATATCTTTTTACACGGTTTAAAGTGCCTATCTCACGTTTGGGGATTTTACGTATTCGTATAATATTTGGGTCTTCCTGAGCAAAAGCATAATATATCTTGTAAGCCGAAAATTTCATCTTCATAGAGTTTTTTGGTGTTAAAGTTATCGGATGTGTTGTCACAAGAGGCAATTTTGTAGCAGGTAACAAAAGAAAACTGGTTTGGAATGCCTCTTGTGACATCACATCCGGTAACTTTAACATTATAACTATGATTTTGCTCAGGAAGACCCAAATATTACGGATATGTAAAATCCACAAACGTGAGATAGGTACTTTAATCCCTTTTTATAGATGACTTCCCATCTTTAATTCTCGTTAGTTAAAACATAATAGTATGCTACGTATAGGCAATGTTAAATAAGACGTATGCATGCTAAAACGTATGCATGCTAAAACGTCTCTAAAAAGTTCAAAAATGCAAAATTCTGGACAACATTCGTGTATTTCTTGTCGCTGAATTGCTTTTGCTCTCACAATCCAGTCGCATTGACAACTGAGAGTAATGTTTACGTTGGCGAGGAGAATTTACATTTTCATGATTTTAATAAAAGAATCTTAATTATTTCTACGTTTTACCTTTTTTCAAAACTGTAATTTTATAAAGGAAACAGAAAACCTTTTTTTCCATGTTCGCATACACTTTTAGAAACATTCGTGAAAGTTTGGGAAAACTCGAAATCGCTGTGGAAACACTCGCCTTTCGGGCTCGTGTTCTCATGGCAATTTCTTGTTTTCCCAAACTTCCACTCGTGTTTCTACAACTGTATGGAAACACAGAAAATATTTTATATTTCTTATATATACAAATCGAAAACTCTAAAATGTTGGTATGCTGCCGAAATATAGGAGGTATAAACGTTTCACTCTCTAATGAAGGGACTTCGTCACAGACGTTACTTTTCACTCTTTGATGAAAGGACTTCGACAGAGACGTTACGTTTCACTCTTTGATGAAAGGACTTCGACAGAGACGTTACTTTTCACTCTTTGATGAAAGGACTTCGACAGAGACGTTACGTTTCACTCTTTGATGAAAGGACTTCGTCACAGACGTTACTTTTCACTCTTTGATGAAAGGACTTCGACAGAGACGTTACGTTTCACTCTTTGATGAAAGGACTTCGTCAGAGACGTTACGTTTCACTCTTTGATGAAAAGACTTCGACAGAGACGTTACGTTTCACTCTTTGATGAAAAGACTTCGACAGAGACGTTACTTTTCACTCTTTGATGAAAAGACTTCGACAGAGACGTTACGTTTAACTCTTTGATGAAAAGACTTCGACAGAGACGTTACGTTTCACTCTTTGATGAAGAGACTTCGTCAGAGACGTTACGTTTCACTCTTTGATGAAGTGACTTCGTCAGAGACGTTACGTTTCACTCTTTGATGAAAGGACTTCGTCACAGACGTTACTTTTCACTCTTTGATGAAAAGACTTCGACAGAGACGTTACGTTTCACTCTTTGATGAAAAGACTTCGACAGAGACGTTACGTTTCACTCTTTGATGAAAGGACTTCGACAGAGACGTTACGTTTCACTCTTTGATGAAAAGACTTCGACAGAGACGTTACGTTTCACTCTTTGATGAAAGGACTTCGACAGAGACGTTACGTTTCACTCTTTGATGAAGAGACTTCGACAGAGACGTTACTTTTCACTCTTTGATGAAGAGACTTCGTCAGAGACGTTACGTTTCACTCTTTGATGAAAGGACTTCGACAGAGACGTTACGTTTCACTCTTTGATGAAGAGACTTCGACAGCGACGTTACGTTTCACTCTTTGATGAAAGGACTTCGACAGAGACGTTACGTTTCACTCTTTGATGAAAAGACTTCGACAGAGACGTTACGTTTCACTCTTTGATGAAGAGACTTCGACAGAGACGTTACGTTTCACTCTTTGATGAAAGGACTTCGACAGAGACGTTACGTTTCACTCTTTGATGAGAGGACTTCGACAGAGACGTTACTTTTCACTCTTTGATGAAGAGACTTCGTCAGAGACGTTACGTTTCACTCTTTGATGAAAGGACTTCGACAGAGACGTTACGTTTCACTCTTTGATGAAGAGACTTCGACAGAGACGTTACGTTTCACTCTTTGATGAAAGGACTTCGACAGAGACGTTACTTTTCACTCTTTGATGAAGAGACTTCGACAGAGACGTTACGTTTCACTCTTTGATGAAAAGACTTCGACAGAGACGTTACGTTTCACTCTTTGATGAAGAGACTTCGACAGAGACGTTACGTTTCACTCTTTGATGAAAGGACTTCGACAGAGACGTTACGATTCACTCTTTGATGAAAGGACTTCGACAGAGACGTTACTTTTCACTCTTTGATGAAGAGACTTCGTCAGAGACGTTACGTTTCACTCTTTGATGAAGAGACTTCGACAGAGACGTTACGTTTCACTCTTTGATGAAGAGACTTCGTCAGAGACGTTACGTTTCACTCTTTGATGAAAGGACTTCGACAGAGACGTTACGTTTCACTCTTTGATGAAGAGACTTCGTCAGAGACGTTACTTTTCACTCTTTGATGAAGAGACTTCGTCAGAGACGTTACGTTTCACTCTTTGATGAAGGGACTTCGACAGAGACGTTACGTTTCACTCTTTGATGAAAGGACTTCGACAGAGACGTTACGTTTCACTCTTTGATGAAGAGACTTCGTCAGAGACGTTACGTTTCACTCTTTGATGAAAGGACTTCGTCAGAGACGTTACGTTTCACTCTTTGATGAAAGGACTTCGACAGAGACGTTACGTTTCACTCTTTGATGAAGAGACTTCATCAGAGACGTTACGTTTCACTCTTTGATGAAAGGACTTCGTCAGAGACGTTACGTTTCACTCTTTGATGAAAGGACTTCGACAGAGACGTTACTTTTCACTCTTTGATGAAGAGACTTCGTCAGAGACGTTACGTTTCACTCTTTGATGAAGAGACTTCGTCAGAGACGTTACGTTTCACTCTTTGATGAAGAGACTTCGACAGAGACGTTACGTTTCACTCTTTGATGAGAGGACTTCGTCAGAGACGTTACGTTTCACTCTTTGATGAAAGGACTTCGACAGAGACGTTACGTTTCACTCTTTGATGAAGAGACTTCATCAGAGACGTTACGTTTCACTCTTTGATGAAAGGACTTCGTCAGAGACGTTACGTTTCACTCTTTGATGAAAGGACTTCGACAGAGACGTTACTTTTCACTCTTTGATGAAGAGACTTCGTCAGAGACGTTACGTTTCACTCTTTGATGAAGAGACTTCGTCAGAGACGTTACGTTTCACTCTTTGATGAAGAGACTTCGACAGAGACGTTACGTTTCACTCTTTGATGAGAGGACTTCGTCAGAGACGTTACGTTTCACTCTTTGATGAAAGGACTTCGACAGAGACGTTACGTTTCACTCTTTGATGAAGAGACTTCGTCAGAGACGTTACGTTTCACTCTTTGATGAAAGGACTTCGACAGAGACGTTACGTTTCACTCTTTGATGAAGGGACTTCGACAGAGACGTTACGTTTCACTCTTTGATGAAAGGACTTCGACAGAGACGTTACGTTTCACTCTTTGATGAAAGGACTTCGACAGAGACGTTACTTTTCACTCTTTGATGAAGAGACTTCGTCAGAGACGTTACGTTTCACTCTTTGACGAAAGGACTTCGACAGAGACGTTACTTTTCACTCTTTGATGAAAGGACTTCGACAAAGACGTTACTTTTCACTCTTTGATGAAGAGACTTCGTCAGAGACGTTACGTTTCACTCTTTGATGAAGAGACTTCGACAGAGACGTTACGTTTCACTCTTTGATGAAAGGACTTCGACAGAGACGTTACGTTTCACTCTTTGATGAAAGGACTTCGACAGAGACGTTACGTTTCACTCTTTGATGAAAGGACTTCGACAGAGACGTTACTTTTCACTCTTTGATGAAGAGACTTCGTCAGAGACGTTACGTTTCACTCTTTGATGAAGAGACTTCGACAGAGCAGGGTTCTATCTAGGATTTTTCGTTTGGGGGGGGGGGGGGAGCAAGGACGTACAGTAGCCAGGATTCGGTAAGGGGGGGGGGGTCCGGGGGCTTCCCGGGAAATGTTGAAATCTACAGTATAGAGTCTCTGAAATGCCATTTCCTGCATTTGGAAGAAGATTTTACACAATTCTGAAGGTTTGGAAAAGTCATATAAAACACTAAAAAACAACACTTTCCAGGATTTTAAGTACATTTTATATAGTTTATTAAAATTTATAATATATTTCATATTGAATCAGTTAAGTTGAATTAAGTTGCACACGCGATACACCACCATGGCACTACTTCATGTTCGTTGTCATATAGTGTCTTGGACTGACTGGGAATACTTACTTCATGTGCACCGACCTCAATGATCACAACTTGGGGGGGGGGGGGGAGCTGGGCTGTATATAGAACCCTGCAGAGACATTACTTTTCACTCTTTGATGAAGAGACTTCGACAGAGACGTTACTTTTCACTCTCTAGCCTGCGAATACAGCCGCTATTCCGTCGCTCAAGGCTGTATTCGCAGCAAAGGACTTCGTCAGAGACATTATACGTTTCTCTCTCTGTGAAACGTTGTTTAAAAAAGTTACTGCGGAAATAGTGCATTGTAAGAGGTCTATACATCAACCTTTTAGAGTTTCCCATTTATAATGCAAATATAAAGTTACCTTAAAATGAAGGAAATTACAATGGTGAAGAGAAAATGAGACAGAGGGATATCTACACGACAACCTTCGTACAGTATATTTATATTTTATACATACTTGCTGATGTTATTTGATGTTGTGCTGTTAAAAATAACGTAGCTCTCTCCAGCATTTACACCATAAATATCTATGAAGGTAGTTGTCCTATTGGCAGTAAAAGTGACCTTAAATATAAAAGTATTGCTGAATTTAAGATACAATCATGGGCAGCTGTGGCTAACTCGTATTTTTCTCACAAAAACTTCTACTAATGCTATCGGCGGGAGATTTGTTTGTCTGTTTGACCGTCACTTATACGTGACCATCTTACTGTTATTTGCTTTTCTTTCTGTGTTGTTTACTTCGACGAATCGACGTTCAAGGTAAGATATAACACTTCAATGTGGATATTTAGATTTAATGTGTGTATCGAGACTTCAGTATTGATTTACAACATGATATCCAGACGTCACGAAGCAACAGAGATTAAACTAATAGGGAGTTTAAGCAAGGGCAACGAGTACGAAATCGAGTACGAAATCGAGTACGAATTTGTTTCGTACTCGTTCTCGTACTTGAAAAGTATTCAATTAAACTGCAGCAGTAGCTGATCAAAATCTCGTAATCGATTTCGTACTCGTTGTCATGGTTTAAACTCCCTATTAACGTGCCAACAACAACCAACTTCCTCGTTTCTCGCTTTTGATTTTGACATGGATATTAGTGATTCGTATATCTTTTTAACTCTTTCCTGTCCGGCTCAGTCAAAATGGTCAATCGATAAACACGGCACAAAGTAACGCAAGATTAAAAATTGAAATTCGACAAGCGTCAGGCACGTGAGATCCACTCACACGCCAAGTTTGATTTGATTTCATAAACAACTCTGCGATTGGTGTCATTTTGAATTTTCACGCGGGCGTGCAAGATGGGCTTT
The DNA here is from genome assembly GCA_035772405.1 of Chrysogorgia sp. JL179-B06. Taxonomy (NCBI): domain Eukaryota; kingdom Metazoa; phylum Cnidaria; class Anthozoa; order Scleralcyonacea; family Chrysogorgiidae; genus Chrysogorgia; species Chrysogorgia sp. JL179-B06. The sequence continues at coordinate 3,382,363 of JAYKKM010000035.1, read as the reverse complement.
TCTAGAAAAATGAAAGTTTTCCAACCTGATTTTTGAAAATTAATGCTAATTTATCTTAACATAATGATTGTGTTTTGTTCGGAAAATTTAAAAGCATTGGTAAAACCTGTTTATTGGGCTTTCAGAAAATGCATTAGCTTTCGCAACAGTTATAGTTATTTCCAGAGATATCAAAAGAACAAAGAGGTGGTTCAATTTTGGATGTTTTTCAGCCGGACAGGAAAGAGTTAAGCGTTGACAGAGCGTTTTTATTTGTCTCTTGCACTGGTGTTGAATATTTGTTATTGCTGTTACTATTATTTTTTGGTAACAATCGTTTGTAACTTTCATTTAGTTTTGGTTTTTCAACAAACAATTATTGAATGATGCTGATATCAAGAGTTATTATACATTGTAGTCACTTTCCGTCTTCGCATTGGCTAAGCGCATACAGTCAGGGCCGGATTAACGTCGCGCGAGGCCCGTGGCAGATTTTCAGCGCGAGGCCCCCGTACCCCCTGCCCCCCGTTATGAAAACCTAACTAATTGAATTCAAAGACACAAAATTGTTAAATAATCGTTTTCAATTTTATCCGCAAATCATCGCAATTTCGCAGCCAATCTATCTCCACCAGGATTTCTGAATAACGATTTCTAATAACAATATTTTTAAATCATTTAATTCCTAAATTCGCGAGGCCCCTAAATGCGCGAGGCCCCTAAATTAGCGAGGCCCCTAAATTAGCGAGGCCCCTAAATTAGCGAGGCCCCTAAATGCGCGAGGCCCCTAAATTCGCGAGGCCCCTAAATTCGCGAGGCCCCTAAATGCGCGAGGCCCCTAAATTCGCGAGGCCCCTAAATTCGCGAGGCCCCTAAATGCGCGAGGCCCCTAAATGCGCGAGGCCCCTAAATGCGCGAGGCCCCTAAATGTGCGAGACTGCGAGGCCCCTAAATTCGCGAGGCACCTAAAATGGGCGTGTCCCAATATAAAATGGGCGTGTCCCAGTAAAAATGGGCGTGGCCCAGTAAAGCGCGAGGCCCCCAAAAGCGCGAGGCCCGTGGCATATGCCGCATCTGCCACGTGGTTAATCCGGCCCTGCATACAGTTTATTATGAGAATGCTCGCATGAGATTATTCACTAATCTGTAGGTTGCGCCCGCAATGCAAGATTTTCGAATGAGCGGTAGCTTTCCACCCCAGGAAAAACAACATGACTGCTCGATTTTCGTCTTCGACTGTAGAAGAAATCAAAAAATTACTTGAAGTAACTACAATATATAATAAAACAAGATTGGATTCGGTTTTTGTGATATCTGGATAATCAAGGTCTCGGTAAGTGTTATCAGCCTCAGGCTTCGGCTTCGTCTGATAACACTTACCTCGATCTTGATTATTCCAGATATCACAAAAACATCATCCAATAATTGTTTATTATCCATACCGAGGTCAATGTTATCTGCCAAAGTGAGACGGATAACATTGACCGAGCGATCTAACAGCTTCTACTACAATTTCAGGCCACTTGCGGAACGGTTTGATAACGAGGGCGACCTTGATTATCCAGATATCACAAAAACCGAATCCAATCATTGTTTTATTATATATTGTAGTTACTTCAAGTAATTTTTTGATTTCTTCTACAGTCGAAGACGAAAATCGAGCAGTCATGTTGTTTTTCCTGGGGTGGAAAGCTACCGCTCGTTCGTAAATCTCGCATTGCGGGCGCAACCTACAGACTAGTGAATAATAATCTGCTAGCAGATTATTCACTAATCTGTAGGTTGCGCTGATTCCCATAATTAACTGTACGCGCTTAGCCAATGAGAAGACGGAAAGTGACTACAATGTATAATAACTCTTGATATCAGCTTCATTCAATAATTGTTGTTCATTTTCTGTTCCGAAGAAAATCTACATTTTATAGAGACTGGAACGAGCCCCTGATGCCGGGGCTCGGACTCCCAAAAAACAATTTAGCGAACGTGTTTATTTTTACTTTCACTTTGGCTTTTTATGTAGTTTACTTTGTAATTCTCAATATTAAGAATGCTATGAGAACAACATCCATGGTACATCGGTACATTGTTTGAATAGTTAACTGAGCACAAAAAACAAAACCATCACTACAATATTTGATATTCGTGCCTTCGGAATCCGATACGGACCCGTTTGGCTTCCGATTGTTAACACCACAGCGAGCGAGTGACAAAGTTGATCCACTCCAATAACTCGCTCCTATGCTTCACATATTTAATCCATGAGTTAAAAAGTAAATAGATATCATGAGTTTGGGTGCACAAAATCAAATCCTAAAGAAGATGAAGCCAGGGAACTTAGCGAGAAAAAAATATATTCATATATGAATGAACCAAAGCCAAACTTAATCTACTCCAAATCTACTCCGTATGAGGAATTACTTAAAAAACTAGGAATTCCCTTACAGAAAAAGTCTATAGGCGCCTATAGGCAATGTTCGAATCGCCTATATATAGAAGCCTATAGGCACCTATAGGCGTCTATAGGCTAATAGGTTTCATCATAGGTCGCCTATAGAAAATGTTCCAATTGCCTATAGAAGCCTATAGGTTTCCTATAGGATCCTATAGGTTGCCTATAGACATGCCTATAGGCAAGCCTATAGACTTTTTTTGTTAGGGTTATTCCTTTGAGGCATCAAAGAGTAAAAAAATAGTTTGTAATGTATATAAATTGTTAAATATCACCAATTCTCCACATAGTTTAAAAGATCTATTAGAGCCAAGACAAAGTGCGTATTCACTGAGAGGAAAAGATATTCTTAAACTTCCTAAGGTGAATACCACCACGTATGGGCTAAAGTCTTGGTGGTATCAAGCTGCCAAGCTATGGAACGCTCTCACAGATTCAGCCAGATCTGCAGAGAACTATAATGTATTTAAAAATTGCATAAATGACATCGACTTTGAGGATATTTTAAAAGTACTATAGTTTCTTACTATGTTTATGTATTCTTTCTATTTTATTTATAATCTATTTTGTATTCTATTTATATTAGGATTTTCGTAGCAATACCTGTAAATTAGCTGAGTGTATTTGATCACGTTAAATAAATTGTATTGTAGTGTATTAACTTGTGTCACCTTTCTAAGTATATTGGGAAAGGGCTTTGTTCGAAACGTTAAACCAACTTTTTAGTGTTTTTATTCTAATGAATAGCAACCATATTAATTTATCATATGACTGTTTTTATGATGTAATATTGAGTTTTTCTTGTAATTGTTGATTAGTTACCATACAAAAATATGATTCAATAAATGCATGTACAGCGTTGGTTGTACTCACATTATTTTGGACAGTGGCAAGATTGGGATCTTCAACGCTTACATCAATTATAGTAATACTCTGATTCTTTAGTTTACTAAAAAACAATTAAAATGAAATACATGCATTCAGTAGTAGCATCAAGCTACAGGGTACCACAATAAATATAATATACATAAATAATACAATAAAAATAATATACAAATCATGTACTAGAACTTAATAAATACTTGACTTGCAGATTAGCAGTACACATGTCACAATGAATGAAATGAACTACCATCTGAGTCTGTGTAGTTCAATGGTTGGAGTGTCATTATTCATGACCACTTTTGCCTGGCGACAGGGGTGGTAATTAAACTGTAGGAGCAGGTTCAATCCATGCAGTCACAAATACAAATTTGGATTCCATTTCAGAATCAGGGCAACAAGATAATTGAGAAAATTTCAAGGCAGTCGTACATGTATACATGCAGCTACATGCAATAAAAAAAATATTGGAAATTGGCTATTGTTATATTGGGTGCTGTTTTGAAAAGCAAACTTTTGTGGTAACTTTAGTCAATCTCACATAAGGTTGTTAATGTATAGGTGAAACATCACCTCATACCCAAGGATTTTATTTGGTCGTTGCTCAGTTCAAAAACTATTAACGCCCTGCGAGCTTTGAAAATTATGCACCGGCCGTTACAGTACCTCAATCCAGACAGGGTGAGTGAAAAAGATGTTTCATGTCCAATCACTATTTTATCTGGTTTACTGGCCTGTAACTCAATTCCTAAATACAAAAAAAACAAGCAATGTTGTTGATTTTATTTTTCACTGAGTACATGTGAAATATTAAAGTATAGAAGACGAATGAAAGTTATATATTTCCGAACGTTCTATATATAAATAGAAAGTCATTTTATTCTAGTTTTCTTGTTTAGCTGCGCCGTGGGTTTGAGTCATTTACTGGCTATGTAAACAACTTGGTTAAAGTTAAAGTGCTTTTTCGAAAACAAGTGCTCTAGTTTTAGCCATAAAGCGGTATAATAAATAAGTTATTGACTGAGCTTGTACAGTCCTGATAGAACAGCTGTTGTGGTCTAGTGGTTACCACACATGTCTATGAGCTGGGAGACACTGGGTCGGATCTCCACTCAGGGTCTTCAAAATAATTGAGGAGAAAGTGCTGCCTTTGCAATAATATCAGCAAATGGTAAGACTTTCGGGTCTTCTCGGATAACGACCTTAAATCGTAGGCCCTCGGAACACTTATAATCGGGCTTCTAGCCTGTTGGGGTATTCAGTTCATCTAAAAGAGTGATAAATCTAATAAACTAAACTATAAGGATATTGGTCTCGTTCTTTCCCTAACAAAAAAGTCTATAGGCATGTCTATAGGCAAACTATAGGATCCTATAGGAAACCTATAGGCTTCTATAGGAAACTGGAACATTTTCTATAGGCGACCTATAGAGAAACCTATCAGCCTATAGACGCCCATAGGTGCCTATAGGCTTCTAGGAAATTGGAACATTGCCTATAGGCGCCTATAGCAGGGGCCGCGGAACACGGGGCTAGGGTGGGCTACAGCCCCCCCCCCCCCCACTTTATTCGCCGATTATTTTGGAACATTTACTGAAAATGACTTCTCGTCGAGTTACTAAATTAAGTGCTTCATAATGCACTTACAAGCACTCACAATGATGAATGAGTATATAACTGTATTTTGTACTGTATTCCATAGTTAATAATAGACGTTAAGTTTTGTTTCCATTGTTCCGTTTTCCCTTCCATTTTCAAGCTTATTTTTGCACATAATCTTTTAAAGTTTACCTCATTATAAATCTGAATACTAAACAAGTCGTAAACTGTAATATAGCAAAATAAAAACTTCTGCATAGAAACTGTGTGTTTTAACACCATTAAATTGATCCAAAAATTGAAAGCTGTTTCAAGCTATTTTAGCAAAAAGGAGGCATTTCTAGCCATTTCCGAGGCCCTAAATTTCAAAATTTTCCGGGGGAACATGCCCGCCTCACAATTTAGCCTCCCCTACTTCAAAATAGCTTCCGCGGCCGCTGTTAGACTTTTCTGTAAGGGTTTTCCGCTTGTATCCACCTCGCCTTCGCTCAGTCCATAGAACGTAATTCTATAGATATTTGATGTAAATCTATGGAGGAGTAACGTATAAATATTTCAACTTATCCACCTTAAAACAGGGCCTTTTAACATACAAGCCGGGGGTCAAGGCTGCTCAGTCCCCCTGGCCTGGAGCCCCCACGAATTGAATTCAAACAAATTAACAAAGACTGAAGAAATAGAAACTTTATTACCACCATATATACTCGGTTACAATCATTTAAACAGGAACAAGGAGGGTGAAGAATTAATTAATTAATTAATTAGTATTCAATTAATTAGTATTATTTCGTAGAAAGGGTCATATAGCAGTAGTATAGTAGAATACAGAAGTAGTATACATAAGTATACAGAAGTAGTATAGAGTAGTACACAGAAGGTCTACCTTCCGCCGCCTATCGTTACTCATAACATTTTTTCCTTATTATACTTGAAAGGGAGTAGTGAAGGAGAGAATTTGTGCAGATTTTGCCTGTTGGTAGTGGGTTTATCTTAATGTGCAGTGATATGTGATAAACAATTTGTGCAGTGATAAATGAGACTTGCGTGCAGTGATAAGCGCAATTTTGTGCAGTGATAAATAATAATAATAATAATAAAAGACGTATTAGGAGCATTATACAATAGTCTCAATGTTCTTACAACAATATATTCTTAATGTTACTTATAAAACTAATTACAGTTTCATTATAAGATAAAGCCTACTACATATATTACCACTATGAACAAAAAACTATTAATTAAAACTATTAATTACGTAACAAGGCCACTAGGGTCTCCTCGGTATGACGAATCCCGGGATTGTTCGGAGCAAAATCATGGCTCGTGTGTCTACAGCGAGTACAGTTTGATGAGTTTTATTCCAAGTTAATTACTGCACGCACGCAACGTAAATCAAACGTAATCAACGCTTCTATTTTTCATGAGTGTATATAGACCTTCAGCTTCTTTCACAGCGTAGCATATGTATAGTTCTTGCAAGTGATTCATGGCGAAAGAAGTGGGCACTCGGCACTTGGACGCTAGCCTTATAAACTCACTATTAAATTATATTTTACGCATTTTGTGCAGTGATAAAAATTTCTAAAAATCAACTCTGTTTCCAAGTCATGACACCCTTAAGAGAATGGTGTAAGCCTATCTATATACATTTATCTTGAAATAGATGACCAAAGGCCATGAAGGTCCCTTTTAGTGAATGCCCCTCCCCACTGGAAAATCCTTAAAGTGCTACTACAATAAAAAATCGTCCATCCAATTTTATTTAAAAGTATTTTGACAATGAGACACAATTGCTTTCTCGATTTCTCGATACCTTATCTCGTTCCAGAGATATGTTTTTGAAACATGCAAAGTAGATACCGTATGACGTCAGTTTCTCACATAAAACTAAATAAAAGTCGTGAGCCTGGCAAACCCATTCTGTACCCTGGGGAGTAACCAATTAGGGACCTCGCTTAGGCAGTAGCCTATTGGCGAGTAACTATCACCTTGTTGAAACCCCTAGTGGAATCTGATCCACGTACTCGACACATTCTTCATTTCGTTTGGTTTTCCATCTATTCATTAATTCCTTCATCACTTTTATTACATAACTAGGAAAGCCCATGCACTTATATACCATTAGGACCCAGTCATGATGGACGAAGTCATAGGCCTTTTGTTAGTCATAGTATGCCACAGCCAAATTCCGATGGTATTCTTTAACTTCACCCACTATGCACTCGTCAATAAATAGCTGTTCCACTGTTCCTAGTACTCCTTTTCAGCAACAAAGTTGCCCTTCATCCCACAACTCCATCATGTAATTTGGACCACTGTAAACAGTTTACAGTTTGTATAGCGTCATCATATAATTGGTCTGTGTTCTTGGGAGTTACTGAGGTCTGATGTTTTTGGAATCAATGGCGTCCTGACAATAGGAGCCACTGTGGAATACCGTGCTGGTCATGCTTCCATTGGTTCATGATTCGAACAAGATAATTGGCCAAACTGCCGAAAACTTCTTCCACCAGAAATTATGTACAGGTATTCCATCTAATTCAGGCGCTGACCAATTATTCCTTTTTTATTTTCTTGCTTAATAATTAAAGGGTGACACTAAATTCCCTGACTGAAGAAATCTTTGATTTAATCCTGTCCCCGATGACTAGCATCCACTGTTGTACCTTTGTTATCTGATCGTTCTCACATATACCTGCACCTCCAAGAATTGTTCAAATTTATCCATGTCTGGTGTTCTTTCTGTATACATATTGGTTTCACAAATTGATTTGTAGAATGCACTTTCATCACTCATAAACATAACATTGTTACGTATCCTCAATTACTCTTTCCTTTTAACTTTTCCAAGCGATTCTTTTCAAACCTTAGCTGTTGAAGCCATTTGTTCTTTGTAATTCGAAGTTGGCTATTTGTTAATTGTTGGCATTTTATCTTTCCTCCTTTAATGATGCTATGATTCCTTTCTCTTTTTTGGTGACTTTCCTCCTAACCTTCCGATCTGTAGAGTTCATTTGCAGCTTTAGCAATCCACTGTCTTAATTTCTTTATAATTTTATCCTTTTTCAATTGTTGTCGGTTTCCTTTCCCTTTTCCATTACTTTTGTTAGGTATCTTTCTTTTCACACCCATTCGCTGGTTAATGGCTCGACTCATAGAGTATACACTGTTATCAATAAAACAAATGTTACTGGCATTATTTATGAGCTTTGCAAGGATGTTGTTAGCAGCTTTAAAAATCTCTTGATTTAATTTTACCTTTAGTAAACATTCACTTGGTTTGTTTTATGTCCACAACAGATGTCACTTCATCAAATACCTGCATGTATGTATACACCTGTATATATACACTTCATCAAATACCTGTCCATATACTGTATACAGTATCCTTGGAGGTTCAGTCATATCGTCTGTTTGAAGCTCACCAAAATTTGTTCAACCTCTATTTGCGACTCATCAACGAAGTCTCCAATTGGATCCTGATCAGTCCACTACCGTTTTCGCTCTCTGTTTGGTCTACCATGTCAACGCTCGACATGCACCGAGTGTCCGGAAGTTGGTCCATGTTAGTTGTTTCAACACTTATTCTGCACAGACGACTACCAAGTTCATGTATATATGAAGCATTATCGTGCACGGAGGCAGTATTTCGAGATCCAGTTGTATTCTGGAAACTCATCATCCCATTTATGTATCTTTCATAACTTTCATGAATTCCAATTCTAGCTTTTTCGTCGATCTCAATAAGTCGCACCTTGTATTCTTGTCATGGTTATCTGTATCGTTAGTTTTCATCGTTCTAGTATATGCAGCTCGAACTGTGACTGCGGGATTTCGTAGTGCCAAGGCCGTATGAAATTTGAATATCAGGGTGTTCATTCCACCTTTGCATTCCACGTTCCATAAACCCCTTTCTACGAGCCCTTTCATCAGTATCTATCTCCACAAGCCTTCTTTTCATAGGAATTGAATACGAGAGAAGCGTGTAAAATACGAGGCGTTACGTCTATTACTCCCATAGATGGGGGTTTATAATTTAAAGAGTTACCTTCTCTTGTGCCTATGATGGTAACTGGTTGACGATGATATCATGATGGTTATTATTATTATTATATTATTAATATTATTATTATTATTGTCTTCTTCGCATAACTTGATGTTCGGTTGGCGTTTATCAGTGGCAGCTGTCTACAACCAGTAGACTAAGTTTACACAGGGTTGTTCAGCTTTTTAATGTTTTTCTTAATATCCTTGATGTTCCAAGAAGCGTCGTTTGCTGGATTTGCTCAATCTTCACCTTCATTCCAATCATTTCTATCCACTGTTCAAACTTCAAACATTTTACTCACAGCTCCTAGAGGCTTAGAGCTCCAACTACAACTGGAACTAGTTCTACCTTCCTCATCGACCACAGTCGTTTAACCTCTCGCTTCAATTCATCATATTTCTCTATCTTTTCTCCTTCCTTCTTACCGACTCTGTTGTCTCCCAAGATAGCAATATCGATTATCATGCATTTCCGTTCTTGTTTGTCTACTACGATTATATCTGGTCTTCTAGACTGTATTGGTCACACTGAATCATAAAATCCCAAGGAATCTTTATCAGATTTGATTGCACCACTCCTTCCTTGTTCTGGATGTTCACCATGATCCTTGTTCTGGATTGACATTGGATGTTCTGACCTGGCCATGGCACCCTGAGTGTTGGAATATATACATTTTAAGACCAAACTGGGACCAGTTGTGAAAAACGCAACATCAAGGCCTTCCAGCTGAAATTAAACATTCTATCACTCAATGACGTCAAAAATTAATGGGAGCGACCGCATTCGCCCACAATCAGAACAAAAATGGCGTCCTTCAATTTACCAAAAATTTCTCTAAAAACTAGAAAGCTCTAATTAATACCCATTCTAATGTAAGGTGACAAAGAACTTTCATTTAAGCAACACTTGTTTTTGGATTGGAGTATCCTAATTCAGAATAAATATGAAAGCTGCTAAGTTCTCAAAAGAACTGGATATAATATGAAAAAGAGAAATAATATGTTATCGATGATGTTCTCTGGATTTAGAGTTTTATGTTCTGAGCTTTCGACTCGGTGCTTCGAGTCTTCGTCAGAAATGGTTGATGGTAAATTATTCATCGTGATTCTTCTCGTGTTACAAAAAGTAGCCATAAGCCATCCAAAAATCTAAGTGTCCATCCATTATAGGACGGCTGGACGGCCGCCTGGCTAAAAGCCTGGTAGGGTGTAAAATAGCTAAAATGAATAAAAGTTTATAAAATCTGTTACTCAGAGTTTGCTGCCAAGCATGAAACTGTGCATGAGTAACAGATTTTATAAACTTTTATATTGGCAAATCTATAGATTGTTTTTCAGTCATGTGACAAATAAAGACAAATGGCATGCAACCGTGGTCACGTCAGTGTACCTAATAAAATATATAAATTAAAATTGTATTGTTTTAAGGTACAGTACTGCTCAGAAATAACCTAACACTGCGTTCGCGTTCCGAACGCGTTCCAAACGCGTTCGGAACGCGTTCTGAACGAGTTCCGAACGCGTTCGGAACATCATTGTGACTTCGCTTAAAAATTTAATGGGAAGACTTCATTAATTTCTGACTTTAGTAAACTTCTAAACGGATTTAACTTGATCATTTGATTGCTGGACTGGTTATGGTACAGTATATGTTCACTAGACGAGATTAAAACAGAAAGTATATCGTTCGGAACGCGTTCCGGACGCGTTCGGAACGAGAATAGAACGCGTTCCGGTCGCGTTCCGAACGCGCATGCGTAGAAACATTGTAGTTTAACTTGAACAAGATAAACACTTGAATATTGTTACTTAGCCAACCGGAAGTATAATTACTTAAGTTCTATGTGTTTTTACCGTCATTTCTTTTTTGACCGAGCGCTAGCTCAGAATTTTACTCCCTAAAATATCCCATAATGCACCAAATACGCACAATTTTTGAGATTCGCGATCCGTGTATTGCATTCAAATTTCTGTTTGCAGCAAGATACATTTTCAAATATTATTCAAAATTATATACAAATCCTCTCTCTGTTATAAAGTACATTAATACAGTATTACTGTATTATTCCAATACAATATTACTGTATTAATGCAGGCGTCTCTCCAACGCTGTTTTTTAGCTTCTTTTACAATTCATACCAAGCTTATAGTAGTTAATAGTTGTTGACTTTATATATTATTTTCTTTTGATTTTGGAATTGTATTATTACCTCGTTGTATACATCCAGTTGCCTTTTATATTTCAATTAGTTGTGATGTTGGCGTCCTCAATAAAGATTGTTATTAGTATCGAACCTGTATTCACCTTCCGATTGCCGGTGAGATGCACTAGATCGGGAGCAAAGGTTACAATGAAGTACTGGTTCAATTGATATATCATATATATGTACTGCCTATAAGGTTACAGGTTCGATTCCAGTCCGGCAAAAGTAGTAGCTATCTCATACTGTATGTATAACAACCTCCAATAAATCATTGAAGTTTTGTGATTATGTATATATTAATACAATGACAGCTTTCATAATGAAAGAATGGAAATTTCTAAATTTGTAACTTGACAGCTCCGATCCCAGCAGTACATCAACACTATCCAAATTCACTTACCAAATGATATCCCCGCAACAAGAGTAATATATGTAAAGGAATAAAAGACAAAATTTCCCATTCTTTCATCCGCAAGATCAATAATCTATCTGTCCAAAATTTCTTTCGTGATTGTCACGAGACACCGAGAGTAAGCGGACATCCGTCAGAAGTAGGTCACAGTCCGACCCAAGGGGGGTTGTGTTTAATTGTTGCATGAGCTCCTAGTCCCAATTTATTATATCAATAAAATATAAAACCATTCTAAATTTTCTGATAACGTAAATATTGTACTGATATCGTATAAAATCTCAATGCCCCAATATCCTAGGTGAAGGCTAAAAGGGATGACTCAAAAGGACCTTTACATTTTTTAGAACTACTAATCCTAACCCTAATCTCAATCTTAATCCTAACCCCAACCATAACCTTGATCCTAACCTTGATCCTAACCTTAAACCTAGCCCTAACCGTAGCTATCCATAACCCAACGAAAAATAAAAACAAGAAAATAACAGAAAGGTCCTTTTGAGTCATCCCTTTTAGCCTTCCCCAATATCCTAACCCAAACCCAGCCTGCGGGGTTTCCCCATTGGCCAGAAATATGGACATTGAGCCTGCGCTATTTGTGTAGCAGTATTACGCTTAAAACCCCATTTAACCCTCCGCATCCCCGTGGATCGATCATGCGTTTAATTTATTCATCTCAAATGTCACGCGTCTTCTCAAAGACTCAAATCTGACTACCAAGCGTGCTCGTCTAATGTGTTAGCTTAGTAATCACGCGGGTGTTATACCTTGTCATCCCAAATACACCGATAGCATTGGACTAAGTATTCTTATCCAAACCATAGTAAACTTTGAACAATGCTGCGGGTTATATCAGCGAAGGAAAGCCGTGTGTTTGAAGGCAAAGTAAGATGACAAGTTGTTTTGCCAGTTGGCAATGTCCTATGTTTTGAAGATTCAAAACGAAAAAGCAGGGCCGTTATTTCGAATATTGAAACCTAACGTAACAAATAATATCGAGCAATCATTTGTTAATGAGAAACGATTTCGGCAACTAAAAATAGTTGCCCACGGAATGAAAAACAACGCAATAACTGTGAGTTCGTGTAATATCCGTATTCAAACTATAAGGGCGACGCTTGAAAATTAATGTTTAAAAAACAGGGCGAGTTTGAAGGCTAACAAACATTTGTGTCGTTGAGATGCATTCAGATCACCTTTTCATTCTGTTTCGATTTCGGCAAACGTTGAAATTAGAAGCTATTCAATTTGGCGAATTTATAATTACGCCATATCATAAACGTTACAAATCTGACTCCATCACAAGGCGAATTATTTCGCGCACGCGCAATACGGGTTTGTTTCGAGAGTAGTTTCAAATACTGGTTTTTTCATATAAGTATCCCGAATTTAAAACATAGTCCTAACCACAAACTTAACCATAATCCTAACCCTAATCCTAACCCTAATCCTAACCCTTACGATAATGCTTTATTTTAGAAATAACAGTTGATTTTAATTTCGAATTTTACTACCGATAGTCTATGTGACGTCAAACTTCACGTACCCACAAATCCGGAAAAGGATGTTTCGTCGTCGATATTGAACGTTATCTCGGCCAATATTCATTTGATTTCAATTCTGAAAACAAATTTGGAATTACCTAGTCTAAATACATAACGTTCCTGCTTATTATATTAATTACGCGAACGTGTATACCGTAAATGTTCGATTTAGCGTCGCGGCGCTTATGTCTCCACACCCACCCCCCCCCCCCCCCCCCCCCCCCCCCCCGGGCGTTTGACGGGCATTTGACATTTTGGTGTCAGAGCATTGCAAATGCCCCACCGTGGAGTCAGCTTAATTAAACAAAATCCCCATGCACTGTTGGGCTCTTGAAATAGATGCAAATTCCCCACCCACGGGCATATAATAAAAGTTTTCCAAATAAAAGAGCCAAGAAGCCACAAACGTCCCTCGAAATTTTCCAAAGCAATTGTGCCATCCGGTTGCCATCCGGTGCATCCGCCATCTTCTGAACTCAAATGTTTCGCAGACAACAAAATAAACATGGTTAAATAGAGGTAGCGATTTTTTTTGGCACTTGTTTACGTTTTAAATATGCACGTTCATTTGGGGCTGCTACTTCGTGTACCGGACACAGAATATTACATCATTGAAATATTTAGAGCAAAGGATCGGACTTCGTTTAATATGAAATGTGCAGTTTTCCAACGAATTTTGGAAATTCACTGGCAACCATATTGGCATTGCCTCAAACTTTGTGACTATGGGATACGCATCTACTTTCTTTCAGCGGAGCGCCGAATACCCCACTTTATTTTTCCCACAAATACCCCACCCCTGCCCGATCCTGACCAGGGGGATGGTCACGCTTGGAATTGATCGAGACATTATTAAAATTTTCAATATTTTGGTGCGGCGCTTAATCGAGAACGGCGTTTATTAAAACAAGTTGACAAAATGCTCATAACACAACTTTTAATTATCCATAGCACAATAGCACAATAAAATTCAAAAAAGAACGTCAACGTCCTGGTCATCGCCTTCTTCATCTTCGTCTATCCATAGATGTGGATCAGAGGCATCTTCGACATCTGAATCAGAAACTTCAAAGGGATTTGTGCCCGGCTCGTTTAGGATGGCAGCTGCTGACTGCAGGGCTCGCCTTCCTTCAGAACTATTTAAATCTATGGTCAGCACTAGAGGCAATCCACCGAGTGGGGACTAGGAACTGTTTTTGACTATTTTGAACTGTTTTTAGGAGTACATGATTAAAGACCAATAATCGGCAATTGTCAAATGCTTTTAGATTACCAATAATGGGTAATTCCACAACAGTAAATTGTAGGATTCTAGAACCCAACCCCAACACAACACAAATCCTAACCCTAACCCCCCGCCTTAAGTGTCTTCCTAACCCTAACCCCCGCCCAATCCCCAACCTGTGTGTAAAAAATTAAGAAACTTGAATAATTTAGCAACTAGTCGTAGTCCCCACTTGGTTGGGTGGTGTGGTGTTTAGTTGTAGAATTTTACAATATATTGTTGTGGAATTACCCATTATTGGTAATCTAAGAGTATGTGACAATTGGCGATTATTGGTAATCTAAGAGTCAAGATAACCTGGCAGGGCAGAAATATAATTTAACAACTAGTCCTAGTCCCCACTCGGTTAAAGACCCTCAGTGGATTGCCTCATCTATAGGGGGCTATTTAGGACTACTGGAGGAATATTTAGGACTATAGGAGGACTATTTAGGACTATAGGAGGACTAAGCACCCCGATGATCGAGGATGAGCACAATCTCGTTCCCAGGGCATTTTGCCTCCACGGTGGAAGGTCGGCGAAAATGGCCCTGGGATCGGCTGGTCCATTCTATAATCCGATTGGCTTGTCATAAAACTAATTAATTCAGCCGAGTATAATTTATTCATCTAAACCTGAATGCTGCAGTGTCTTCAAATTTTACAGCAAATTAGAAGTGATAGCTTTCGCTAAATTGGATATATGCTTCTTCATACGTTTTGTAAGAGATAACCATGGATGTATGGTGGATTATTAAGCTTGTTAGCTGCTTTTATGTCGACGAATGCTGACATGAACAACTCTGAAGAGCATTGAATATTTCTCAATTATTCAGGTCAACCAAGTAGACAAAGGAAATGGAACAAAGACCACAAAAATTATCATATCTAAACACCCAGAAATTCTGGGTGTCATGTGACCAGTCGATCCCAGGGCCATTTTCGCGGTACGATAAAAACCGTCAGAATTTTGTCACTAATCATGCAAATAATCGCTAACCCCAAAACAACTTAGATCCTAACCCTAACCCCACCTAATGAGTTTTCTAACCCTAACCTGCCTTAAAGGGGCGGCGTCATGACTTGTGCATGCTCAAGTCTGTTTTTCTTCATAATGGAATCCATGGTAAGTGAAACAAATGGATGTTGTAGCACCTCTATGTGACTATGATTGGGTCCTTTAGCTTAAACAAAGTCATTGAGCAAAGTCACTGTCACTGCAGTAATTACATCCAGTCAAGCATTTCGCATCAATCCATGACTGGTATATCGTTTCGGTCAAGTAGATCCTTTTATGGGAATCGTTCCATCTTTTCTTGACTTCTTTACATTGATCCTGTAACTTGTTCTTGCGACCGAAGTTCTCTCGCTTTCCGCCATGCGATTTACAGAGTATGGACGCCATTTTGAATCGTAAGCCAGGATGAATCAGGATGAATTTTTTCAAGTTCGCACACATGGTGACATGGTGTATATTAACATGGTGTCAGACTGTCAGTGCAATGACATGACGCTATATTTGTCCAGGCGCTATATTTTGTGTTCGGCTCATGTGTTCGGCTCATGCATGGTTTAGATTTAATAGTGATATTCCCAGGTAATTTCAAAATCGCTTAATATTTTAGCCGGGTATTAATGTTTACCGTCGCACATATTTGTCATATTATATCCTAAAAAAACGCGTCTCAATTAACTCAAACATGATCTACACCTTCGCTAAACTTTCGTAGATTTAAGTGAAAGAAATACGATTTCAGACATTGCTAAACTACAACCTATATGATTTAAATAAACTTATAATTTCCAAATATGTTTATAATGTTTGCCCCCATTCCGCAGTATATATCGTGACAACTTAGCGCGAAACTATCTTCTAGTTCAGCACCTCGGATATTCTCACAAAGAATGGACAAAAGCCAATGAACTTACTTATCTCACATTTCTCTGTAACTCAAATATCAGCAGACACATGTACGCGTTGCGTACCTATTTTTATATTCTGTTGGCAAGAACATATAAATTCATAGCTTCTCGCCACCGCGTATTTATATACCCCATTTATTTGCTCTGTACTACCGTAATAATTACTTTATTATTTTATTTTATATTATTATTATTATTTATTATCAGTATATGTCTGCAACCTATTAGTCCTCCTCACCCGACGTTTGGTTTTCAAGTTATAGCTATTTTAGAACGTCGGCCATCATCTGTCTTTGAGTAAACTTCGTATTATTTGTGTATTTCTGTAACCTATTATTTTTCGCCTGTTTTAAGTGGTAAAGCAATTTAAAATATATGACAAAAGGTAACTGAACTCAAGATACGAGGAGACTATATTGCATGACATTCTTGTAAAGATCTAATAGTTTCTTCACTGTATCCCAACAAGTCTCGTAGAACGTCTATTGTATGTTCCCCAAGAAGCGGTGGTGGAGACGGTTGAACAGCTGGATGCATTCCACTGTATTCTATAGCTGGTCCTGCTCGCGATATAAAAATGGATAAGAAATAAAATATATTACAACCAGCCAACACCATTAATATAGATATAAAGTGAATAAACATATTCTAAAAATAATGACATTCTGAAAACTCAAGATTCGAGTCAATATCAAGACGAGGCTATTGTGAAATTGTAATATTTAGACTTATACAATATCAAGCCTTGAGAGAAAAGGTCAGCCAAGAACTGCCACTTTTCACTTAGTTTCCCTAGCACACTTAGTTATTTGATCAGCTTTCTTGTTATAATCCTCCTTGTCGCCACTCTTATTTCATACATTGTGGTCACACTGACAGACAACGTTTTTTAACACACTTCGAGGAGTTTTGAAATCAGATAATAAACGCCTTTCTCGTGTATGATATAGCTTCTCAAACGAACCAGTATTTGAAGAGATATTTGAGGGAAAAGTTGTCTTAATTTATAGACGTTTATTACCACATTAGTATAAACAACGACTCGGTTATGATTTTCCTTTGTTTTCCTCATGAATTATTAATGAGTTTGAGAATAATATTTACATGTTCTGATCTTAATTAGTTATGGTTATCACCTCGTTTTTCAACACACTTCTCGGTGTTTCAAATCAGATAATAAACGGCTTCTCGTGTATGATGTAATATCATACACGAGAAGCCGTTTATTATCTGATTTCCAACACCGAGACGTGTGTTGAAAAATGAGGCGATAGCCGAGATTTTTAACCAAATTTGGGGAGAAAGTTGGCTTAATTTATGGATGTTTATTACCACATTTACCAACAACGTCTCGGTTATGATTTTCCTTTGTGTTCAGTTTCCTTATGAATTATTAATGAGTTTGAGAAATATTACATAGCTTTCTTCTTCCTCCTAGGCATGATCTTGTGGTATGACTTTCTAATAAAGTCCAAATACAGCCGAACCCCTGTTAAGCGGACACCTAGGCGAGACCCAAAGGTTCGACTGCATCAAAATTTCCGGCACAACAGTCTTGTCTTGTTATTTACACGCATAGCCGAATGTTATGTAACAATCGGTGTTAGATTTTAATTCTATCTTGCATTTTCTCAAGTAAAGTGTATACAGTAAATACACACGGTGGTCTTACGGTGGTCTTACGGTGGTCTAACGACGGTGGTCAACTATTTTCTCGTACAGACCTCACGCGTTGTTAATATGTAGTCTTATTATATGCATGATAAAATCACTACATTCTGATTGGTTGAGAGGAGTACAATTATTTAATAAAATACACTGCAGTACCTACAATTAAAGTGCCTATGTCATCCTAGGGGACTTTGCATATTTATACTAATTGGAACATTCTAAGAAGATTTGTAATATATCTTCTCAGGCGAAAATTTCATCTTCATGGACTTTTTTGCAGTTAAAGTTACCGGACATGACGTCAAATGAGGAATTTTTGAAGCAAGAAACAAAAGAAAACTGAATTGCAATGCCTCATTTGACGTCACGTCCGGTAACTTTGACAGCGAAAAACTCCATGAAGATGAAATTGATTATCATGATTTTGTTCAGGGAGGCCAAATATTACGAATGGGTAAAATCCCCAATGATGATATAGGCACTTTAATGATTTTCCAAAAGCAAACAAAATTGCGGATCAAATTTTTTTATGCATATAATAAATTACACTACTCGTAACATTAGAAAATTGTGCCAATAAATCCTTAATGACCTATACTAATAACGTTGTTTCTACAGTATTATCTCATGCATAAATAGAAAATATATAGTTCAAAATTGTTTTTCTCAATATATCGAAATGGCTAAATTTCCGATATTTCATGCAAGGCTTCCTGGCGAGGAACTAAAAGAATAAAATTATGTTCAATTATGACAAAGTAATGGTTATTTTATCTGTTCTCTGTTATTCTTAAATTACAGCTGCACTTTAAATAGTAGAGTCAATCTATAATGAAGTAAGAGACAAGTAAAATAGTCCGGATAATGGAGTAATTGACAAATCAAAAGTTTTTCTAGACATGTATCACCATTATTTGCCTTAGTTATCGTGTTTGAAAAATTAACCTCTTTATCATATCTCGGTAACCATGGTAACAATTTTGTGAAACAAATTTATTTTTTTTTGTACCGACATTTTCAACAACTTGCTACAGAGTAGATTTACAGACAACTTTGAAAGCAAAACTTTACAATAAACTACATGCATGCATGAATTAAATTACGTATTAAATTTGTAGCTTGCTGAGAAGAACTGCTAATGCGCGTATTGTATAAGCTAGCCATCTTGGATTTCATTTTCGTTTGCTTTTATTTTGTTTAACAAGGTATGTGGGTTATTTATATGGCTGGATGCAGAAAGTGAACTTCACTTCCGCTAGAAACTCCACGCAGGCTAGGTAATATACTAAACTAGAAATACGTTCCGCAATGATCTCTCGCCCACCTTTTCAACCCCCCCCCCCCCCCCAATAGTTTCGTTTCCCGGGTGCCCAGACCGCGAACGCCGTGTATTATTTTATTGTCTGCAGATATTAATCGCACGTAGATTTTGAACGTTATCTCGATCAATATTTAACCGTTTTCAATTCTGAAAACAGATTTGGAATTACCGAGTCTAAATACACAACATACGTGCCTATTATATTGAGCAAACGTGTATACCCTTCGTAAAAACCTATTTATGTAGTTCGTCAGATCACAAATCGCAAATGCCCGAAATATTGTCCGATTCAAACGGATCACCCAAAACGACTTTTTACTTCCTTATAAGGAGTTGGTTGCCGCGGCGAGATTATCACCCTCGCAAGTGAGGTCGCTATAATACAACAGGAATTGTACAATTACCGACAACGGAAATTTTGCCAACAGTTTTATGTTGAATGGTCTGAATAAGTTTCTTGTGCTTCACCTGAAAGAAGTTCGAACATATAATACAGAAAATTAGAAATGGTGTGACTAGGATTTATATTTAATATAGGAACAAAATTGCATTTTATCCCAGCAGCAAATCAAGTCTATGGGTTAATTTAAAGTCGGTGAAATCTTTCAATACACTGCCTACGCAGCACTATAGTTTTCAAAAACGTAATTCGAAGTCAATCTACTCTTACAGAACATCCATCCATATTTGAGAGTAGTAAAAAAGTAGAGTGCTGCGTAGACAGTGTTTGGGATATATAGCAAAGTGAAAAGGTGGTAAACTGCCAAGATTTTTAGTGAGACGAAATACTGACGTTATATTTGTGACGAACTGAATACAGCTTGGTTTCAGACATGGAAGTCTGAGCCATCCTTCCCATCTCAGGTGGCAACGATAACCGCAAGCGGCAAGAGAAGCGTCTCATTTTTAAACTTGGCACCACACATCCTCTTGGTCTTAACGAACGTTTTTCTTTTATTTAATTTCGTACAAGTTTTTTATTATTTTAGCTTGCTTGGAACTTTTTTATTATTAGCTCATGCACTTTCATTCCTTTTCAAGTTTTTGTTTCTTACCGCTTTACTATCGCATAATTCCCTTGGATATTGGACCTGTCATTTCTCCCTCCCCATCAGTCTGTTTGCTGATCGACTGTAAAAATAGCAAATGATTTAACTTTTCGCATCTCATTAATTATTAGTTTGTTTATCTCCCGTGCATTTGATTGGCTAATTTCTACTTGTGACACCCTTTTGGAGCCCTATTTATTTTATTTCACCTCGTCTTACTCTGATGAAGGGCTCCGCTCGAAACGTCAGTATTTCGTCACTAAAAATCTTGGCAGTTTACCACCTTTTCACTTTGCTATATATCCTTCCATAAATATCACTAACTTTAATAACGTCACTTACAGGTCGTTAATACAAATATTTAAGGCATGCGCATCGCATAGATTGTGACAATTCGATTTTAAAACTGCCTACGCATATCACGCTATACTTTTATGACAATTTGTAAAATAATATCTTGAAATTGGATAAAAGCCATGTTTCTATAAACTTTACACGGAAACCCTTTTTTGAAGTCAAACGAAAGGATGCTAAAAAGTTAAAAAATTTTTTTTTTAAATGTCAAATTCTGCATGATCTCTCACAATCCAGTCGTATTGACAGATGATTGTGATTTTCATTATTTCAATAAATGAACCTTATTCCTATGATTTTCAAAATGTGTTTTTATAAAAGAAATAGAAAACACTTTTTCCATGTTCCAAACATCCACTCGTGTTTCTATAACTACATGGAAACACGAAAAATGTTTTCTATTTCTTATCTTCAGCACCGTTCTTTACTATCACAATCTGGATCACGCATGCACGATCCCCAACATTTCTACTTTTTGTGGAGCAAACATATCCAGCAGCAATACTACATCTGCCGTGCTTATATTTACAAATGTTAAGGTGGCACGTAGACTTGCCCAAGTCTCTCGCTTATCCGCGCGAGAGACTTGGGGCAAGTCTAGGTGGCACGATAGACTGTTATAAAATAATGTTTACTCTACGCACGCTGTGATTGGTCAGCTTGCCGGTCTCGATCAGGCTACAGAGACCGGAACAACTTCATCGTTGCATTGAATCAAAAGCGTCATATATCGTAATTATTCAAAGTATAAGCAATATAGTCTTGAATTATTTTATAAAAGTAATAGAATACGTTTACCAGGTCTCTATAACGTGATCGAAACCCTCGTGAAGTAATAAAAACACTCGAGAAGTTGGGAAAGCACTCTCCTCGGCCGTCCTGCTCCTCCCTACACTCTCCTGCTCCTCCCTTCTCTCGTGTTTTTATTACATCGCTGGGGTTTACGTCACGTTATAGAGACCCAGGCAAACGTATATTCTATCATTTAAATTGTGTGTATTATAGTATAGGAAATAACACTGTTTGAAAGGAATTAATGAAAAATCGCACACGCGTGTTCGGCAAAATAATGATTGATACGAGTGCGTAGCACGAGTGGTATTAGATTTTTCATTAATTTTTCGAGAACAATTGTGTTATTGCTTTTGTTTGGTAAAATTATCAAGAACCATTTTAATCAAATAAATAAGAACTTATCACAGACTAGTTTGGCAATAAATCTGAGTTCTTATTTGAGCGGTATGTTTACAGTATTGATTTTCATTACTGCAAACTACAATAAAGGTTACTCAGGAAGACATAATGTTGAAAGCGTAAACAATTTAAGTAATCAAATTTAATACCAAAGAAATGCAATGAACCTAAAATAGGGCAAAGTTTAACATTATCGCAATATCATTATTTTTATACACAATTAGACTGTCGAGCCACCTTGTGACCATCATCATGCAGTGATTGATAATTTGCAGTTTTACCTGTGGATCATCGAATACTTGTTTCATATTATTTATTGGTCCATACGGGATATTAGTACATTCCAATAACTCTAGCCATTCCTTGGTGGATTTTTGTTTAAATCTATAGACGAACCGATTAATAAATATAAATTACTTCATGTATAGAAACTTTGACGTACAGTTTTATATTCACGAGTTGTTTGTATATATCATAAAATGAACGAGGTACGAGCAATGGGGTTTAAGAAGCAATGATCGTAGGCCTTATCTAGATAAACCGTACACAAACTTTCTTAAAAACAGCTCCTCATATCGTGGAGCTGTATCTGGAATCTGCCAAATGAAATTATCGAAAGATATAATCAACTCTCCTTTCAAACATTCAAAAATCTAATTGATAAGCACTATAGCGTTTATAGGAAAGAAATTCGTGGATAGTTCAAACCAATGTAATGCTATACTTCGTCATTTAATAGTATCAATCGATTTTAAATGGCTGGTTGGTCCTGGTTATTAAGTTTTTTATTAAGTATATATATTAGTTATATTATATTGAATGTATATTAGTTATTAAGGTAATAATGATACACGGCCCTTTCAAAACCTTTGTGTGTGTAAATAAGTTTAAATAATAATAATAATAATGAAGGAGTGATACCAAAATATTTTAGCTATAGGACAATGGTTAGTCTAAACTCTTCATCAAACTTTATGGAAGAAAACTTTAAAAACTTCCAAAAAGGAATAGTTGCTGGGTTAACTTTACTTTTACTTCTAAAACGATACCATAGAACATTTTCGCGCGCTTTTCACAAAGAGTTTCCTGATTGGTTCTTAAGTTATTCTCTTGTTTTTCATTGGTTATATTTTCAGGATTTACAAATACAGATTTTGACAACCTGGCTTTATGTAACACAATTATTGTAATATAATAGTGGCGTTTATTATATAAGAAGTCCGAAAACGGAAATTGAGGCGTGTATCTCGGTTTTAACTTCCTGTTGGTGCGATCGGTGTAATGAATGGGGAAACCGCGTGTGTTCAGGAGCTAGCCCATTGCTTTCCCTTTCACCTCGCCTCGTACCCAGGGCATTTTGCCGTTAGCGAAAATGCCCCTAGGATCGGGCGGTCAAATGATACCGAATATTTCTGGGTGTTTTCACTGTTTTGATATGATAATTTATGTCTTATTAATTCCTTTGTCTTTGTTGACGAGAAGAATGACTGAGAAAGTATTCAACGCTCTGCAGCTTGCCCATGCATGTAAAGCTGGCCAGCTAGATAGCTTTCAGCTCCCATATATCCAATGATTATCTCATATATAAATATCATGCATGAATACGCTTATATATCGAATGCAGTTCCTGACAATTAACCAAAGCCATTATATTTCTAATTCGCGATAAAATTTAAAGGCAAGGAAATGCCTTAACGAGACTCGCTATCGACCACCTGATCACAAGGCCATTTTCGCTGACTTTCAACCAATTTTCCTCCCCCTCCTAATGGTGAACCCTTGATACGCCACTGACTACACACAATTAACGTATTTCGAACCTGTTCTGTAGCACCTCTAATAGCTCCTTACGATTTTCCACCCTGTCCTTATTGTCAGCATACATCGGATTCTTGATTAGGTAATCAAGGTTAAGCATCTACACAAAAACCAACAATGACTGTAGTGGTGTTTAATTAACGAATTTTAATTAAACATTGATCGCCGCTTTTTCAGGGTTACCAATTTTAAAATATCTGGCGATACATGGACGACCGTCAATCAGTCACATATCCTCAGAAAAATTATTCCGAGTCCCGGACAGGAATCGAACCTGTAACCTTCTGCATGATTGCCGGTGAGACACTCTAACCATTGAGCTACTGAGACTCAAATGGAGAGTGAAGGTTACAATGATGTACTGGTTCGATTGACATATGTACTGCCTATGCGGCAGTCACTATGCATTAGTAATGCTTGGACATGTTAATATATAGACTGTTGTAGTGAATGTGGGAGAGCTTGGAGTAGACAGAATATCTGTATAAAAATATCTAGAATAAGTGAAATAGCAAAATATTATTTTTTGGAGAACGATCGATAATATATACTAACCTTGCACAATGTTTTAAAGTGATGGTTGTTTCCTGCTCCAATAATTATATTACTATCGGCTGTCTTGAATGCCTACAATACCGACCAAAAAATAACAGCTACGGACGAATGTACTGCAAGGACATGTACTACACGACTGGCGTGTGTTTTGTAATAGGTTGCGTCTTATGCACGCTGTGATTGGTCAACTACCGTGTTTGCATCAGGCTATATAAACACGGTTATGACGTCACGGCACATTCTTAGTTTTATTTTATAAAAGAAATATCGACGCTTTGTGCTTACATATATAACCTGGTGCAAACACTCAGGGGAGTTTGGGAGAATTCGAAAGGGTAATGACAAAAGGGTATGGACGAGAGGTAGTTTTCAAGATGGCGGGCAATATTAAGAATTATGTTAGGGTAAGGGTTAGGATTAGGTTAGGGTTAAGGTTAGTATTAGGGTTAGTATTAGGAAACCAGCTTAATTACAATTCGTAAGCAGGATGGCGGTCATCTTGAAACCTAGCCCTCAATTCGAAAGTACTTATAAACTTCCGAATTCTCCCAAACTCCCTTTCGTGCTTGCATCAAGCTATGTAATTACAGGCGGCCATTTTCTATTTCATAAATAGTACCTCCCCTTCACTCATTTCACCTATAGTTAACCTCGTATCTAGCCCGACCTCGCCATGACAACTTACCTCACCACACCTCACCGCATCTATAACATCGCCTTGCGCCACCTTAATGCTTGCCTGACTTAAACTTCAAATTGCTTTATTATATGCCTTGCTTTACTTTGTTTCGCGTTGATTTGTTTTGCTTTTATTTTCTTTGCTTCACTCAGCTTAGCTTTGCTTTGCTTCGCTTTTCTTTGCCTAACATTATCTTGCCTTCTTCATATAAGCCACGATGCGTATCTCTTTGTTTCTATATACGCTCTATTTTGTTTCACTTAATTTGACAAAAATATTCCTACCTGGTAAGGAACGATGCTCGTATGTGCTGATCCCAGACGTGATGCCGTTTGTTGACAATTTAAATAATTAGCTGCTAAATGGCTCAGAACTGCAACCTACAAAGCATAAAGAAACTGGCTGACATTTGATATAAGATTCCCGAATTCAAAACAGCCCTAAACCTCACCCTAATCCTAACTCTAACCCTAAACCTAATAGGCTATAATACTAACGCTAACTCTTACGATAATGCTTTTGGGATTTATATGAAACTAGACCCAAGAACGTCGCATGCAAGAGGACAAAGAAGAGTAGTAAAAGAAGAGTAGTAACAGTATAGCTACATGTGTTAACATTCACAATGCTCTAGGTTGCTAAAAGGGAAATGTGGTCAAAAAATAATTTACTTTTAAATGAAAGGTCTTTAATATATTTAAAATAAAATATATTTAAAATATATTTAAAATAAAATAAATTTAAAATATATTTAAAATAAAAGATCCTCCATAATATTAAACAAATTTTACTTGTTATTAGTGAAACCGTAGGTGGGCGTTGTGTTGCCCCATGCACCTTTACTGGACTACATCATTAATTATACATTTATTATTAAATTTTCAATAAAACGGCTGAGTTATTTTCTCATAGCCAAATTATCCCAAACAGAGATTGTAGTTTGTATTCTATCGCCCAGTAAACGAGCTCAGCAAATGCAACATCAGCAGTATGTTTAATATGAAATGGCCGAAACCGAAGAAGGAAGACATCTGCACTTGTACTCGAGAAATATCTGCACTTGTACTCGAGAAATAACGTTTTCATTCTCGTATTCTTGAAGCTTCTTGAATCTGCTATTTTAGCCGTTTGTTCGACGGCACAAACTCGATGTTCAGCGGGGATTTATTTTCAATTCTGACGTCATTGAGGGCAAGGAACAAAAGACACACCCGTTCCTCGCGTTGTAAGCCACAAATTATTGGAAGTGCATGTTAAAGCATATTAAAAAATATCTCAAAAAAATATTTTGAAAACAGCAAATTTTAAAAGTTTAAGTATAAAACTTTGCTATAAAATTAGTTTTTTGAATAATTCAGTATGAAGCTGGAGCATTTTGAGTCACTAACTTGAAATAAACATATAGTGGAACGAAGATATTGAAATTTGTGTCTGTTTCTAGGATTTGTCATTTCTAGTGGCCGTGGGATTTATATAACTATATATAGAAGCCATTTAGTATACACAAAATTTTCGCTGTGTATTTATATATCGTAGAGTGCGCAAGGGGCAACTATGCTGAGATAAGTTATAAACTTTTTAGTCGAATTACTTGGAACCTTTTTCTACCTCTTTCTTCAGGATTGAACACATATTCTGAATGAAGCCATTGTCATACCTACTTGATTCTAGTTCTTTGTACAACCCTAGCATTTCTGATAATATCTCCACCGATTCCCACGATGTATATAATTTGAGATATTAACTTAACCGCAAACTATACATATTTTGTTCTCCAGAAAAGGAGAGGTCAATTACGAGGTCTAACGTTACGAGTGAAGGCCATTCTTCAGAGAGTGAAGGCCATAGACCGATTGCAAATATGGCGGCGATGTCATGAAAACGAGGCTTTTCGGTGGTTACCGTTACTATAGGACCCGAATCACGTTGATTGATTGGCTGTTGTTTTTGGTCCAAAAATTGTGATCCAATCAACCAACATGATTCGGGCCCTAGCAACGGTAACCACCGAAACGCCTCGTTTTCGTGACATCGCCGCCATATTTGCAATCGGTCTATTCTTCAGAGAGTGAAGGCCATTCTTCAGAGAGTGAAGGCCATTCTTCAGAGAGTGAAATGTTTCACTCTCTGACGAAAGGCCATCGCTCGCAACGCTATTTTAACATCTCCAAAGCACACTTTAATATTTATGTATGTATGTATGTATGTGTGTATGTATGTTATAGTCATTTGTATATTTTTTCAGAGGACCCTCATGTGAAGCACCTTTCGGTGATTGTGGCTTCCTTATTAAATATAAATTTCATTCATTACAGTAAACACCCACTATGAAGAACCTACATTTTTCCAAACCAGCCTGGGATAGGTTCTTATATATTTGATATCTAACAAAAATCAGGGTGTTAGGTTCTTATAAATTGGTTTGTAATTATTTTACCATGCAAAAAACTGGAGAAAGACAACTCAAGTATACTGTATACTGTATACTGTAGTACTTTATCTCTTTAATGGTTTGTTTAATCCCTATAAGAAAACAGTAAGCATCTGCAAACTGAACAGGCTATAATTTATTGTGATCTGAAATACTGGATGTACCGAACTAGAATTTTGAGATCTATACGTCAACATGTAAATGCATTGTACATTATTGTATAAAAGATAAGGAACTGCAACCAGATGTTGGTGTCATCCTCATTTGGGACTTTGCTACAGTGGAATTATAAGTTGATTTTGTGACATAAGAACCTATTTCAAATATCAGGCTCAAACAGGTTCTTATTGAGGGGCACAAAATCCCTAATTTCAGCCTGAGGTTCTTATAGGTGGAAGGTTCTTCATAGCGGGTGTTTATACTGTATTTCATTTCACTCGAATGTTAAGCATTATTATACTACGTTTTCAGAAGCCCTCACAATCACACCTTTGGTGCACTGGCACTGTTTCTCATTCATCTAAAATATACCTGCGTGGACAGTAGCGAACATTCAATTTTTTGTCCAACTTTAGTTGTCTTTCTTTGAAGTAGAGCGGCCATTATAGCACCATGAGCATATAGACCCGTCGCAATATCGGTCATAGCAACGCCAACACGGCAGGGATCCCCATCCTATATTGAACAGAAAATACTTTGTCGTAAACACAAACGGCTTGCTAGAAGAAACCTATAGAAGCAAGAGCATTTTTTGATCAACCGATCACACAAATCTTTGGAGACAAAAAATGTTACAGTTATTCTGTGAAACGCTACAAAATTCGTTGCATCATTGGCGAAATCATTGCACGAGCTGGAACTTGGTTCACATTCATTCTACCCTAATTATTGCAGGAAATATATTGCGAGATTTGGTGATTGCACGATGCAATCATGCCGCACCTGATTGGTCAGTTCACCAAAACATTTCAACCAATGCCGCACCTGATTGGTCATTTCACCAATTTTCAACCAATGCTGCACCTAATTGGTCAGTTCACCAATTTTCAGCCAATGCCCCACATGATTGGTCAGTTCACCAATTTTCAACCAATGCCGCACCTGATTGGTCAGTTCACCAATTTTCAACCAATGCCGCAAATAATTGGTCAGTTCACCAATTTTCAACCAATGCCGCACCTGATTGGTCAGTTCACCAATTTTTAACCAATGCCGCACCTGATTGGTCAGTTCACCAATTATCAACCAATACCGCACCTAATTGATCAGTTCACCGAAAATGTTCAACCAATGCCACACCTAATTGGTCAGTTCACCGAAAATGTTCAACCAATGCCGCACCTGATTGGTCATTTCACCAATCTTCAACCAATGCCGCACCTGATTGGTCAGTTCACCAATTTTCAACCAATGCCGCACCTAATCGGTCAGTTCACCAATTTTCAACCAATGCCGCACCTAATTGGTCAGTTCACCAATTTTCAGCCAATGCCGCGCCTAATTGGTCAGTTCGCCAATTTTCAACCAATGCCGCGCCTAATTGGTCAGTTCGCCAATTTTCAACCAATGCCGCACCTGATTGGTCAGTTCACTTCCTGCCTAGCAACGGAGTAATTTAAACAAACAAAACAATCTCCGTGATTGAACTTCATTAAAGTTTCCATGAGTTTTGGTATCGAGAACGATGTAGGTATTTTGAATAAACATGAAAAAAACGATATTCTGTATCATGCTTTGCTATTTGTGGTAATTTAAATTATACAGATTCTGGTTTGTTTTTGTCAAAAATAAACCCAAGCTGGTTAGATTCTTCAAGAAAAAAATGTGTAGCTCAGCGTTTTACCACCTCCATAACATCAAGCGGATTCGTAAATACTTACCATTGGATGCTGCAAAGAGTCTAGTTCATGCGTATTGACTATTGTAATAGTCTGCTATATGGTCTTCCAGACTGTCAAGTGCACAAGCTTCAAAGAATACTTAATGCATCTGCAAGGCTAATCCATAACACACCTAGATATTGTCATATTACACCTCTTCTTCGTGAATTGCACTGGCTGCCCATAAGGTTTCGAATACATTTTAAAGTTCTTTTAATAACTTATAAGGCCATACATGGATTAGCCCCAGAATATCTCAGTAACTTGCTGCACATTAAATGTTCACCATATAACCTTAGATCAACAAATAGTTTATTACTTAGTTATCCTTCAATTAGAACAAAGTCTACACTTAGATAGAGCATTTGCTGTGGGTGCGCCGAAACTGTGGAATGCTCTTCCTGAAGAACTTCGCCAACTAAATTCAGTTGACACTTTTAAAAAACAACTTAAGACTTATTTTTTTAAAATTAGCTTTCACTTAGTATTTTTATCTTTATACATTTTAATCCATTACATGTAATGCGCACTTGATCATTTTATGTAATCTGCGCAATATAAATGATTAAATTATTATTATTATTATTAAGAACGACGCAAATAGTATTGAAAATAGGCATTATCATTACTATTCAAGTTGACAAGTTGATTATAAAAGGTAAAGTTAACCCAATCAGTATTCTTTTTGAGAGTTTTTTAAGTTTTCTTCCATTAAGTTTTATAAAAAAATCGTTTGTTTTATCTAAAATATTTTGGTACTTGTCTTTCAGCATTTAAAAACAAATCATGAATGAATTAAAACCTTATTTAACATACAAATGTGACATAACAAATGTGTACCATTATAAGTGTGACATGTATCCCGAATGTCATATCGGATGAAATGTATTATGGATTCTACAAGTGTTTTAGTTGCTGCTAAATCATGGAAATTTGGCATAATGACTGTGATAAATGCCCGTGGTTTGTAGGCTAATTTACATATCGGATTTTAAATATGACTTTTTAGGTAATTGCGAGCATGGGAAGTCGCCTTTTCAGACTGTTTAAGTAGCGATTAGCGGAAGTGACGTCAAAGACTCAACACGTGGCTAGTTGTGTATGAATATAAAGCTACTTGGGGGAAACTTTCTATTGTAACTTGTCGTAAATTTTCATAAAGCTTTGTCACATGTTGAGTCTCTGACGTCACAATCACATACTCTGCTGTGGAATCGCGGGCTCGTCTCGAACAGGTTTTGAGCAATGGCGGAAAAATTTGGGCGACTTTGGAGGTTAAATTTCTTGTGGTAGATATAATTATGCTTATTTGACTTATATAAAAGAGTTAAAGAAGTTAAATAGGCATAAATTGAGCTATATAGATGTTGATTTTGCAGGCGGGGTATTTGTCTTACTTAAAGTGCCTATGAAATGAAAAAATCCAGTTTCCATAATGTCTTTCCTTCGAAAGTAGATTTTGAATAATGACGAAATCTGTTTACATTTTCCCTTTATCATTCACCGTTGTCTAGTTATAAGCATTTGAAATTTTAGCGTGATGACGTCACAAGGTGGACATGCTGTACTAGAGAAATATTAAAGTCTTGATATTTTGTGAAGTGTTTTCACGAGAACTACGAAACTTAGTAGCATTTTAACTACCACAATAAGCTAAGTGATAAACTACTTTTTGTGGTCACCATGGTAATAAACTAGGCTCCAGGCCCTTGAAAAGAGTAAATAAAAACTTGCTCTAGTTTTAGTACGAGGCATTGTTTAGACAAACACTGTCATTTCTCGTATTAAGGACGTCATGCCAAATACATAAGCAGAACAAAGTCAACAGCAGGTATCCAGAAAACAAGAAAATTACATTTTATGAAATAAGGATAAAAGGGCCTGGAACCTAGTATGTTTCCATGGTAACTATACAAACATCAGTGGTGAGTCGACTTGAAGGACAACATTGCTGCAATGTTTCGTCTTTGTGCAAGTCATAATTTATGAAATATCAACACTTTAATATTTCTCAGGTATAGCGGGTCCACCTTGTGACGTCATCACGCTAAAATTTCAAATGCTTATAACTAAACAACGGTGAATAATAAAGAAAAAAATTAAACAAATTTCTCATTATTCAAAACCTACTTTCGAAGGGAACACATTATGGAATATCGATTTTTTCATTTCATAGGCACTTTAAATGACTTAAATGAAGATGAAAAAAAATAACTAGACAGTCATTGTACGTAAGCAATCGGCAAGTTGCAATCAATCCACTCGAGCACCAGGATACTCGATCTAAATCACTGTGTTATTCTGCGTATCCACTTCCCTTTAATAAATACCTCAGGTCCAGTAATGTGCAGTAGTCCTCCAATGCCAGAAGCAACAACATCATAACCTGCTCGATGAACATATGGTCCATCCGAACCATACCCCGTAATGGAGCAGTATATCAGCCTAGGATTCAGTCGGCTCAACGTATCATATCCAAGACCCATCTCGTCTAATTTTCCGGGTACGTAGTTTTCGATGACAATATCACAGCATTTCGACAGCTGGGAAGAAAAGTATAGAAACGACACCTAAATATTGCGTATTAGTGCAGTGCAGTGCAGTACAAGTGCAAGTGCAAGTGTATGTGCAGTGCAAATGTATGTGCGAGTGTAGTGCAATACAATGCAAAACTCAATGCAACAATACCAAATAGCCAAAAAGGAAGAACTAAATAAATAATGGAATAAGCAATATAATAAAGAAAACGTATAAACCAATGTCAATATTTACAGTATCGAACAGTGTTAGATAAACAGTACCTCTTGAATAAGTTTCTTTCCAGCTGAATTTTTGATGTTGACAGCGACACTCTAGAACACCAAGTATTGTCGTCTATTACTCTGATAAAATAAGGATTGCACTATGTTCCTTTAGTAGAAACTGACCATGGTCCATTATAAATGCTGCACTCTGATTGGCTACTCAACGATAGACCATGATAGCGAAACGCGCTCAAAACAATGGCAGAAAACTCTCGTTTTGGGGAGGTTTCTGGGGAGGTTTCAGATGAGTTTTTGGATAATTTTTTGGAGAATGCATGATTTGTAATAGTCCACTAACTGCATGTTTCTACTAAAACAATGAGACAACTCGTCCTCATTGTCTATGAGCGAATAGTCAACTCAGGCTTCGCCTTCGCTCGGACTCGTTGTCTAATTGTTAAATTGTGCCGAGACTTTTGGCTTCAGAGTGTTTTGGACAGGCGAATCATTTCTGAAAAGTAGTATTGAAACACGACCAATTGCATTGTCGTGCCATCATTCAAGAAATACGAAAAACAAAGAAACAGTTTTTAGTGTTTTCGACTTGCTATAAATAAGTCCGTATAGCAAGTGCCGTATAGCAATTAGTGCCGTATAGCTTGACAGTAAATTTGATGCTATATGTTTTCCCATGTCTTAAAAGAAATGGTTTCCCATGTTATGTGATGTAAACACGTGGGATGTTGTTGCTGAGAAAAGCCTACCAAATGTTTGTGTATATGGAAAGTCTTACAACATCCCAAGTGCTTATATCACAGTATAGATAGTGGAAATAAAAAATATATATTTATTTTATAAAATAATTTTATTTCTTTTATACCTCTTGTTTTACATGGCTATTGGGCACAATCAGCTCTTCAAGAAACAACGTTTGTTATGATAACCTTTCTATTTATGAGGTAGCCTTTTCAACTCTAGAACTGTACAACATATTTATGAGGTAGCCTTTTCAACTCTACAACTCTACAATATATTTATTCAGTATGTATTAGCTGGGTATAACCGCTGAGTTGTGATAGTAGCTTTATACTAACTAGTATATAAAGGATTACATTTGTACCATCAATATAGATTTCTTCTCGGTGTGCCTATATTTTACTTTAAATAACTCACTTACTCTCCTTACTCGCTTTGATATGTTGGGTAATTTTAAGTCAGCAGTTAAGACTTTTCATTTTTTTAAATTAATAGTTTGTTTGTTCATAGTGGTAATATATGTAGTAGGCTTTATCTTATAATGAAACTGTAATAAGTTTAATAAGTAAATTTAAGAATATATTGTTGTAAGAGCATTGAGACTATTGTACAATGCTCCTAATACGTCTATTATTATTATTATTATTATTATTATTATTATAAATAGCAAAGAGCAGTGGCGGATCTAGAGGGGCTTCCGTGGGTTCCATGGAACCTCCCTTTCTGATGGAAGAAACTTGCACAAAATTTGCTGTTTTCTAATGTTCAACTAGTTCAAGTATTCGTCCTGAAAGAAAAACTCCAGGAATGTCTTCTTCTGTTTATTAAATATGCTTAGACATTGCGTCCCTCCCAGGTTGTGTTAGAATACACCTCAGAAGACAATAGTAACCATGGTGCCTAAATCCTGAGAATCCCCCTTTTAAAAATCCTAGATCCGCCACTGTTTAATGGTTCAAGAAAATGTTCCATCGGTGAAAGTTATTTTTTTAAGACCCAACCGGGACCAGTTGGTAAAGTGTCAGGAAAGAGAAACGGAGAAATGTTTATAATATATTTGTTTACTAATAATTCCCACGACAACTATACTACAGGAATATAACAAAGTATCTACCTTCTTATTTCTGTTAATAGACAGAAAATAGACACTTTCCTTCCCCATAAATGGTGGTCCCCAAGACCGAGTTTCATCACCAGTACCTTTTTAATTAAACATAAAGAAGTACGTCAATAACGGGAAAATTCTTTGCGCGAAATGCGATTCGAAAAATGTGTTCACGAATGTAATCATATACTGTAAAAAGAAACAATCATAGCTGCTAAAATTACAGATAAAAAAAACCCAGCCACTGACCCGGCTTTTCTATTTTTAATACTTCTGCACCAAGATCGCCAAGCACCATTGTACAATATGGGCCAGCAAGTACCCTACAACGAAGAGAAAAAACGATGAGCATCAAATCATCAACCATCGTTCCTTGTCCACAGGCATACTCGAAAGTCCTCACTTTACGTAATGAAGCCAAGTAAAAAAAATTATGTGGTTCACATCTTGAAAAAAATTAGGGTAGGTAGGTCGGGATTTTTTTTTTTGAGAAAAGTTTTTGGTGGCCGTCATCTTGTTCCATTATATTGTTGTGCAAGAATGACGGCCTGGGAACTAATTTAGCAAAATGGCGATTGTTACAAATCCAGCGACGGTAGAAGGTCACGTAGTGATCTTATTTTAGGATTTTACCAGGGTAAAACTTATTTTATCATTAAAGTCTATGTAAAAACTATAAAACCTACCTTTTTTATGGCTAATAGTCATTTGGCGCAAAAATATGTCACAAAATTTACAGGGTCGTCCGAGCTGAGCTAGGGTCGGTCGGGTAACCGGAACCACACAATTTTTTTATTTGGCCTTATCCACTCGCAAGCGAGGGTAATAATCTCGCCGGGGCAGGGATCCATTTCTCACGAAAGGTTTGTATATGTATTTATAAAATAAGTCGTGTCTTACGCACGCTGTGATTGGTCAGTTACCGTGTTTATATCAGGCTATATTACATGGATGGATTACGCGATCGTGATACGCCATCAATTAGCCATCATACGCCATCAATTAGCAATCATACGCCATCAATTAGCCATCATACGCCATCAATTAGCCATCATACGCAATCAATTAGACATCACGGCGCCATCATACGCAGTAAGGAGAATTTACGTGTTGATAAAAAAGATATTTGTACATTTTATTTGCTTTCTACGGGTTATTTTATAAAAGAAATAGAAAACATTTTTATCCGTGTTCCCATACGTTATATAAACACTCGTGGAAGTTTGGGAGAAATCGCGTGGAAACACTCGCCCTACGGGCTCGTGTTCCCACTATGATTTCTCGTTCTCCCAAACTTGCACTCGTGCTTATATAACTGTATGTAAACACGGAAAATGTTTTCTATTTCTTAAATATTTATTTCAGCGGAGCATAATAGGACCAACTCCTTATAAGGAAGTAAAAAGTCGTTTTGGGTGATCCGTTTGAATCGGACAATATTTGGGCAACGCGAAGAGCGGCCATTATGGCGATTTGTGATCTGACGAACTACATAAAGAGGTTTTTACGAAGGGTGTACACTATACATGTTTGCGTAATAAAATAGGTACGTGTGTTGTGTATTCAGACTCGCTAATTCCAAATCTGTTTTCAGAATTGAAAACGATTAAATATTGATCGAGATAACGTTGAAAATAATATACGACGAAGCGGGCAGCCTGATTGCCGACTATTCTCTAAGTACATAAACCATTTTTACGAAGGGTACGTAGAGTATTACGACAGCAAACGTGGTCGCTGTCGTTTTTGAACGATGACGTTTCACGATAACAAACAAGTATTTAAGTCTCCTTAAGTTCTTGCTGCAAGCTGAGGTTGCAGTTCGATTTCCGCCAGAGATCCAGGATTTTTCAAGATTATAAACAGCTTGTGCAGCAACAACTTACGGTACTGGGTCGATAGTCTGATTGTGCATGTGTAAAAATAATATATAACATTGCGATAAAAAGTTATATAGTGTTGAACTTCGCCCTTTTTTATTGGTTCTTCTCAAACTCATTAATAATTCATGATTTATCATAGCCAATCCATGAACGTATACCGCATCACATGCATGAGTTTTGATACCCAATGAAAACCTGTAGGAAACTTCCTAGTGAACTGGATCACATTTCTTAATCTACATATTAAAATAAAATCGCTATGAGAGCAAATCGCTAAAGGAATACTCGTTTGAGAAGCTAGACCAAACACTCGTTTGTCGTGTTTCATCAGGGGACTCCAAACACTCGAAAACAATAAAAACCTCGGGCTACGCCCTCGGTTTTCATTTGTTTTCTCGTGTTTGGAACCCCTGATGAAACACTCAAACGCGTGTTTGATCTATTACATCTCAAATTCATTAATAATTCATGAGTTGAAAACAAAGGAAATCAGTACCGAGACGGACAACTGGATACCTGATCTTAATTAACATAGGATTTTGACAATTTCCACCTCAAATTTCTCTTGAAATACTGATTCGTTCGAGATGTAATATCAAACACTCGAAAGAGTGTTCCATCATCGATCCAGTCACCTAAAATTCGGTTAAAAACTCGGCTATCGCCTCGTTTTTCAACCTACTGCTCGGCGACTGGATATCGGATGAAACACTCTTTCTCGTGTTTGATCTATTACATAGTATTGGTTTTCATTACTCCAAAGTTTTCATTTCCTCAACATTTTTCGTACTATTTTGCCATAAGATAAATATTTTATGCTAATTAGACTTTTCTTTGCAACTGAAACAAAGATTACTCAGGACGAAATAATGCTGATGGCGTAAAAAATTCGAGAAATCAAAACCAATACCGAAGCTATGCAATGAGCGGGCGAAGATCAATATTATCGATATTTTATAGCAATATTATTATTACACACAATCAGACCTTTGTATTTGATATTTGAAAATGCTAATTTCACTGAAACGAACTGGCAACACGACATGCTGTAAAGCCTACTGTAGTTCTCATATGTAGCCCATTGATCATCTCCACATCACAGTCGTCGCCGATGAATGGCACTCATTTATCACCGATGCCATTTTGCCATCCCGGTCAACGGTCATCAACGTATCGAATCTAAACCACGTATCGATCGGTGCGATCATATAGTCATCTAATATTAAAATAACACCCAGTATAATCATGCGGGATGTCACCGTTCTCAAAAACATTGAGCTGTTATATAGTGTCTCGTTGAATAACTTAAGACACTATCGTTTGCCGCCGTGTTCCACTCGATAACAGGAATGTTCTGTGCGTTTAGAAGCGCCGATTAACTCACAAAGGAACACTGTTTCCCTCGAGAACTCGCAACTAAAACATTCATGACCTTGATGAATACTCCCACAAGCAAGTAGGACATGACGTAAACGAGTAAAGAAAATTGTTCTAATTTTCAGTACGCAGAACGAAGGCAAGGTTTCTCAAACGAATTAGGAACATGTAGTGGAACGTCGCGCCCGCTTCGAGATTCATGTCGACTATATATAGGTCGCGGAGGTCTGGTCATCACTTAAAGCAAAACAACCCAAGATTAGTATGCTGCCTCCGTGGTGAGATGATTTATGGTTGTCTTTATTACGTCCATAGTGTGTTAAGGCGCGTTCACACTAGCGGACCCAAACTGGATTTGGACTGGATTGGGTTGCGAATCCGACAGTGTGAACGCAATAGGACTGAATTTGGATTAGATGTACAGTAGATTTGGAGAAGATTTGGACTGGCTTCGAGTCCAGGTATTCGAGGTGAGACTCGGATTGGACTTGACCAAGTGTGAACGCAATCGGATTGGCTTTGGGCTGTAAATGGACTGGTTTCCATGGTGAGGTATAGTCATCCGCAGTATGCAACTAAAAACAAAACAACCGCCAAATTTTTTTAAACATTTTTTTTAAAACCTTTTACAGCAAACCATGAATTCAGTCTCATCCATTACGGTTTCTCCAGCTCTTCACCCTAGACTGACGAACAGACTTTGCTTCTTATAAATGTTTGGGGAAATGAAAAGATGCAGCGGCAACTAGACGACCAAGGTATACCTAATAATGCAGTGTTTAATAACATAGCAGAGAAATGCATTCTCCGCGGTTTAGTGCTTTTCGTCTCTTCAAAAAAAATTATAAAAGAAAGCAACTGGCATGTCGCCATATTTGCTTTGTTTATTCCGTTGAATATACTCATGCTGACCCATCACACCGCATTATTACCGGAAGTCCAAGCTGGTGTGAACGCAAACGGAATTAGTCCAATATCAGTCCAGTCCCAAATCCAGTCCGGATCCGCTAGTGTGAACGCGCTTTTAGAGTCATCCTCTAGGTTTTCTTTATGCTATTAGGATGATCTGAACTCAAATATCATATATAATAAACTAGTTTAATTTTTGTATCTGCGCACGCACAGATATATTGTTGTATCTGCGCACGCGCAGATATATTGTAGTCGCGTTGATAAGTGATGTAAGTAACAATAGCATAGCGTCGGAGCCAATCAAGTTCCAAACGGCTGCATCCGATCAAAGTGGCGACGATAACGCACGACTAATAACAACCGATTGTAGGCGCAGGCACACGTACGCCTAGCGTACCTATTTTTATATATT
The DNA here is from genome assembly GCA_035772405.1 of Chrysogorgia sp. JL179-B06. NCBI lineage: Eukaryota > Metazoa > Cnidaria > Anthozoa > Scleralcyonacea > Chrysogorgiidae > Chrysogorgia > Chrysogorgia sp. JL179-B06. The sequence continues at coordinate 3,343,922 of JAYKKM010000035.1, read as the reverse complement.
CTGTATATATTAGTGAGTTAAATATAAGCAACGAATCTAAATATATCATTCAAAACAAATCTCTTCTTTTGTTTTGTTTTTCGCTTTAACCTAAACGTATTTATTAATTCAACAGTATGGCTTTACATGGATTCTCTTTGGGCCTGTATTTTCAAGATCATTTAATATTTGATTGTCGTTGGGAATTTTAGTTCATTTCTATTTGACGCAGAAAATAGCACAACATCAACCTTGGAGAAAATGTGCTGTGGCCCAGTGTTGTAGACGACAGCTCTTTATTGTAACTTATCGGTAATTTGGGATTTCGTATTTACAATCGTTTATTGGCCATAAGTTGAGTAGTATCCAATGTTCTGTTCGATTTATCGGGTTGCTGGAAGTTCACGATTAGATATATTAGTCTTTAATCCCACTTCTTCAACGCGCCCCGTTTCCTCGCCATAACTGGTATCAGGGAGGCCAGAAAAAACCTTCCACGGGTGGCCAGGAAATCTGGGCGGGGCCAAGATAACCAGCTCGTTGCCCGCTCAACAACAACAAGTATGTAATGCATTGTGATTTCTCCAATGTTCAAGTTTGAGCTGTCAACTGACTGACCGAGATGTTTCTTCTGAATAACAACTTCCTTTTATATACATATGGTTCTGATACATCCTCCTCCTGCGAATATTGCTATTGACGTACTGTAGTAAACTACGTATTTCTCCCTGAAGGATAGTAGGTGTAGGTGTGGCGTGATTTTGTGTAAACTAGTGGAAAGTAGGGGGAAATGAGTACGCGGCAGGAGAGATTGGTAAGGATAGAGTGCACATACTCCAAAAGGTTGATGTACTTCCGAAATACTGTGTAGGAGGTCTAACGTTTCGAGCGAAGGACCTTCGTCAGATGCAAAGTGAAACGAAAACTGAGTGAAACTTTTATATGTAAAATAATCAGGTGACAAAAACAAGCCAATCAGTACGTACTTTACCTTGTCATATCTAAGATTCTTACGCCAGATAGTGGCTGTCCTTTCATCTCTCTGTTCGAATCGTTTTCATCTGAGGCATTAAAAAATAAAATTCGCTCATCAAAATGTATCGTTGATCAATTACCAAGGAACAATATAACATTGCAACCTTTCTTAGTACGGTGCACAATGCAGACTTCTTATTAACCGGGAGCGCGGTCATTACGGGAAAATATCATACCGTCGAGGTCTTGATAGTAGGGACTTTAAGATCTACGACGGCAACCTAGGACGGGGACGTCGTTCAAACAAAAGAATATTCATGCGAAACAATAAGAATGAATAATTTTTATTCCCAAGAGTAATTTCAACGCCGTTCTCGTTCTGTTTACAACGCCACTGAGAGCATTTTCACGTCTTTAGGACGACGGTGACTCGCGGAGAGATGAGACTTAAGACTGACTTAAACACATACACTATAATCGTTTTAGGAATATTGAAGCGTTTTGGAGATCATAAAACAAGCTTGGAGTGTCAAATACGCTAGTCAATCGACCGTGGTTTCATTCAAATGCTAAAATTTGTATTGCTTTTACTGCCGTCGCCGTCCTACACATGAAATACCGAGGTCTGATATTTTCTCGTAATGACCAAGCGGACGAAGTTAAGAGGTTCAGTATTATTATGCATTTTTGTACACACGAATACATTGTAGCGTGACAAAGAGTAAGGCCCGGGTCAAACGACGTACTTCACATGAGACGAATTAAATTGCCATTTTTAATAGGTCAACCCAAATGAATTTAGTTCGATTGTTGTTTTAAACGTAAACCAAATTCAGAACAAGAACCAATTTGTTGGGTCAGCGGGAGGTCGAAGACGAAGGAAATTTGAAAAATGGTGCGAAGGATGGGTTCGACAGCAATGTTTGTTGATGAAATGTTTTAGAATTCGCGAATTCTAAATCAAAAACTCTGTTAGCTTTTTCACGCAAAAACAACGATTGATTTGTTCATTCCCGCTCCTGCCGCCGTTTGCAGCAAAGAAAGATCAACTGGTTTCAGCATGTTTGGCAAACATAATCGGATGTTGGAACATTCCAGTATATACTTTGGGAAAATATTGCACGATCTACAGAGGCAGACCGTAACCATAGACCCGATATCGCCGGCGGTGTGCCTCTGTAGATTGTGCTCTATTTTCCCAAGACAAGTATATACTGGAATGCGCCGGCATTCATTCCGAGAGCCGCCAAGGCGGCATGATGGTTTTTCAAGCAATAACTGCGCGTACTCGCCTTCAAAAATAGGCTTAAAAATTAACATAAATTAATACGCAATTGAGACACCAGGCGGAAAACGAATTCTCAGTTCGGAAAATTATTGCCCAGTAAATTATTCTCAGAAGAGGCATTATTAAATAACCACAATAAGAAACCAATAATAAAACATAATAGATTTTATACACCGCGGGGACAATCTCATTATAGGCCAAATATCGGATCGGCGACATTTGACAAAATTAATATATCCGATTTTTTTACCGATATCCAATTTTAAACTTTTGCGGTCGAATTTCAAAATTCTGCTTTGTGTTTTCAGCAAAAAAATAATGTTGTCGATCACAATTAATATCGACGTTCTACACATTTCAAAACAGTTAAGCCTAGTATAGACTTTGGCATCTAATTATATGACTAATTAAGTTCGACGCAACTTTGGCCTAGGTCAAACGTCGAACTTCACATGTGCCGAACTCAATGCGAATGAACTATAATATACTCTCATTTGCATTGATTTCGGCACATGTGAAGTTCGACGTTTGGGCCTTTAATGTCTAAACTCTAAAGTGATTCTTTCTATGCACACGTTGAGTTAAATACTTACAGTAAATTTGCATTGAAATTAAACTCCGTCACATTTCTGTTGATTATAAAATATGACGAATCAAATGCGACAAAACAGCGACGTCTTAACTAGGCGAGGCCAATTCAAAAATCAAAATGACCTGCGGAAGTGGGAATTATTTTTTTATTTTCACTTTTTGTGGACATTTTGCGAAGTTAGTCAACTAACAATTGATAATTCAATTTAGTACTCAACAGTCAACAACAATTATAGTTACTCATGGTAAACGTTTACTGTAGTTTTGTTTTGCTATTAAATGACGTAACCCAGCGGGCACACGACGTTGTTTCGACGTCGATTTTCGGTCGAAATCGGGTCGCGACGTCGATCAACCACATATCGACGTTGTTTCGACGTCTACTTTGCGACGTTTTATCGACGTCGGAAACAGACGTTGTTTCGACGTTGAATCGACGTCTATATCGAGTCGTTGAATTTCACGTCGGTTCACGACCAAACATCATACACGTCGAAAAGCAGACGACGTCGATGTTTGGTCGTGAACCGACGTGAAATTCAACGACTCGATATAGACGTCGATTCAACGTCGAAACAACGTCTGTTTCCGACGTCGATAAAACGTCGCAAAGTAGACGTCGAAACAACGTCGATATGTGGTTGATCGACGTCGCGACCCGATTTCGACCGAAAATCGACGTCGAAACAACGTCGTGTGCCCGCTGGGTTACGTCATTTAATAGCAAAACAAAACTACAGTAAACGTTTACCAGTAACTATAATTGTTGTTGACTGTTGAGTACTAAATTGAATTATCAATTGTTAGTTGACTAACTTCGCAAAATGTCCACAAAAAGTGAAAATAAAAAAATACCTTCCCACTTCCGCAGGTCATTTTGATTTTTTAATTTCGGTATTGTCAGGAAAATGTTTTGTCGCATTTGATTCGTCATATTTTATAATCAACAGAAATGTGACAGAGTTTAATTTCAATGCGAATTTACTGTAAGTATTTAACTCAACGTGTGCATAGAAAGAATCACTTTAGAGTTTAGACGTTAAAGGCCCAAACGTGCCGAAATCAATGCAAATGAGAGTATATTATAGCTCATTCGCATTGAGTTCGGCACATGTGAAGTTCGACGTTTGACCTAGGCCAAAGTTGCGTCGAACTTAATTAGTCATATAATTGTGATCGACAACATTATTTTTTTGCTGAAAACACAAAGCAGAATTTTGAAATTCGACCGCAAAAGTTTAAAATTGGATATCGGTAAAAAATCGGATAATGATATTAATTTTGTCAAATGTCGCCGATCCGATATTTGGCCTATAATGAGATTGTCCCCGCGGTGTATAAAATCTATTATGTTTTATTATTGGTTTCTTATTGTGGTTATTTAATAATGCCTCTTCTGAGAATAATTTACTGGGCAATAATTTTCCGAACTGAGAATTCGTTTTCCGCCTGGTGTCTCAATTGCGTATTAATTTATGTTAATTTTTAAGCCTATTTTTGAAGGCGAGTACGCGCAGTTATTGCTTGAAAAACCATCATGCCGCCTTGGCGGCTCTCGGAATGAATGCCGGCGCATTCCATGCGTTTTCCATCACTTTTCCCATCGTTTTTCCATCGCTTCACGACCAAACATCGACGTCGTCTGCTTTTCGACGTTTTATCGACGTCGGAAACAGACGTTGTTTCAACGTTGAATTGACGTTGATATCGAGTCGTCAAATCACGTCCGTTCACGACCAAACATCGATGTTGTTTCGACGTCTACTTTTCGACGTTTTATCGACGTCGGAAACAGACGTTGTTTCAACGTTGAATTGACGTTGATATCGAGTCGTCAAATCACGTCGGTTCACGACCAAACATCGACGTTGTTTCGACGTCTACTTTTCGACGTTTTATCGACGTCGGAAACAGACGTTGTTTCAACGTTGAATTGACGTTGATATCGAGTCGTCAAATCACGTCGGTTCACACCAAACATCGACGTTGTTTCGACGTCTACTTTTCGACGTTTTATCGACGTCGGAAACAGACGTTGTTTCAACGTTGAATTGACGTCGATATCGAGTCGTTGAATTTCACGTCGGTTCACGACCAAACATCGACGTTGTTTTGACGTCTGCTTTTCGACGTTTTATCGACGTCGGAAACAGACGTTGTTTCGACGTTGAATCGACGTCGATATTGTATCGTCCAATCTCTCCTCACTTAACGACCAAGCATTGACCAAGCAAGTTACTTATATAATTGGTGATAAAATATTTTCGTTTCGACATCTATATTGTCCATCAAAAAAATAAACGCAGACGAGTCAAAATGCTATAGTTTCTTACTTTATTTTGTATGTATAAAAGCAACCTACTTTATATCAACTCAGACATGCGATGCAGCGACAGGAAAAAAGTCAGCAATGACTGTAACTGTAGTTGGATTTGAAGTGTCCTTCGGTTCGAAGACTTTGTCGGCGATCAGGGACAAGTACTATGCTTCAAGAACCCATCTGTTTTTGAAGAAACCTGTCTTAATTCCTGTCAACAAGAATTTTTGGCCAAAGGTTTACGTTCATGCTGCTGTCGGCTATAGCCGCCGCTTTTAAGTCTGAATGCCGTACGACTTATTGGCTTTTTTACCTTCTTTGTAAATCGTATTATTGCCTTTTTTACTTTCTTTGTGAATCGTCGAGTACTGTCCAAGTAATTATTAAACATATATTTTATGTCTAGTTGAGAAAAGTTTTGTTCTGTTCTTACTTGTAATACTGCATGCAGTCTGCATGCTCAACAAATTTGTAAATCTTCGAAATCAGATTGTTTAAAATTGATTACAAGTAATAAACAATATTATATAATATTAAAACTTAGCCGGTTAAAAATTTGAAAACGAAAATAATAGCCATCACAGTTCGTAAGTGCCTTTGCTAATTCATTATATACGATAAATATTACTATATATTTAAGATGGGCGGTTAGTTAGTCGCGGAACCTTAGGTTAAGTTAAGTTAAGTTAAGCAAGCGCGGGTGGTGGGTACAGGTCACCGGTTGGTCTTCCGAAAGTGGGAATCTCACTCCTAAACACCTAGGGAATGGTAGTTAGTCATGGCTTAGTTTTTCTTCAAAAAACGGGGGTAATTTTTACTCTGAAAAACGGACGGTGTGACTCCAATAACTGAAATTGACGTTGAATCGACGTCGATTTCACGTCGTTCAACGACGTTGTTTCGACGTCGTGAAAACAACGTCGATCCAATTTGCGTTTTCAACCTTTTTTCAACGTCAAATCGACGTCGAAGAGCGACGTCGTTTCAACGTCGCGAAATTGACGTTGAATCGACGTTGAATCGACGTCGAATTGACGTTGAATCGACGTTGAATCGACGTTGAATCGACGTCGATTTCACGTCGTGCAACGACGTTGAAAACAACGTCGATCCAATTTGCGTTTTCAACCTTTTTTCAACGTCGAATCGACGTCGAAGAGCGACGTCGTTTCAACGTTGAATCGACGTCTTTTTGCCCGCTGGGAAGCTGGACGGCGACTTTAAAGTTTTAAATATTAAGCACATGTTCAAAAGCCATATGGGTTGAAAAAGCCATATGGGTTGACCTCTAGCTGTAAGGATCGTCTTGGTCGAAAGGGTAACGATAGAATAATCTGGCGGTTCAGCACAATTCTGTAATACATAATATACCGGTATCTCAAACTCATTAATAATTCATGAGCCAAAAACAAAGGAAATCAGCACCAAGATGGTGGTTTGGATATCGGAGACATGCGTCTAAATACAGGAATTGCACATCCACTATATAGTAGATTACACCAAGTCCTCAATATATTATGTTTAGGTAATTATCCAATTACAGTATGGTATTTTGCGAACGAAACAGGTTTGAAAAACGTGTTTTAAAGCTAGTTAGGCGGAGGGTTAGAAAACTCGTTAGGCAGGAGTTAGGATCTTTGCTGTTTTGGGGGTTGGTTATTATTATCCACCTCGTTAGGCAAATTGTTGTTTCGTTTCGCAAACCTGTTTAAGTACAGAAAACCTCAAAAATAACCATAATACTGATAATACTAATATACTAACTGTAATTACTATAACGTATATAAACCACTACGTATATTGAAGACTTGATGTAATCTTCTATAATCTACGTCCATTATAACATGACGTATTAAATAAATACCGCTGACATTGACGACTGTTTATCATTTCGCGGGAAATTTTAATATTTTTGAATCTGATATTCAAAATAAATAATAAAGTTTGTGTATATTCAAAATATATAAAGTTTGTGTACTCTGTGTGTTCCTGAATCAAAATTAAGAATGTAGTGTGAAGTGTGGAAGTTAAAATAGTGAGAAGTGCAAACATATAGTGAGATATCAACGTAACGACATATTTTGTATTTTTTCCCATGTAACAGCAAGGTTTTAAAACAAATAGTATAATTACAAGATAAGCTTTTTTGTTGTTTTTGAGGTTTTGCTGATCGTCATCATCAATATCAGATGGGTGTACCGGGGGTACTTGTATCCATCATCACCTTTCAGTGCTCTGATCACCTCGTTATCAGGTCTGCATATTTATTCCTTCGCAACGTGTGAGTTTTCCCCTTTTCACGAAATACTTCACATGGCCACGTGGGTGCATAATCTCGTACCCAAAGCCTGGGCGTTCCTCTCGGTCAGAAACATTTTATGTGCGTGCGCATAACTTCAAAATGGCATCTGTAGTGCAAAATAATAATGCAATTTACGTCCATATTTATAAATATTTTTTTAAGTTAACTCGTTAAATAATGAAATCACACCAATAAAGGATGAGGATTTAATATAATTTAAAATTATGAGATTTTTAACCTTTTTGTTTCTTGCTTTTACCGTGAGAATCGAGTATAAAATCGTGAGACCGTGAGATTGTGGTCAAAACCACGAGTCTCACGGTAAAACTGTGAGAGTTGGCAGGTCTGTGTAATGCAAATACCATCTCCACAACTGTGGCTATAGCCATTAGCCACTACATTATAGACACCCTATTAGCTTATTAGCCCTGCAGGCACAGTTACACATATTGATATTCAGGCTGATCATTTCATATTATAAGAATCCCAAATTCAAAACATAGTCGTAGCCCTAAACCTTGCCCTAATCCTAACCCTAACTTATAGCACTAACCGTAACTCTTTCAATAATGTTATAAATGTTTTTAAATTATAGAAATAGCAGGTGATTTTAATTTCAAATTTTTCAAACAGTGTATGTGACATTTTGGGATTTATATGAAACATCACCTGATTATATAATTGGGGATCAGAGTCATATATCAGTGACACATGGGTACTATACGTGCATGACGTACGTGCGTATCATCAGGATTATAGCTATAGTAGTCGATCACCTGCACAGGCAAGTTTCCCAAGTGTTAAATTACCCACTGAGGATTTTGCTTTTAACTGATGAACAAAATGGTATATATCCTAACCCAAAGGCCCTAACTAATCCTCTGTTGCCCTCATGTGGACACTCACCCTCAATGTCCCAGTTGTTAATTACCAGGCCCAACTTATAGCATTTTCACTCAAAATAATTTTCAATTACTGAAATAAATTTAAAAAGTTGAAATCAAAAAAGTTATTTTCATAAAGGTACGTACCGTAACCACTGTTGTTGTTGCTTGATATCTTAGTTCTTACAAGCAAACATGCGGTTTTGGGCCGTTTTCTAGCTAGTATGGCCACAGACTGTTTGAATTTTGATCTTAATTTCATTTTCAGCATATATTTGTAATAAAATCGTGATCGCCCTCCCCTCCCCTCCCTCGCCATATCTAACTCCAAGATGGCGACGGCGACGAGTGCACATTTGAGTGCTCCAATTATTCGACGAAACAGACCAGGAACGAAAGCTGAGGTACTTTCATTAGTCTGTAGTTAGGTTTGAAATTTTGCGAGCTCAATTGATTAGTGAATATCCGTAATTATACTTACTGATGCTCTTTCAACATGATATAGTGCACGTTGTTATTTGGTGCAAACCAAACCGAACGTCAAATATAAATTCTTAATTCTTTCGAAATACTACGTGTCTACGTCTAAAACACCAAATACATGTGATCCGCGACATGCTCTGAGACTTATGCTTTAATGCTTTAATGAAATACTCCTAAATCATTACACTATACTAGGAGACTTATAGATATATACAGTATATATTTAGTTAAACTAAATATATATACCTATGCCACAGCCTATGCCTATGGTCTGAGACATATCAGCACGCAAGTGATGCAACCCGGACAAACGTACTGTGTAATGATATATACAGATTGATTTATTTATTTACCATGTAAGTCTTTCATTCAATACTGAATATTATAGACTGAATAAAAAAAAAATAAAATAAAAAAATCCAAAACAAATAAACTAATAAATCATAGAAATTACTTCCTTGAAAATTCAAGTGATTTGCTTAAAGCTATTTGACTGGGCAGTTTGTTTAGCCTGTGTACAGCCTGAATATACACCTGTAATACAGTGTGTGAAAATTTGCATGATAGCTTTGCCGACCACCCGCTGAGCTTCTCAGATCTAAGAAGAAGATTTTGATTGTCCAAATCACTCTTATCTTATTCCAGTTACAATTGGTTCTCTAGGAATTCTTGTGAGATCAAATAATCCAATCAAATAAACAATTATGAATGATATGAGTATTAAACCACTCAAAATCTACTACTCAGTTTTGAGTAGCTCAGTGGGGGGTCGACAAGCTATCGTGCGAATTTTCACACACTGTATTACAGGTGTATATTCAGGCTAGGTCCTTCGAAAGAAAGAATATTTAAAATAATCACACTTAATAACAGGTATTTTATATGCATGTCCACTGTCCAGATGAACGAGTGGAACTATAGGTGACTGGTTGGAGCTCACTATTATCTATATTTCTGAATTTATAAAGAATTTTCAAGCGAGCAATTGTTCTTCGAGATTGTAATGTCTTCCAACCCAGGCATAATATCATATCAGTGACACTGTCCTGACGATTGTAACGCAAGAGGACCCAACAAGCTGCCCTCCTTTGAACCATTTCCACCTGTTTGATGTTCTTGGCTGTGAAGGGGTCCCACAGTACAGAAGAGCAGTATTCAACTGTTGGCTGGACAAGGGCTTTACACTATATGCCCTCTCCTTTGTAATTTTAGAGCAGTGTCTTAGGTTTCACTTTAGAAAGCCCAGTGTCTTATTTGCTTTATTTGAGATGTTTCTCACATGTTCATTCCATCTAAGATATTTGGAAAGATGTACTCCAATATACTTGGCAGTATCTAATACTTCAAGGCAGTGACCGATTACAGTAGATAAATTAATTACAGTATTACAGATTACAGTAGATAAATAATACTATAAATTATATGATATGGTCGGTTTGTATTTATGCCTTTAAATGCAGTTTCAAAAGTGGACAGGTATTCTATAATTGCTCCCAATGCCCATCTTCTTTGCATATACTGGTATCTTCTCCCTGTATACAGACTACATCATAGTTGCATCAAGGTTGTTTTTTCAAGATTCAGAAGCTTATAGATAGATAGATAGATAAAGCGTTTAATAAAGAAAACACATCGCAGTCCGTAAACTGAATTACGTGCTTCTAAAAAAATAATTTACAATTATGTACAATATAAAAGCTAAGATAAGTCATCTATCAAGATAAATTTAAGTAATATAACTAGAAATTTTAAAAAGTCTGCAATTTAAAGGTATAAATATGATATTCATAGTTTTGCCCGTCCAGCATGATGCATAATAAAGGATTCCTTAAATCTACTCGTTTTTATAGTCGGTAGCTGGTATTTTCGACTAGACCTAAGATTATATTGACTAGAATGGGCAACAGGTAATATCTTAGAAAGTATATGCTGTTCAGTTCTCTCAATCGACAAGAAAAGCTTTCTACTAAGCATGTCCCTTCTATCTACTAAGGTTGTTAGGCCTGCCATGTTAATAGCTACTGTATAATCAAGTTCAGGGTAAATAATCTTCAGTGCCCGCTTCTGTATTCTTTCTATCTGTTCTGCAAGATATACTGGGAGGCAAGTGTGGAATACCTGGCATGCATATTCTAGGACCGATCTAATACACGAGCAATAAAACTGCAATAATGAGTTGAAATCCACATCTGCACGTTTCAGTTGTTTTAAAAGGTATAGACGTTTGGCAGCTTTAACTGTCGTATTTTCTACGTGGTCATTCCACTTGAGATCGTGACTAATGGTGACTCCAAGAATTTTTATCGTCTGGACAACTTCGAAAGCTTTTCCATTTACAGTCACTGGCTCCATATTATGCGGTTGCCTACTGAAATTTACCCGAAGTTCTTTGCATTTGATAGGGTTAAGCTGGAAAAGATTTTCTGTAGACCAATCAGTTATTTGGGTCACTGTGTCCTGCAGTGTGCTGATGCCAAATTTCGGAATAATTTCCGCCACAGTTGTGTCGTCAGCGAACTTCCACATGCTTGATGATGCACCTGTTATGGTAAGATCGTTGATCATAATGAGAAAGAGCCAGGGACCAATCCTGGTACCTTGCGGAATTCCAGCAGGAACCGGTATAAAAGTGGAATGGCACTCCAAATTGTGTTTGACTCTTTGAGATCTACCGTGCAGGAAGTCGATAATCCAATTCACCACAGTAGGCTTAATACCAAGGCTGTAGAGTTTAGCGATTAGTAGGTTATGATCAACTAAATCAAATGCTTTCCTATAGTCCAGCCGGAACCGGAACTACTGTAACTGGCCGGATCCGGAAATCAGGGTAGTATCTTCCGTTTGAACCAGTAGGCAGATTATGTAGCTTAGTCTCACTTTGTCCTTGTGGAATGAAGTGGTCAAAAAGTGAAAATAACCCCTCGTTAAATAATACCAGATAGAAAATTATTAAAATTCAGTCCTTCATATTTCCATTACCGGTACATACAAAACTAGTTTTCGTTAACTAGTTTTAGTTGTTTTTTTCTTCCACGGACTGGTGAACGACTACTGTTCCTTCATCAATCTCCCTCGATTTTCCCTCACACAAGTGACACAACCACAAAGTTATAAAGACTTAAATTACACCAGTACGGACATTTGCTTGTGTAACTGTCAAACTGTAATATTGCTGCCATTGAGTATTGACTTATATTGTTTGGGCAAAAAATGCTTTTGTGCATTGGACCTGTAATCTAACTGAAATGCATTCAATAATTTTGATTCTTGATATTGTAAAGCATTAACTTTCACTATCTCATTATACTTTGTGAAATAGATAATTCATAATATAATGGTGTCAATTTTACAATTCTAATTTACACTTTTTGTAGCAAAAAGTTCCGGTTCTGGCCGAACATTTTTCGTGAGTTCCGGAACCGGAACTTGGAAAAATCAGAGTTCCAGCCGGAACTAACTGGCCGGAACCAAGTTCTGGTGCATCCCTAAAGAAAACTCACAAAAAGGATGTCCGTTGTGGGAATTGAACTTGCCAGATCCAGCACCACAACCCTGGAAACTAACCACTACACTAAGACAGCAGGCTCAATAGAAAGCAAAATAAAATGTATTTAAAGTCGATCGCTGATTAAATAACCAGCTGCCAGTCATACAGTACTGTAGTCATTTCGTAATTTATAGGCCCCAGAGGGGGAAGTCGAGAATATGTGGGGCATTTGAATTTTCATGAGAATCATTGAACAAATATCCCACTATTGGGCAAAGAATTTAATCAAATATCTGCCTAATGAATCATGCCTCATCCATGTCAGGTGTGAAAGGGGTGTGCGCGTGCAATCGCATGCCTCTCGTTGAACAAGCGTGGAATTCTCCGTTTGTTGAGATATATCTCTATAGCACAATCAATAATTTCCTCCCAGCTTTCCTCCTCCAAATGGAGTTGTTTCTGAACACAATCACAGCTGAGTTTTCGAGGGTGTCATGGCCCATGGAAAGGCACTTGTTGGACAAGATACAGTATTTGTCACAAAAGTGAATGTGTGCTCAACGGAAGAATTTGACCCTGATATGCGGTCCTACTAAACACCGTCCGCGGACGTCCGCGAACGTCCGCGGACGTCCGTGGCCAATACTGTTCTAGTTTAGCTGTTTACTTATCTTTACTGACTTAGTTTTCTACTAAATACGACATATACTTCACTTTTACGCCATTCGTAAACACGAAATGAAACGCCATTTTGTCCCCTCGCCGGAGGCATGGGGGCCAGTGTGCTAATAAATAATATTATTTTTTATCTCTATGTTCATGTCAGTGCATGTAAAACTTTATTATTTTAAACACGCAGGCCTCATGCTCGTTTCCACGAGAGGCATCACACTTATCCCCTTATTAGTTTCTGTTTTTGTCTAGCAAGGGTGGACATAAACAGTGACTTCTCACCACATCCATTCATTGTTTTTGTTAATCCCACTCATTCACTTCACACCACCGCCTCGTTTGCTGATCGACTTTAAAAATAGCAAATGACTTACCCATAAGATAATATTATTTATAATCTAACGCCGGCCGGGATTAGCACACTGGCCCCCATGCCTCTGGCGAGGGAACAAAATTATGGTGTGCCATTGGTGCCAAAAATGTGATTCAAATTTTTCGTATAATCTTTTTTATTTTCAAAACAACTTTGCTATATTTTTGTGTGGATTTTCTATTTGCATAAAGACTTTGCATTTTATTCGGGTCGATTTGTTAATATTCGGGTCGATTTTTCATTCTAGTCAATTTTTTATTCGGGTCGATTTTTTATTCGGGTCGATTTTTTATTCGGGTCGATTTTTTATTTGGGTCGATTTTTTATTCGGGTCGATTTTTTATTCGGGTCGATTTTTTATTTGGGTTGAGTCTGCGGGATGCTTGGCCAGCGGTTGGCATAAACCGCTGACATGTTTATGCGCGTTTTCAAATGGTGGACATGATGGCGGGAAACTCGCAAATGTGTTCGGAGGTAAATAGAGAATTGGAGAGGCAAATAGTTGAAATAGTAAATGTACTTGATAACAATCATAGAGAATTCACTGCTGAAGACGCCGATTTTGTCCATCGTCGACTTGATCAATTGTGGAGAGAAGTTTTTCAACTGTGTTGCCGAGCATAAGCAGTGCCATTGAATATCTTCGACAATGGGAAGAAATGACAACCGATTCGGGTTATAGAACCACTATGCACCGGTCTAGAAGAAGAGGAAGACCAAAATACGACATCTCAACTCTCAAGATGACAGTTAGAATACTTCCTTCTTAAAGGGCTATGTCACGATTTGCCTGGTTACTCAGCTAAGCGTACTTTTTGATTTTTTGTTCAAGATAGTATACGGCAATCGTGGCCTTCCAGCTCCTTCTCGTTTCCCACCACGATTAGACATTAAATTGTCATTACGCTTTACTTATAACTCGTCCAAAAATAACCCACCAACATGAAAATAACAAATACTAATTGAATAAATCGTTTAGCTTTCGCTTCGCTTTGATTTTGGATTCCGAATCAAAAATCAAAAAGTACGCTTAGCTGAGTAACCAGGCAGATCGTGACATAGCCCGGGACCTGGCATCTTGAGATGTCGTATTTTGGTCTTCCTCTTCTTCCAGACCGGTGCATAGTGGTTCTATAACCCGAATCGGTTGTCATTTCTTCCCATTGTCGAAGATATTCAATGGCACTGCTTATGCTCGGCAACACAGTTGAAAAACTTCTCTCCACAATTGATCAAGTCGACGATGGATAAAATCGGCGTCTTCAGCAGTGAATTCTCTATGATTGTTATCAAGTACATTTACTATTTCAACTATTTGCCTCTCCAATTCTCTATTTACCTCCGAACACATTTGCGAGTTTCCCGCCATCATGTCCACCATTTGAAAACGCGCATAAACATGTCAGCGGTTTATGCCAACCGCTGGCCAAGCATCCCGCAGACTCAACCCAAATAAAAAATCGACCCAAATAAAAAATCGACCCGAATAAAAAATCGACCCGAATAAAAAATCGACCCAAATAAAAAATCGACCCGAATAAAAAATCGACCGGAATAAAAAATCGATCCGAAAATAAAGAATCGATCCGAATAAAAAATCGACCCAAATAAAAAATCGATCCGAATAAAAAATCGACCCGAATAAAAAATCGACCCGAATATTAACAAATCGACCCGAATAAAATGCAAAGTCTTTATGCAAATAGGAAATCCACACAAAAATATAGCAAAGTTGTTTTGAAAATAAAAAAGATTATACGAAAAATTTGAATCACATTTTTGGCACCAATGGCACACCATACAAAATGGCGTTTCATTTCGTGTTTACGAATGGCGTAAAAGTGAAGTATATGTCGTATTTAGTAGAAAACTAAGTCAGTAAAGATAAGTAAACAGCTAAACTAGAATAGTATTGGCCACGGACGTCCGCGGACGTTCGCGGACGGTGTTTAGTAGGACCCCTGATATGCTCACAATCAAAGAGGCCAACAGACACAGGTTTGGAAATTTGTCACGTTGGTAAAGTAGAACAGATTTCCATAATAAACTTGGGAGCGTGTGGGCAAGCAGAAGTACGATCGCGCTCGCCTCATTGAAAGCAGCTGGCCATGTAACTTTCAAAACAACAACATGCATTTCCATATTTCATATTGATGGTTTGCGTGTTGCGTCACGGTAGCCATGTTGGTGGAACTTGAGCAAAAGAATATTATTAACTTCTTTTGTTTGTGGCACGAACATGTCATCAGAGGGATGTGCCCATATGGATTGGGTTCAAAAATGTTATCCCCTGATAGAGCAGGTTAATGGTCATGAAAATTTTTGAACTCATCACTGGTCCCTAATATCGAATTTGGGACTTTAATCATGTTGATTAATCATGTTAAGTGCTGGTAAGAGTTAATTGCAATGAAATCTGTACATTAAAATATTGATGATAGGCTGATATATGGCAGTCTTTGTGAAGACATGTATGTCTATGTGAAGACTTCACAGTCTTTGTGAGGGCCGATTGTTTTTGAATTTAGTAATATTACACATGTGATGGTACAAGTATTTAGACCTTTAAATTTATGTAGCAGATTATTCCAAGTAGCAACAGTTCAAGGAAAAAAAAGAAATTTTGTAATAGTTTTGTTTGTGATGGACGTTACTATTATTATGAATGGATTATAATTTTACATTTTATATATGATGATTAGTAACTGACACAAAGTATTTATCAAAATCTAGGTAATTTAAGAGACCATAATTGTACTGGATCTTAGATTTCCCTTCTGTAATTACAGGGGTAGTAAGTCCATGCTAATTAGTCTAGATGTACAGTGTATTTGTTGGGTACAGTGGTTTTGCCCTCCAACAGCAGAATACCTGACCAGAAAGTTTGCTCTGCACGGACAAAAACTTGTCCGCACACTTGGAGATGGTGAAGATAATGCATTGTTCCAAACCCTAGGGCAGTTTGGGCCTGAGGGGAATGTACCAGGCTAATAGGCTATGGGTCTTATTTAAATGTGGGCTTTCCTCCTTTGTCTCTTCTCTGCCAGGGATTGGTGGTAATTTCCTTTGAAGGTATAATGACCCCTTCTCAGACTGCAGTACTCCATTCACGTTTCTGGTCCACCATCTCTAATCCCATGAGTTATGGTTGATCGTAATTATTATTATTAGTTGTGGTTGATCTTAATTATAAGTACATACTGAGCATGTAAAATTGCTTCTACAGTACATACTGTATTATACATAAAACTTGCCATATGCAATTTACAAACTTTAATTTTTCTGCCATTAGACATGAATGTTACTGTATGTACATTTTACGATAAATTATTTATAATTTGCTTTCAGGCAATGTACAGCTGGCCTGATGAGCCTTTTGAAGAAATGGATAGTACATTAGCTGTTCAACAAGTGAGATCATACTGTATATATATTATTCTATATAGTAGTATTGTTTACCTTGAATCCATTGCCAGCCCTCCCCAAAGGAAGATGCTGTATTGTTCTTTATACTTGTATACCGTAAAGTAAAATTTGTTTAGGAGTTAAGGAGTTTCCATGTGTAAAACAATCCAAATTTACCCCATGCTGACCATTTACTATATTGTACATATAATGTATAAATTTGGCAATTCATTTTTGTTGTGAAACTTTTTTTCTTTTTTTTTTTTGTGGTTTGTCGAAATGTTTAAAATAACCCTGAATTTAAAAAATTTGTGTTACTTTTGAAAGTTGAAATTTAGCCATTTGTAAATTAATAATAATTTATTATACAGATATCAATTTCATCAATTTCAATATAATAAAAAATTTCTTTTCGTGATGATATTATTTATTTAACACATTCATTTTGTGAGGAACAATGATGTTGAGAAACCTGCAGCCTGCCATTTCAATAGCTCTGACTGTTTGGTTTCAAACATGAAAATCTGTGCGATCCTTCTCATCTCGTGTGGTAACAGTAACCGCAAACGGCAAGAGAAGCATCTCATTTTTAAAAAATTGCACTTGGGTTTATCGGAGCTGGTGTTGGTGTTCCGGTGTTGTTTAGTTTCGAAAAGATACGAGCGTTGTGTTTGTTAATGATGCTTCTCTTATGCAGCAGTAGCTAATACCTTGATTGTGTTTCTATTAAAGTGCTTATAAACCCAAAATGGGTTTTTGGTGATTCGGATAGAGCATAAAAAGTTAGTTAATAAGTTCTAGATTAGTTTTTGCGTTAAACTTTTAGTTTCGGAGATATAACGGCTCAAAGTCACAATTTGTGAAAAAAAGTAGCGCAGGCTGGGAGACTGGATCCGAGGAACGCGTTATGTCTCAATTCTTATAAAAATATATTACAATTCGAGTAGACAAGGTAACATCGTAAAGACACATCGTTTGGGCATTTTTCAATAAAAACTCTTAAGATAGCTGTCTTCTCCTATACAACAGCCTAGTTGTTGTTGAAGATGGGTTCCTCGGATCCAGGACCCTGTGTGTTATTTTATTGTTGGCGCTACTTTTTTCCAAAAAATGGCACAATTTGCATGTTTGAGCAGTTATATCTCCGAAACTAAAAGTTTAACGCAAAAACTAATCCAGAACTTATTAACTAACTTTTTATGCTCTATCCGAATCACCAAAAACCCATTTTGGGTTTATAAGCACTTTAAATATTGTGCATAAATTGGAGGCTTTTTGGGAAGTGTTTATCAATGAGGTTGAAGAACTTTCTGCCTTTTAAAGAACTTTCTTTCTTTTTGAAGAACATTGGTTATCACGCCTCTGCGTGCTATAGGGAGGGTTACATGAGTAAACCAAATTATGTTTCCTTCTCTATTTCTTTTCTGACTATCGGGTGTTGTGTTCTATGCGGGTATATCGTTGGGGATGTATTCAAGCTCGGTGTGGATGTATTCAAGCTCGGTGTGGAAGCCACTGTGTTTCAGTGTGTCGTCGTAGATTGGTGAGGCTTGTTCGAAGGTGGCTTGGTCGGACGATATAGACTTTCTTTGGCCGATTGACTTCAGCAGTTGTTTGATGGTAGATCGTTGGAATGACTGTGAATTAGGTTTTGGCTTAACGATCGACAGCGCCGAAATATGCGAACTGATTGGCCTTTAACATCCTAGACAAGCTATCTGAGAAATTTGGAAAAGAAAACGCATGGCTTTACATGCAGACACGATGGACTGATTGTAAAGAACGCCATCGTGAAATAAGCGGAGAAACCGAAAAAAGATTTGATCAAGATCACAGCAACGGCCAATCAGAATATTGTATACTTCCTTGACACTGAACCTGGATGATGAGAAATTCCAACCTAATTACAAGAAACCTAACGATGACACGCTTTACATTTCACAGCCATTCCAACTATCTATACCATCAAACAACTACCGAAGTCAATCAGCCAAAGAATTTCAAGCCTATCGTCCAACCAAGCCATCTTCGAACAAGCCGCACCAATCTACAACGACGCACTGAAACGCAGAAATCGAATATATCCCCGACGATATACCTACACCCAACACAAAACCCGATAGTCAGAAAAGAAATAGATCCAGAAACATATAATTTGGTTTAACCCACCCTATAGCAGAAACGCGAGAACCAACGTAGGCAGAAAATTATTCAACCGCATTGTCAATAAGTACTTTCGAGCCTCCAGCTACAGCTGCATGAACAACATGAGAAGCATCATTAACAAACACAATGCTCATATATTTTTGAAACTAAACAATACCAGCTCCGATGAACCCAAGTGCAATTTACAATAAACGCCTATATGTACAATAAACGCCTACTTAATTTAGCGCATATACAGTAGCTCTGTTTACCAAGAGCAACCATAAATATAATTTCAGAAAGGAAATGACATTTGTATTACCGAAACCTAAATTATTAGATTATGTTAAAAAATCAATTTCTTAACGATACTAGAGCACTGGAGAATAGACTGAGCTTTAAGAAGGCTCTGAAGTTACAATTTAAAATTTATAATTTTTTTGTGTAGATATAATTTCGTAATGTAAATAGTTGGGTTTTAAAATAATGGGAGGAGTTTTAGAGTATTAAGATACACGACCATATCAGATTTAACTGTAATTTTATCGTGTTTAAATAAATGCTATTGTTATTATTATTGCTGCCGACTCTAAGGAGGCACTAATCTTGACTTGGGTCCCTGTGTTTTGTGTCCAATGTAAAGCGAGCATAGCCTCGGCACAGTGGATGTCCTTCTTGGATGGATGTCTGTCCAGTTTTATGACGTTTTGTGACGTCGGTTTCAGTTTCGGATATTATTAAAAGGGTATTCCCTAGACTTGCTCCAAGTCTGCCTCTGGTGTTTCGAAACGGGCTATATGATCGCCTTAACTTGATACGTGATTTACATTCTACATTCTATTTATTTGATCCTCAGCTATGCTATAGAAAATTTCTAGCGTCATTCTGCTGGCATGCCTGATCACTGCTCCAACCTCGTACCCACTGCTCCTGTGGCAGTCCAGAGGCAGCATTTCACTTCTGATAAGAACTCCTAGTTATTATTATTAATTGCCGAACGAAGGATAGCTGCCCTCTACAAGGCAGCTGTCTTACTGCGCATTGGATTTATCAGGCCGAAGTGACCACAGCCGATGACATGATGATTAAAAAATACATTGGCGTGACTGCTACCTCTTTTAAGACCCGTTATAACAACCATACAAAATAAATATGTGATGCTGTATATTCAAAGGAAACAGCCCTATCAAGTTATTATCAACCAACTAGTGGTCTATTACAAATTCGGCATTCTGATTAGACCACTAGTAGTGTTATCCGATCACAAACCTTATAATTGGAATATTCCTATCCTGACCAATCAGAAGCCACGACATATTCCCGCTGCAACTTTGCTTCAAATTTGGTGTAGATATGCTTCGCCCTTTTGCCCGCGGGCTCGTTGTCTTCATGGAAAATGGAAATTGAAGATGGAGAAACCACAGGTTTCCCAAGCTTGAATTGCGGCACTTTTATTGTTATGATAGTTGAGTACTTTATGTACGATCTATTTTAATAGACTTGCAATGGGTATTCATTCGATTTCGTTAAAATGCTAGAATATTGCCATAAATTAAGAAATAAAGTTCACTTACCTCTACATGAAGTCGTAGTTGCCATTTCTGTGTAATTTGGTGTGAAATTTTTGCGCCCCTCCCACAAAGTGACGACATATGTAGGGGGGTGCGGGCCAGGGTTGTCCCCAGAAAAAAACCCAAATATCTTTACTGTAGGTATTTGGCAGACAATTGTTTCGTAAACATAAATAATTTGTCTTGAAAATTGAAATGCGAATTTTTGTTTCAACTTATGATGCTATGACCATGCAGCGATTTTGTTAAGAGCGCGCGGTAGAACGTTGCGTGCTTGTTTATCTTAAAAAAGTCTAAATATTACCAGAACTTACATATTAATAATTTTTCAGAATGTTCCTCGCAGAAATCGCGAGAAATGAATGCACTCCTGGGGCTTTTAAAATTCAATTTTTTACTGGGGGGCATGCCCCTGTAGTTAGACATAGAATGATAAGGTTAGGCCAAAATTCTTTGTTTTTTTGTTTGTTAATAAATATTGTTTTTGTATGGGATATTTATTTCTTTTATGTGCACGAATTATGATAAAACCTCAATGTGATTTTGTTAATACAGTATTTATTTCTAGTATATACAGCAGTTGATTAAAGCTGATCACGAAGACATTGGTTTTATTTTGGAACCTCCTGAGGGTCAAGATGAGGGTGTGTGGAAATATGAACATCTTAGGTACTGGACTGTATACTATTTTGTTTAGTTTGGTAACTGAAGTAAGATGAAATCTCCACTTTGTTTTTTCTATTTAATATAAGAGTCATACAAAAAATTCGAATATATTTACTAACGTTTCGTTACACCCAGTAACATCTTCAGAGTGATTAAGTTATTAGAATATATATATATATAATATAGGACTCATGTGAGCTAATTTAGTGTTATATTACAAAAAAAAACGGTTATAGTTTTTGTAATATAACACTTAATTAGCTCACATGAGTCTTATATATATATATATATATATTCATTGTAATAACTTAATCACTATGTAGATGTTGCTGGGTGCAACGAAACGTTAGTAAATATATTCGAATTTTTTGTCATGGTTTTACATTTGAAGATTTTAAGCTGAGCTCTTATCTTTATTCTACGGCTACGATTTCCGCCCGGAAAGTCAATTGCTACGATTATAACAGTCATACAGTTGAACTCCTAAACCATTCTCAAAAATCTCATTATATACAATTGCATTAATATTATAACAACTGATACTGGTACTATTCTGTTCAAATATTAAGCTTAGAAATTACAGTAAGCAATTTCATTTTTTGTCTAATTTAATTTCCATGTTTTACCAGACAATTTTGCCTTCAACTGAATGATCTGGCAGTCATGTTACAGGTTTGTACTGTAATGTTCATGTACTTCAAGGTCAGAATTACTGCTCGGAAACGCCTTTGCAACGTTTTAAATACGCTGCTGAGAAATCATGTTCCCACTTCTCAACATCTTTTTTATTTAACCATATTAATAAGGAATATTATGGAAACACAAACCAGAAGAGCGAGTGTTGAACCACTGTGATTTCGAGTTCTCCAACTGTATGGATCAAATGTTTTCTATTTCTTTTATAAAATAACATTTTCGAAACGTACAAATATGGTTCATTTATTAACATGAAAATGTAAATTATCACCAATATACAAGGCCAAACGTCTGAATCGCCCTCTTGAAAACACTCAAAGTCGCGGGCCGATAACGAACTTGTCGGGCCGCAAATACGTTTGCAGCCATATCATTGATCTTATAATGAACTGCATCTTTAACCACATTAATGGTGTATTTCATAATTGTTTTTCATTAAATAATCATTTCATAATTATTTCCATCGCTTCGCTCGGGCGCAAATGTTACTACGCGGGCCACAAATAAACAATATGTGGAGGGCAAAAGTCATGTTATTGCCTTATTCTCTTTACTCGTGCAAAAATCACTCTCAGCCGTCAATGAGACTGAATAATGTAGAGCAAGAGTAATTTGTTCGACAAGAAACGCATGCCTCGATGTTGTCTAAAAGATCAAACAAAATTGTCATACTTCAATTTTTTAAAAACGTTTTAGCAATATTTCGTTTGACTTCAGGAATGGTGGGAAAATGGCCTTGTTTCTATACAGATATAGAAACAGCTTTTAGTCAATCAGAGCACACCTTTGCAAAATGTGCGATATTGACATGGCGACTTCAAACACATAGTTCATAGTGATGTCTCTATAGTGGCAAGCTAGCTTTAAGTATTCACTGAGCTTTTGATGGACTGGATGATGATGATAACTAATCTTTTATTAGGAAGCCCTATTCATTATTACAATGGTTTTCAAAGGGGTCCTAAAACATAATTATAAATATAAATTAACTAAACATATACAATATAATTCAATAGGGTGGCCGTCAGATTACAGGGTTGAGATGTTAAAAAATTTAGACTTGAAAGTAGCGATGGTAGTGCTATTTCTTACATCAAATGATAGAGCATTCCAGTCCTTAACAGCGTGGTAACATAACCGTTGCTTGCCCCAGTTAGTTCTGAGAGCAGGCAAACGGAAATCTTGTGCATTTCTAGTATTATAACGGTGCACATCGTGTAACGTAATTAATCTAAGATGGGATGATAATAAATCGTTTTTACACTTAAAAACGTAAAGACATCTATGATATAGTCTGCGCTTACTTAAATTGATCCAGTTAAGGATCTGGAGGGCATCAGTAGCAGAAGAGTGAACTGGACGATCAAGAATAATTTTAGCAGCTTTGTTTTGCATGATTTGTAAGCTTTGCATTAACGTGGAGTTGTTCTTATCACCCTAAATTATGTCTCCATAATAAAAAAGGGGCAATACTAAACTATTATAATAAAGCAATCGGGGTAAAAGATGCTTTATCCTCTTAAGAAGACCAAGGCGCTTATTGATTTTTGCGGAAAGATAGTCAATATGATCCGACCAGGTCATATCTGAAGAGAAAATTACACCAAGATACTTAAAGTCTTCAACCCTTTTTACAGCACTATTGTAAATCTGGACTGAAATGGAATTAACCTTACATAGTTTTCTGCTACTGCCAATTAACATCAATTTCGTCTTAGTGATATTGAGCGTTAATTGGTTGCTTATGAGCCAATCACCTATCTTCTGCAGATCAGCGTTCAGTTTTACTTCCAAATCGCCAACAGTCGGCGAGAAATAATATAACACCGTATCATCTGCATATAAGGAGATTTGGGCATGCTCAACAACATTAGGCAGATCATTGATATAAATTATGAAAAGGAGCGGACCTAGAATGCTACCTTGTGGAACACCTAGGTTACATTCTAGAGGGTCAGACAACTCAGGTCCACAAGATGTGCGTAAAAAACGAGAGGATAAGTATATGACTTAAACCAAGCAAGATCGTCATTGCACACCCCAATAGCAGATAGTTTGCTGAATAATATCGTGTGGTTAACCGTATCAAAAGCTTTAGATAAGTCCAAAAACACAGCTCCGCACAACTTGCCTTTCTCCATATCACACAAGATCTCGTCAGCAAAGTTAGATAACGCAGACATTGTCGAATGATACGGACGAAAGCCATGTTGCTTGTCAATCAAAAGATTGTTTGCGTTAAGATATTCATAAAACTGAATATGAACAGCCTTTTCTAAGAGTTTACTTAGAGTTGGCATGAGTATAGAGATTGGACGGTAATTGGTGGAATTATTTCTATCACCAGATTTAAAAAGAGCGATAACTTTAGCGCATTTCCAAATAGATGGAAACGACTGAAGCTTAATAGATGAATTTAACATATTAGTCACAGATAGTGAAATAGCAACGGCAGCATCTTTAAGCAGTCGGGCACTTATTCTATCCAAACCAATCGCCTTTATTGGTCTTCAGAGACTTTAACTGGGTTACAATAAATAACTTATCAATAGGCTGTAAGCGAAAACAAGCATTGGATCTAACCATACTGTCAGGTGTAAACATTACATTAACGACGTTTAGTTTATCAGCTAAAAATTGGCCAATAGATGCAAAGTGCTTATTAAGCACGGTAGCAATTGATCGCACATCCGTGTATTGTACACCGTCCGAGATAATGCAATTTGGAGTTGATGTTACATTTTTGCGACAGGAGACTTCGTTGACCGCGTTCCAGAGTTTACTGGAATCACCTTTGCTATCTTCGATAAGGCCAATGTAATAATTGGATTTACTTCGCTTAATTTCAGCACTAACGAAGTTTTCTGAACATTCGCCAGTGATAAAGAGAGCCAAATTTCACAGCTTTACGATGATGGTAATCTCGATCACACATAGCCTCACTTATCTTGCTCGTCATCCATGGAGAACGCACACCTGAAACACGGCGCTTTTTAATTGGTGCATGAGTGTCAGCTACACCAAGATATAAATAGAATCGTCAATGCTCTCACAATTTTCAACCAGGTGCCAAGGTACATTGTCCAATTCCTCTAAAATTCCTCGTTGATAGAATTTGAAAGACCGATATTCAATCGTCTTGGGACTAGCCTTTGGTTTTAAAACCTTTAACACGATACAGAAAAGTGAATGGTCGCTAAAGCCTGGTTTCCATATGGTCGCTACGCTGTCTTTACGGTCGCGGAAGTGAAGCAGTGAAGCGTGTTTCTTTTGTCATAACAAAAGAAACACGCTTCACTGCTTCACTTCTGCGACCGTAAAGACAGCGCAGCGACCATATGGAAACCAGGCTTAATCGAGAGCGGGATAATCCCACTATCAACAAAGCGATGTTGATTGTTGACAAGCCAAAAATGGGTTGAATTTCCATATAAAATCCCGAAATGACGTCACATAGACTATCGGTAGTAAAAGTCGAAATTAAAATCAGCTGTTATTTCTAAAATAAAACATTATCGTAAGAGTTAGGGTTAGTATATATTATTTAGTACGGGTGATTTCAATCCACAGACATTCAACCACGTTAGAAAACAAATTATCACATATTCTAAATGGCAAGCCATCTCGAATATAGATAAGTGTACCGCCGCCTCGTTTATTACCGGTCCTGTCCTTTCTAGCGCATAAATATCCAGGTAAATGGATTTCGGCGTCGGAGATTGAGGAGTTTAGCCAAGTCTCTGATAATGTTAAAACATCAATAGCCTTTGTATTACCTGCTACCAAAAGCTTCAGCTCATCAAGCTTTCGAGGTAGACTTCGGACGTTCAGATGAGCAATGGTAAGACCTTTTGCCTTGATGTTGATAAGTGGCTTATAGCCGCAATTGTTAGCTTCTGGTCCTGGGTTAAGTTCCAGATCTCCAGCCATTAGCAAAAGGCAGACAGCTATTCCAGATTGTTTAAATATACGAAGACCAGTCGAGATAGCTACAGCCATTGTTAGCGAGACTCGATTGTGCCGAGCACATGTACGCGGATGGCATTTTTCGGCGATAGTTGGCGATGATAGAATGCTTCCAATGTATAATCCGTTAGCAGGAGAACTTAAAATATCACAATGGCAGTTAAAGCTACTGAAGAGCAAATATAAACATAAGAAACCACTTAAAAGTCGGAGCCCAGATTTCACGTGGCCGAACGCCATGACACTCCTCTATATATGACATATGACAGGAAAACTTTGTGTACAGAATAATCCCCTCGCCCGGCGCGAAGCGCCGGCCGAAGGCCTGAGGGCGAGGGTGCTAATATCGACCGGCGTTTAGTCCCTTATCACGCGAGATGAAAGGCCGATCCTAGATCTAGGATCGAGTTTATTTGTTTATATATATATATGATCAACCGCCGTCCGCGCGACATCGGAAAATTTGGTCCTGGTAACTAGATACTCAGATTTGAATTAATATTTAAATTGACCGTCACATGATTCAAAGGGTTTTTTCCAAAAGAGACAGAGTATGTATTTTGACTCGCTAATTCCAAATCTGTTTTCAGAATTGAAAACGGTTATATATTGATCGAGATATTCAAAATAATATACGACGAAGTGAAGCCGACAAAGCCGACTAATTTCTAAGTACATAAACCATTTTTACGAACGGTATTCACGTTCTCGTAATATAGTAGACACACATGTTATGTATTTTGACTCGCTAATTCCAAATCTGTTTTCAGAATTGAAAACGGTTAAATATTGATCGAGATAACGTTCAAAATAATATTGACAGGCTTATAGCGACTAAAGCCGACTAATTTCTAAGTACATAAACCGTTTTTACGAAGGGTACTCACGTTCTCGTAATATAGTAAACACGTATGTTATGTATGTTGAATCGCTAATTCCAAATCTGTTTTCAGAGTTTAAATCGGTTAAATATTGGCCGAGATAACGTTCAAACATTTCTTCGACGAAACGGGCTTTTGCAAATTGTGAATATTTGCAAAATACACGGCCACTGCGTGCGAGGTCTGGGCACCATGGATGTGGAAATTCCCATGGGGGGGGGGGCCTAATTCCATATTCAGTTTGTGCTCACTACATAAATGTAGGACAACGGCTTTTCAGAAATCGTTTTACGTGAGAACCTCTGGAATCTGAAAGAGCATTGCTCACATCCTTACGGAAAGGATATAGCTTGCTGTTTTAAAAGTTATAAGTTTAACCTTTTGAATTCGTAAGTTTATGTTCAGAGAGGTTGTAACTTTTATTATTATATGGCTGAGCTCGTTTTGAGGTCTTTGCACTAAATAACGCGCGCTGATTGGTTACTGCGAGATCCGGAATCGAACTTATAGGCTGCGAGGGCAATATGCCGCTTTTTCCGGATAGGTGAGTTTTGGCGGGAACATTTCTTTGTTGATTTGAATGAAAATAAAAGAGAGGTATAGGCTTCATTGAAAATACGAAGTAATAAAATGTGCTGGAACATCATTATTGCTATTCTTTAAAGTTTTCAATTATCTAAAAGTAGGGGAAATCAGTGCCTAGGCTGATGTAAAATGAAGCGAAACATACTATAGTGAAGAGGTAAGGTATAAGTGGCAGCATCTGAAGATCTGAAGAAGTTGAAGACGAAAGCAGCGTTAAAACAGCGAAGAAAATTAACCAAAAGCCATATAACAAATACTTTATTTAATCTCATTTGCTCGGTCTGGAAAGTAATTGCCTTAGGCCTCGCTCCTTCGTCGCCTAGACCTGTGCGAAAACCTCAGGCAAATACTTCCCATACAGACCTCACATTTCGTTAAAGGACATTGGCAACAAAAATTAAGTTTGTCTAATATGAAAGAACTCGTAAAATGATAGAGTAACACCTTTTACAGCTTTTCCGAATTTTACTTCGTTTTTGAAATATTTCAGTTTGTTTGATACTGTATGTAAATGAGATGGGTAGAGAATTTTCACTCATTAAAATATTAGTTCCATCTTCAAGTTTCTTCCACAAATTGTCAAATTTACTTGAAAATGTGCGTATGATAACTCCTCATGATAATGGACGTTGTAAACTTAGCAATCACTGAGATATAAGACATTTTAATGAGTGAAAATTCTCCACCCAGCACCTGACGTCAGAGACCATCTCATTTATAAACTCTATATCAAACGAATTTAAAAATTTCAAAAACGAAGTAAAATACAGGAAAGTTGTAAAAGGTGTTACTCTATCATTTTACATATTCTTTCATATTATACAAACTTAATTTTTGTTGCCAATGTCCTTTAAGCCCTTTAATTATATCTATATATAATAAACCGGTATCCATGCACAAGTCCAACACGTCACTTTTGTTAGTTTTGAAAGGCCAGAAACTTGGTTTCTTTAAATTTTTCATGTTAAATCACGCGAATTGGTAAACCATTATATTGATCGTAAAATATAGAACATGCATGTTCTATATTTTACAATATATTTGAATTTTCTAAACGTTTTACGTCAAGCTGCAGCTGAAGTTTTTGCATAACACCCCGTTTGTCAACACCATGTATAATGGCTCTAATTTCATTGTCCATATATATACATGTAATAAATCAAATACTTAAGAAATAGAAAATATTTTCCGTGTTTCCATAGAGTTATAGAAACACGAGTGGAAGTTTGGGAGAACAAGAAATGGCAGTGGGAACACGAGCCCGCGGGCGAGTGTTTCCACGCTATTTCGAGTTCTCCCAAACTTTCACGAGTGTTTCTTTAACGTGTGCATGGAACACGGAAAGATGTTTTCTATTTCGTTTATAAAATAACACTGAGGAAATAAGTAATAAAACTCTTATTATAATGATGAAAATATACATTTTCCTTACTCACGCTAGACAGCTTCGTCGGCTGCTCCCGATCAAATGAACTTAAACGCTCTTAAATGTGAAGAAAAGCATCCAATTTTCTCGTTTTTCTTAATTGTTGGCTGTCACAGAACATATTTATAGACATTTTAGCTGTTTGTGAGCAAAGGTTCGTCTAATACAGTCCATTTTATAAAAATGGCGGGAAAAATCCATGTTTTCCATCGAGTTATAGAAACACGGCTTTCAGCCAATCGGCGCGTGCGTTTTTAATTTGTTAATTTATAATGTAGAACATTTCATGCAGTTGATCAAAGATATACACATTTTATGTTCTCATGCAATTCTTGCCATTCACTTGAACATAAAATTCATATTTCTCGCCAGTCGCCATTGTGTAATATCCCCATTATAATAAGTTACATATAGACTGTAATTAATATTATTATGTGATCATAACTAAGATAATTCATTACAGGTGGACTGTAATCCGAACGTTTGTACCCAGATGACTGCAACTGAACAGTGGATATTTCTGTGTGCTGCTCACAAAACTCCAAAAGAGGTAGGTTTGGTCAATGGTTTGAGACGTTTGAACTACAGTGTAGTGTAACATTGTACGGCAAAGTCCATTCAGTATGTCCAATGGAGCCAGAGTGACTTCAACCTACAGTATGTTTGATAAATCACCTCGTGCAGACTATGTCGTTATGAAAAATACCTGCTAGTGAGTCAGAGGTATCAAGGTGAATATCATTTATAATAATAGACATCCACTACATACTGTATACACTAGCTCATGTTCTATTTAAGACGCCCGCTAGGCATTAACTCCGGCTACTTTAACCTGCGCAGGGAACTATATGATGCAATCGCACCAGACTCGCAAAGCCTGTCGGTAGGGTATAACTGCTGAATCGGCCATTATCGCGACATAGAAAGGGCAATAGCCAATAACACAGAAAGGCGCATGCCAAAACCTAGACTCGGTGCTACCACAGGTAGCCCGAGTAACAATGAAGTATAGTGAACGAGCAAGAAATCAGATATTTGCTTGATAAAACAATAAAAATACCACGAGTATATACATACTGTATTGGTATAAATTGACAAATTTCTATCACAAATCCTCAATTTTCATTGGCTATCGCAGGAGTTACTATCCGCTGATAGAAACCTCTGGTAAAAGTTGTGTGATTTCGAAAGAATATTTACTTTTTTCATTAAAAATGTGAAATAAAAGTTATTTCTTGAGTTAGAAACTTGTAAATTTATACGAAAACAATTAGACAACTTGCCCTTGTTTTCTATGAGCGATAGTCTGCCTCGTTGACTATCTGCTCATAGAAAACGCGGGCTCTTTGTCTAATTGTTAATTATAAAACAATTATGCCATTCGTTCTCGTTGTACTGCAAGCTCAATCATGGCCAACTCAGCGCCTCGAGTCTATGAGCTCATATACAACTCTATGTAGTTCATTGTATACTTAGTGTTGATTATAATATAGACATCCACTAGATATTAGTCCAGTCAATCGTCCTGAAATAAAGGTTCAACTTCAAACAAATTGCGACAGAAATGGTTTTAGCTTTCTCAGTACTTCCTAGAAATCAACCTAGTGGAAAGCTCAGAAAATCCGAAAAAAAGTGAAATTTCAAGTTCACTTTTACCAAAT
Source organism: Chrysogorgia sp. JL179-B06 (assembly GCA_035772405.1). Taxonomy (NCBI): domain Eukaryota; kingdom Metazoa; phylum Cnidaria; class Anthozoa; order Scleralcyonacea; family Chrysogorgiidae; genus Chrysogorgia; species Chrysogorgia sp. JL179-B06. The sequence goes on along the minus strand of JAYKKM010000035.1, from coordinate 3,313,569 downwards.
ATCACCTATAAAGTTCTCAAAAAAACATATGAAGGACGTTTATGCGTGTAGGACAATTTTCCAGGTCCATTTTGAGTTACGTAAGTTTGAAACAGCTAAAAAACCAGCATTTTGTGGCATTTTCCACTTTTCTTGAACGAATAAGTCAAAAATTGTATTATCCGCTTAAATGCCCTTCATATAGCTGTTTGAGAACTCTCTAAAGACATAGGCTAAACGTGAACTTGAAATTTCACTTTTTTTAAAGAATACATGTTGTGCTTTTGTAGGTAAATTGTAAGAAAAACTTTATTTTTTAAACTTTCCAAGGTTGATTTCCAGGGACTTTTGATATTACCTTGATAGGTAATGAAAAAGCTAAAATCATTTATGTTGCAATTTGTTTGACTGGACTATATGTGCTATTCTGAAATCCGATTTTGAACTGAAAAAAGAAAGCGGCAAAATACGGTTTGCTAACGTGATTGAGCAAGAAAGCAGATACCATAAGTGATACTAAGTTGAGTGATATTGTCGTATATGAGCTCATGTACTAGTCGAGCTCATGGGATAATTGTTTATTATTTTTTTATTAATCGTGAGCGTGTGGAATCCCAGGCTTTGCTGCAATTTGGCTACTTGAGCGGGTTGTTTATTTGCAATATTTGACCATGGTTACGGAATCCTCAATGCTAAAATTGTTTATGGTATGTTTTTTAACAGATAAGTTTATGATTTCAGCGATAGAGATACCAGGCGGAAAACGTAGTCGAGTAATAAATATTATTGCCCAGCAAATAATTTTCAAAAAGATCATATTAGACACAAATACATCAATGAATAAAGATTTAATAGAACTAACTAACCAACTGTTGTGGTTTAGTGGTTACCACACATGTCTATGAGCTGGGAGACACAGGTTCAAATCCTGGGTCGGACCTCCACTCAGGGTCTTAAAAATAATCGAGGAGAAAGTGCTGCCTTTGCAATAATATTAACAAATGGTAAGACTTTCGGGTCTTCTCGGATAACGACCTTAAATCGTAGGCCCTCGCGGAACCCCTATAATTGGGCTTCTAGCCTGTTGGGGTATTCCGTTCACCTTATAAAAGTGATAAATCTAATAAACTAATTTAGTTTAGTTAATCTAGTTTAGTTTAGACGTTTCGTCTCTTCACGAGTAACATCATCAAAGTGATATATATTTACAAAAATCTCGGCTTAAATAACCTAGGCAAATTACAAAAAGAGATATACGAGTCATGATAAGAGGAATGATACAAAAACAAAAATATTTTAGTTTGTTTTCCTCCCTTCCTTATCCAAATAATGTAGTTTCACCAAAGTGAAATGTGCAATAAAAAATAAATCTGTCATTTACCGTTTATGGTCGATCCGTATTAGAAAATAATTTTCCGGACCTCCTGACTTTAAATAACTGCATAATGATGCACTTTTGTAGTTATATCCATAGTCTGTTCGTGTTATTAACAATGCTATTTATTTTCTTTCTTTCTTTTTCTCGATAAGTGTCCCGCACTTGATTACACAAGGCACACACTGGATGGTGCAGCATCTCTATTGAACAGCAACAAGTACTTCCCTAGTAGGTATGGTATCTTATTTGTTCTCTAGATATATGACTACTGTAACTATCATAGCTTTACCTGTATATGTAGGTTTCTGGGGCCACACATGATTATCATGCAGTCCAATAATTGAATCTTTTTCTTCCAAGTCAGCAAAAAGCTTTATCGTTTTTCAGTTGATTTATCAGTTTAGTTTGTAGTTTAGTTGATAGTTTATATTTTATAATGTAGTCACATAATGTACATGTAGTTTAGTTTAAATAGTTTATTATTTAGTTTAGTTTCCCACATTACTGTTGGGAGAATGTCAGCATCACGCACGCATGGCCCTATCTGTAATCAATTCGAACACATTTGATTACAAGCAACTGAGCACTGAGCTTAAAACATTGACTGCTTTACTGACAAGAGACTTACAACCATTACACTATATATCATTAGACCTAATTGGGTGAGTGAGTTGTAAAACAGGTCAGGCCAGCGCAGTGACAGCAACAATGAACGTTAAACATTACACTTCTCACAAAACAGCTGGGCGAATATGTCTTGGAATCTTCCTGACCAGCTTAGATTTCCACAGTTCACAATTGTCTTATTTCTGAAATATTTTGTAACTAACAATAGGGAGTCCAAGCTCTCTTCGAGATAGCTTCTTGCTTTCTCACTGTGCCGACTACTGTGTCTCTGGAACAACCTGTCTGTAACACACAAAATCGCGGCAACGGACTCAATAACTCTCTACATGCTCGTAAGCTGTGAATGTCGTATGATTTGTCATCCAGACCTCCCTTTTTAAATTTTGACTTCAGAAGCTGTTTGGCGCGAGGTTGTTCCCGGAGCATGCACCCCATTCTATGTGTGGAAAATTCGCCTGAACAACTTTGTACCTTGTCACCTTATGACTCTCCGCACAACCCATTTACCAGATCTTTTGGCCTTTATACCAGCTCTTTTGCCTCTCACCCGCGCTTTTGACCTTCGCCAAAATAAAACGCACATGTGTGTTGCAAGAGTCAAAATGTAGAATGGAACCGATTGCCTTGGCAAAACCTACAATCAGTACAATGGTGACCACGGATGTTGATGTAGTACCCTATACATGTACATTAACGCAGTTGCTACCTTCATAGTTTAAAATCTCCACCTTGGTGTTCAACACGCGTACACAATCTTTGTAAACCATGCCATCAGATGGCTAATTTTGTTGTTTCTGATCGGAGAGTTGGTCCGAGTTTGTAGGATTAAACAATTGGGGTCCACGTCATAGAGGAATTGCAGTCAAAATCACAAAAAATTTAAAAGGTTCCATACTGTCATTGACGACGGTCCGGGAGGCGGGAGTACGACTTCCGTTACTGTAACCTCGGTATACATGTAGGTTATTTTGGGATAAATCTAAAAGGGATGACTTATAAGGACCTTCCCATTTTCAATAGAGTAATCTCAATCCTAATCCTAACCTTAACCTAACCAAAAATAAAGACCAGACAAAACAAAACAGAAAGGTCCTTTCGTGTCATCCCTATTTTAGCCATTTCCGCAGTTATTTTGAGGCCACGAGGGGATATATGTGATTTATCCACGAGGGAGTAGGCCTCAAAGTGGTAGAAAATGCTTTTTTGTTACAATTGCACGTGAGTTAGTTGACGAAGCTATGACATTTTTCTTACCCAAAATAACCTTGATGGTTTGCTAGAGATCTTATATGTTAAGGAAAAGCTATCCTATGACAACGGGCAGTCTAACGAAGCAGAAGTGATTGATGATGTATTTAAAGGACATCAGACAATATGTTGAAAAGTTACTCTAGAACAACGCATGCAAAAATAAGAAAGTAAGTGGGGAATGTACACTAATAAAGTGAAGATCGTTGAAGTGTTTCTTGGTGTTATATAGTCTTAGTTTTGCCAAATGCAGAAATGTCAGAGGAGAGGGATATTACCTCTAATATTTCCCTCACATTCCCTTTTGAAGATTAGTAGGTAATATTTTTGCCATTGTTAATACACACTCTAAAAACAGATTGGTTAAAACAACCAATTTATTCGGTTGTCTCAGACTCATCAATTGACCATTTTTTATAGGTTGAAACAGCCAAATTTATTGGTTGAAACGACCAAACTAAGCTTATTTTAACCTAAATATTTGGTTAGTTTAACCATTCAAATTGGTTATGAGTCTGAGACAAGCTATCAAATTGGTTGTTTCAACCAATCTGTTTTTACAGTGCACTGTAGTCGAATAGAGTAGAGTAGAGTAGAGTAGAGTAGAGTAGAGTAGAGTAGAGTAGAGTAGAGTAGAGTAGAGTAGAGTAGAGTAGAGTAGAGTAGAGTAGAGTAGAGTAGAGTAGAGTAGAGTAGAGTAGAGTAGAGTAGAGTAGAGTAGAGTAGAGTAGAGTAGAGTAGAGTAGAGTAGAGTAGAGTAGAGTAGAGTAGAGTAGAGTAGAGTAGAGTAGAATAAAACTTTATTTCACGAGGGAAAAGACGTATTAACCATAAAGGTTATCTGACATACGGCCCTCAACATACTACAATATTTACAAATACTACAGACATAACTAGTACACTATATATACAGTGGGACTAATAATGCGAAGTAAACTAATTAATTTGAAATACATTTACAATTCAATAAAAATTTACAGTTGAGGAAAAATAGGTCTTCTACGGTAGATGGTCAATACAGGTTAGTTTTTGAAGAAAGTAATTACGGAGTTTGCGTTTAGTGGTAGTTATTCTTAAAGAAAAAGCATAAGAAGTGGATGCACGTGACAAGTCGAGCTGTTTACAATTAGTATCTAAGGCGTTAAAAAGAATCGAGACGCTGCAGAGAAATGTACATTAACCAAAATCAAAGAGTGAGAGTGTTGTCGAGTGGCTAATAGGAAATTGAACCTAAGTTTTAAAGAAGGTGGAGTAGCAGAAGAAGTTTCCTGAACTTAATTAGATCAAAAACCGGAAAAACTATTGGATATATTCACAAAAAAATACAAAAACCGAACAAGCAGAATTTGATTCGCTTTCTACAACCACTTCCCGTGTGACCAGGCTTGCACTGATCACAATTCTCTCCATTGTAACCATCTGGACACTTGCATCTGAATCGAGTTCTACTGTTTGGTGCAGGACGTAGACATATTCCACCGTTAAGACAAGGATTAGAAGTCATGCAGCAATTTATTACATTTGTACAGTCTCGACCACATTGCTGATTACTGATCTAAAAAAGATAAACTTTTGTTGGTAAAGACACATGTGATATTACTAAAGTCTATTTTATGGGAAAATAGCTATGATTTCTTTAGAAACATACAAGTATTGCCCTACGCAAATACCACTTCAAATTCAGTCTACTCTAAAGCTTTTTAAACATAAGAATTCAATAAACAAATATCTTACTGATGTAAACCGACAATAAGGACGAAATATAAGTGACTATAACGACAAACAAATCATTGCTTCAAGACTGGCATTACGTAGCCATGCCTTTAAAACTGAAGAATAAATATAAAAGCTGCTAAGTTCTCAAAAGAGAACTTCAATGAAGAGAACTTCAATGTTTCGAAAAATACAAGTAAAAATACAAGAGTAATATAAGAGTACTTATACGTATATTAATGGACGACGTTTCGGACGATGTGTCCTTCTTCAGATCAGATGGAGAATGAGAGCGCGCGATATATATATATATATATATATATATATATATATATATATATATATATATATATATATTTTCGCTTACCTCAAAACTGGTCTGCTACAACTTGTTTCATCTGTAAAAGAATCTTCAGGCAGTATATATATATATATATATATATATATATATATATATATATATATATATATATATATATATATATATATATATATATATATATATATATATATATATATATATATATATATATATATATATATATATATATATATATATATATATATATATATATATATATATATATATATATATATATATATATATATATTATATATATATATAATATATATATAATATATATATATATATATATATATATATATATATATATATATAATATAAAATGTATGTATTCCAACACTCGAAATTTTCCTTCGCCATAAATCCTTTCAACATGTAGTTTGATCGAGTGAAATGCCAAATATTACCTATAATATACCCAGAATCTTAGGCTCTCGGCAACGGCTTCCGTAGCTCAGTGGTCAGAGCACTGCACTAGCATCGCAGGGTCGCGGGTTCAATTCCCAGCCGGAAGGCCTTAAAGTTGCATTTTTCGCAACTGGTCCCGGTTTGGTCTTAAAATGTATGTATTCCAACACTCGAAATTTTCCTTCACCATAAATCCTTTCAACATGTAGTTTGATCGAGTGAAATGCCAATTATTATATATATTATATATAATATAATATATTGTTGATCGTGACGTAATGATGTCAAAAACAAAAATAGAGGTTTCTATAGAATGTATTAGCATAGCCGAAATGTATAAAATTATCATAAGAATTGGAAATTGACGTTAATCCCGTGTCGGCGTAGAGTGTTAAAGTTGAAAGTAAACCTGCGCTCATGCACACTGTTTGTGTTCGTTATCATCGAAATATGTTTTGGTGATGGACATATCATCTGGAGTGGCTTACTGAATTAAAATGCTCAGTGAGCTAAGATGCTCTCGAAAACGATCCCCTAATTTGCGTTTAGTTTCACCAATATAAAAAGAGAGCATTGTTTACAAATTATGCAATCAACTAAATTAGTGGTGGTATAGTCAAAATGTCTTAAAGGTATCTATTGCAATGAAAAGTACCGGGATCATCGCTAGTTTTGGTGTGGTTAGATCGAATAGATCTGTGAAAAAGCAGGTCTTTTAAATTTGGGTCTCGTCTAAAGGAATTAATCGGTTTACACACGTATAGCCATTAGTCATGCGGGTCAGTTGACTCAGATGGATACCTCGCTAAGGCCGGTGTACACAAATACCTGAACACGTCATGGATCAATCACAAAATAACGCTGTTGAAGATTTATTTGGGTTCTAACACACATTGCAACAAGGCAAGCAAAGAAAAAAAACAAAAAACTGTCGACCTTTTTCGTGAGCCCACAGTCCCAGGCAATATCGTTGAAAGGTCAAAATTACACTACACAAATAGCCAAATTAAGTCATTAAGTACTGTACTGTAAATACGTTCCACAATAACCCCTTGCTTGCCTATTCTAACCCCCCCCCCCCCCCCCTAGCGTTTCATCCTACCCCTGTGTGATTTTACCATCACTGATCCCCAGACCTCGCACACCGTGTATTAGATCACAATTTTAACACAAAATACTGTTTTGTCGTAGAAAATTTTGAACGTTATCTCGGCCAATATTTAACCAATTTCAAATTTCAAAGCAGATTTGGAATTACCGAGTCCAAATACATAACATTCGTGCCTACAGTATTATATTTATTTATGAGAACGTGCACTGTATACCTTTCGTAAAAACCTGTTTATGTACTTAGAAATTAATCAGCAATCAGGCGCTTCGTCGTATATTATTTCGAACGTTATCTCGGTCAATATTTAACCGTTTTCAATTGTGAGAACAGATTTGGAATTACCCACCTCACTCGCGTGGGGATAAGAAACACCTCCCTCCCGAATACGCAGTGTTCGATCAACGATCGTCGTCTTACGAGTCTTTCTACTGGTTCACCAAGTTTACTACCCGTTCACTCCGCTGTGGTCCTTTCGTCATTGCACTCGAGTGGGCACACTCGATGTAATATTAATAATAATAATAATTTATTTCTATAGCGCCGTTTCCTATAGCTCAATGGCGCTTTACAATGCGTTACAAAGTTTTAAACTAATACAGAGTTTTATACTTGGTGTTAGAGTATTATAACAAAACCATCAGTTTATAAATATTATAACTACTATAAAACTACAACTACTATAAAACTACAACAACTATAAAACTACAACTACTATAAAACTACAACTACTATAAAACTACAACAACTATAAAACTACAACTACTATAAAACTACAACTACTATAAAACTACAACTACTATAAAACTACAACTACTATAAAACTACAACTACTATAAAACTACAACTACTATAAAACTACAACTACTATAAAACTACAACTACTATAAAACTACAACTACTATAAAACTACAACTACTATAAAACTACAACTACTATAAAACTACAACTACTATAAAACTACAACTACTATAAAACTACAACTACTATAAAACTACAACTACTATAAAACTACAACTACTATAAAACTACAACTACTATAAAACTATAACTACTATAAAACTACAACTACTATAAAACTACAACTACTATAAAACTACAACTACTATAAAACTACAACTACTATAAAACTATAACTACTATAAAACTACAACTACTATAAAACTACAACTAGTATAAAACTACAACTACTATAAAACTACAACTACTATAAAACTACAACTACTATAAAACTACAACTACTATAAAACTACAACAACTATAAAACTACAACTACTATAAAACTACAACTACTATAAAACTACAACTACTATAAAACTACAACTACTATAAAACTACAACTACTATTTAACAATTAGTCACTGAAGTCGAGGTGACTATCGTTGAATATTTACCGAGCCGCGAAGCGGCGAGGTAAATATAACGATAATCACCGAGACTGAGGTGACTAATTGTTTTAGTATAATTTCAGGCTTGAACTGAATATTCAATTGAGAAGTTTTAAAAAGACAGTTTGAACTGTGTTATGCTCGATGTTTTCTTCATGCTTGACAGCTTTCAAAAACACACTAACGATCAAAACGGACGTAAAAATAGAAATAATTATACGATAAACAACTTCCTCACCCTGAGACAGTTCTATCTTGAGAGAAATCTGATATATACAATGTCTTTATGCTAAGTTTTTGAGCCTTTTCGACGATTTTATAGTTATAATAATATAGTCGCCATTTTGAAAAAAAATTCGTCATGTTTTAGAAACCATACATCAAAATGATGATTCCGAGAGGGGACTGGAACGAATAAATATAGTCTGGTTACAAAAAAACACTTTTTCAAGTATGATTTCTAGTAAAGTGATAGTCACCGCGTAGCGCGGTGACTATCGTCTCAGATTTACTGCCAGTCAGCCAATCAGAGCTCGTTTAAGCTCAGAAATTATACTAAAAAACTACAACTACTATAAAACTACAACTACTATAAAACTACAACTACTATAAAACTACAACTACTATAAAACTACAACTACTATAAAACTACAACTACTATAAAACTACAACTACTATAAAACTACAACTACTATAAAACTACAACTACTATAAAACTACAACTACTATAAAACTACAACTACTATAAAACTACAACTACTATAAAACTACAACTACTATAAAACTACAACTACTATAAAACTACAACTACTATAAAACTACAACTACTATAAAACTACAACTACTATAAAACTACAACTACTATAAAACTACAACTAGTATAAAACTACAACTACTATAAAACTACAACTACTATAAAACTACAACTACTATAAAACTACAACTACTATAAAACTACAACTACTATAAAACTACAACTACTATAAAACTACAACTACTATAAAACTACAACTAGTATAAAAACTACAACTACTATAAAACTACAACTACTATAAAACTACAACTACTATAAAACTACAACTACTATAAAACTACAACTACTATAAAACTACAACTACTACAAAACTACAACTACTATAAAACTACAACTACTATAAAACTACAACTATAATATAAAACTACAACTACTATAAAACTACAACTATAATATAAAACTACAACTACTATAAAACTACAACTACTATAAAACTACAACTACTATAAAACTACAACTACTATAAAACTACAACTACTATAAAACTACAACTACTATAAAACTACAACTACTATAAAACTACAACTACTATAAAACTACAACTACTATAAAACTACAACTACTATAAAACTACAACTACTATAAAACTACAACTACTATAAAACTACAACTACTATAAAACTACAACTACTATAAAACTACAACAACTATAAAACTACAACAACTATAAAACTACTATATATAACAACTATAAAATTTAAACCACTTAGTCATAAAACTGTTTAAACAAATATGTCTTTAATCTTATTTTAAAAGTAGATAATGATTCACTGTTACGAATGGAGTCTGGTAATTCATGTACTCATGAGGGTACATATTGATTCTTTCCTATTCTAACTTTCACGATGCACGCGTACCAATCCATCCTTTCCAGTGCAACCCTCGGTAATACGTCCCAGAGGTCACGCTCTGCGTTTGGCTTTGGGTTCCACGAATAAAACCACTTCACCTTCTTTCATGTTTCTTTGGGGATGATACCATTCTTCCGGTTATTGAGGCTGGGAAAAAAATTATTTTCTCTTCAGACCCCAAAACTGGCCAAGTATAGCTGCTGAACACGACGCCATCTTTCTCGCGGGTTGCAGGTTTCTTCAACTTCAAAGGCTTTGGGTTTATTGTACTTCGAGTTGTCTCACGATGAAGTGGTTCGACGCCAGTGTACGTACGTAATAGGGCGAGAGACCAGTAGACCTTCAGCTCCAGCAATAGCCGTTTGGAGCTCTTCATCTGTGACATATGTGTCTCCTTATCACATTTTTACTGCTCTTTACAATAGCCTAACAGTGTCGTCTCATTGATGATCTAGTCTTGTCGAATTGATCGACCAATTCGCGCATTTCTCTCTCTGTTCCGACAATGTTCGTACCATTATCGGAGATGACATAGCTTGGTGTCCCCCTCCTGGACGTCATCCGGATAAACGCGTTGATGAACGAGTCTGCGTCCAGGGAGAAGGCCATTTCAAGGTGTGCTGCGCGTGTGTTGAGGCAAGTAAAGAGGCATAGGACGGTATCGTTTTGCCTTGTCTTTGTGACGTCCTTGCTTTGTCAAGAAAAGCGCACCATAATCTATACCAACGCGCTCGAAGGCTCTGAGCGGCGTTTCGCTCTTACTTCAATAAGTGGAGCCATCATCTGACCGACGGGTTTAATTCGGAATCTTCGTCAACATTCGTGACAAAGCTCGACAATGAGAAAAAAAGCTCGACACTGAGAAGACATGCAGATGGATTTATTTCGGGTTCGGTCGGCGAAAACCACGAGGGATCGTAAAACACGACAATTCTTGAAGCTCTGAGCTCCGTTGTTGCCACTTGACATTAGGTCGGCTCGGTAATACGCGATCGTCCCACCGAGTTCCTGCCTTCCAGATTTCCTGCATGAGGATCTTCTCTCGTAGTATAAAGGATGCGAGGAATTGGAGGGGATCAAGCGAAAATCTTGAAGTAGTAGCCTTGTTCTTATTTCATAGGATATATTTTATAAAATAAATAGAAATGTTGTCCAGTGACTCTATCGGGCAATAGACTGGAGGAACTTGGGAAGTTGAAAGAACACCTCGATTATTACACAAACTTTAATTTAACTTTACCTTTATTTCGTCTTGATTCCCGAAGTTGTAGCTTGTACAACCGTTGATTTGGTACATCGCTTGTGGCTTTGCATATTTATTGGAAGAACACAGCTGACACTCGCTGCCACATATTTGAAACGACAGGCAAATACAGTTGGCTAGGCAGCGTTCCAAGCAATGTTCCATCTTCATTCCTGAAATATTGAGAAAACTGTGACCATATAGCGCTTTGTTCACGTCGCCTTGAACCATCAGTCCATCTGTTGGGCGATGGATTTGAAAGAGAACGATGACCACGAGAGAAGCGAATCTATAGTTGAGAAAGCCGATAAAACACTCATGCTTGTGTTTTAAACTATACTTGTAAAATTCATTAGTAATTCATGAAGAAAATTCAAAAGAAATTAATATTTAATCAGCATCTTTAAAGTGCCACTACGATGAAAATTCATCCCCGTATTTTAGATTTTCTTTATCATAGAATAGTATTTCAGGGTCGAAAGTGGTCATCGATGTAAAAAAAACTAAAAAAATAGTATTTTGAAGTTAGTATTTTGAGCTCTGAAATCACTGTTATTTAGGCCACCATTACTAAAAACGTGTTCCAAGTGAGCCCGCAATTTCAAAAAGTAATATTGTTTGTGACGTCAGATTCTCAATGCTACGCCTGAATTTCAGTCGAGGTTACTTGTTTTCTTGTTTTCTTCGTGAAGTAGATGAAATATTCAGCCTTTCAGACGAAGAATTTGAAAAAACGACCTTGATTTACTTGAAGAATTAGCCATGTGGAGTCTTCGCGTTGAGAATCTGACGTCACCTCGTTACGTTGGTCAGGAACATGAATGATTAATGGCGGACATAACAACTTCAGATTCGGAGTCAGAAAAATAATACTTGCCATCGTCGAATCGCAAAACGGTTTCGACCGAGTAATATTTAGAAGCTTAATTTATAAATACGTAAAAATATCGATAGGTAAAAATTTGATCGTAGTACCACTTTAACACAGGATAAAACATTGATTAGTAAAACATCAATGTTTTATCAAAGTTAACTTTTTGCTCAAATTGAGCTTTTTTTATGTTAAAATGTTTTTTAAGTTAATTTGTTTGTACCGTTTCTACAACTTCCAAATTATTCTATTATGGTTACTGTAGACCTTCGCGGGTCAAAAATTAAGAAAACAATTTTTTTAGCTTTAAATGTGGCAGTTTGCTAAATCTTTTGTATAGGAAATTTTTTTTAGCAGCAAAAATTTTTTTTAGCAGCAATTTAAATTCTTAGCAGCAAAAATGCCACTCTCTTTTGCACAGGAAGTAGATTTGCATAAGACAATTATTACTTCAATCACCCATTTTGACTGGGCCGGTCAGGAAAGAGTTAAAGAGCGATATTACTGATATATAGACATTCTACATAAAGTGAATAGTTGAATGCCGAAATGTTTTATGTAGGAGTTAAAACATGACCAGGCGATGTTTATAATATTTCAACGAACTTGTAAAAGTAAGGTTACTGTAGACCTTCGCGGTGTGTTTTGGGGGAAACAATATAGCGCTTTGTGTATTAATGGAAAATATATAAACCTATATATCATTGGATAGCTTATATAACTGGCTACAAGTCTCTGTTGAAATATGTTTGGTTGAATTGAAAAAAAAAAAAATTCCCGCTCGCCTTTCTTGAACTAACTCCCCGGTTCAAGAAGCTAAAGCGTCGCGCAAGTTTGGAGTTTTGCATTCATTTATAGATATGAGTCAAATCGGAATCGTCCGTTTTACAAAACGGTGTCTGGGATTTTCAAAATTCAGAATACTTAACTAAAAGTTATCGCGATTTTACTTCGTTCAGCGAGACTCACTTGCGAAAAAGGCTTTAAAACGATGAAGAATGAACATTTCAAAATTCCCAGACACGGTTTTGTTACCAAGATATCATTCTAAAAGACTGCCAATTTTTAGACGATTCTGATAAAGGACTCGACTTGGAAGTTTTTAAACTTTCTATTTTAGCCGAAAACATGTCCGGAGAAAACCGTCGTTGAAGACCCGCAAAGTCGTCAATCGAAAAACACGGCATACGGTAACGCAAGATTAAAAATTAAAATTCGATAAGCGCCAGGAACATGAGATCCACGCACACGCCAAGTTTGATTTGATTTCATAAACAACTCTGCGATTGGTGGCATTTTGAGTTTTCAAGATGCTACGCGGGCGTGCAAGATTGGCTTTTCTAGAAAAATGCAAATTTTTCAACCTGATTTATGATAATTAATGCTAATTTATATTAACATAATGTGTTTTGTTCGGGAAATTGAAAAGCACAAGTAAAAGTCGGTTTATTGGGCTTTCAGAAAATGTATAGCTTTCGCAACAGTTATGGTTATTTCAAGAGATATCAATAGAACAAAGAGGTGGTTCAATTTTGGATGTTTTTCAGTCTGTCAGGAAAGAGTTAAGCAGCGTCGATTAAGCATGAATCATCAGAGTGGACGTTGCAACTTGTCTCGAAACAATGTTGCATTTAGATCACTCGCAACGCCCATGATGTATATACGTTTAACTATTCACGTGGAACTTGTCATGCATGCAACAACTCTTTTGTTGCAAGCTTTATAGGACAACGACAACATTCCTAAAGCGAATGAAAACTCTTGTCCTAAATCTAAAACAAAGAAGTACTAACCATGCACATATATACTAACATCTCAACAATGGAATTTTTGTGTCCCACGTGAAACTGGTCTTGTTGAAGGTTCCGACATAATATTGCGAATAGTAGAAACCTCTTTTGGCAACATTTGTACGCCCCGATTTGCAATACGGAAATTTGTGGCATGACGTGCAATAAAAAAGTATATGTATCATAGAGATTTTTTAAAGAAAAAGGCCATAAAAACAGGGTCAACATATACACATCAAGCATTCAAAAGAGCAAGAAATGATTTAAACAAACTGATTAAAAATACCAAAGCGAATTACTATATGAATGCTCTTAACAAAAATATAAAAAATCCAAAGGAAATGTGGAAAACAATCAACAAATTGACAAATAAGAAATCTAAAACTACTCATGTAAATGAAGTAAGTGTCGATGGTCAGGTGATTACGGAATCTCGAGAAATTGCAGATACCTTCAATACATTTTTTAGTGAGATTGGTCCACAGTTAGCTGATAATTTACAAGAAAGTAGCACATTACCAAGTGATTATATTACCCCAAGCTGTTCTAAGTTTGAGATTCAAACCGTTACAACAGCAGAAGTATTTAAGTCCATTTCCGCAATTAAAGTTACTAAAGCATCAGGACAGGACGGGATCTCGCCCAAGATGTTGAAGGATTCGGCCGACATTATAGCGTATACCCTGACCATTATCTTCAATCAATCAATATTGACTGGTACTTTTCCAGATGATCTAAAAGTCGCAATTATCGCACCAATATTTAAATCAGGGAACAAAACACAAACTACTAACTATAGGCCTATTTCTTTACTATCAGTTGTGGCAAAGTTATTTGAAGGACTGATTTCAAATCAGCTTATTGTGTATCTGGAGGCCAATGACATACTCTCTCAGGAGCAAGCTGGGTTTAGAAAGAACTACTCCACACAAACTTCGCTCCTTGCTACCACTAATAATTGGTTAATTAATATGGACAAACCTAAAAAAAGCTTTTGACTGTGTAAACCATGAAATTTTAATTAGAAAAATGGCTCTTTATGGCTTCAGTGAACACACGCTGGATTGGTTTACATCATACCTTTCTAATAGAATCCAAATTTGCAAAGTCGAAGTCTTATCAAAACAAGAAATTATCAAATGTGGAGTTCCACAAGGCTCCACTTTAGGGCAATCTACCGCCAGTATGTTCGCTGATGATACAAACGTAACGACAAAAGGAAAGTCAGTTGTTGAAATTGAAAATATATTAAATATAGATTTAGATAAGATTCATCAATGGTTAGCAAATAAATTAACCTTAAATAAGGAGAAAACTGAGTATATGATCATTGGCTCAAGACAACGACTTGCAACTGTAGATAATGACCCAAATATAAAACTAGGGGAAACTCATATTAAAAGAGTAAGACAGACAAAGACATTGGGTATTATTTTAGATGAACAACTTTTATGGAAAGACCATGTCAATGTTGTTACTAAAGCTTCGAAAGGAATCGGTATGCTTCGTCGCATGAAAAAGTTTGTTCCTAAACCAATATAGTTCTCCCACATTTTGACTATTGTAGTCTTGTTTGGGACAATTGTAGTATTGGTCTACAAGAAAAATTGCAAAAATGCAAAATAGGGCAGCAAGAGTCATTACTGGAAGATCATATGATGTGCCATCAGCGAACGTGTTGGGAAAATTAGGCTGGAAATCGTTGGAAGACAGAAGGAAATATAATAAATTATTATTTATGCATAAAGTAAAACACAACAAACTTCCAAATAGCATGACCAGCATGTTACGCAGTAATAACACTGACTACGCCTTACAAAAACCCAATACAAATTTTATGAAGAAAAGTATTGCTTATTCTGGTGCTAGTCTGGAATAATCTACCAAAAGATACTAAAAGAAATAAATGCTCACTAAAGCAGTTCAAGGCTATTCTCTCGGGCAACTAAGTCTAAGTATTCAGTCAATGGTTTTGTAGTTTTAAATAGATTTTAGTTAAGATTATGTACATTTGTTTATTTTTTGTCTGTTGTATATTATTTATATCCTGTATATCCTGTAATTATTTAAGTAATGTACTATTGGTACAAACGGCCCCTTGGAAACCAGATGCCTACGCGCTCTGAAGGGCTACCGTTTTTAAATAAGTTTAAATACAATACCGAAATACAAATACAAGTAGTAATGCGCTTGACGTTGCTTGATGGAATTTATTGCTCCATATAATCTCGGCTGTAGGCCATGCGACAAAAACGTTGTTGTTCATGTTATACATTATGTTTTATACGACACGTAGGTATTTTCGTTGCATAAGGCTTGGGCCAAACGTCGAACGTTTCATGCATCCCCAGACCCCAATTATTTAATTTCGTCTGTTGCGGGTCAAACGTCGAACTTAATCCAGTCGAACTTAACTTCAGATGTTTTCTCCGTCTGCTCCAGACGAATATAACGTCTACGTCTATATTCAAATAAATTACAGGTGTACTCGAACTTATTGAGGCAAATAACGAACTTGAGGCAAATGACGAATTGAACTTCCCATGAACTTACGAATTAAGTTCGACGCACGAAAACGGTTCGACGTTTGTCCCAGGCCTATATAGAACCTCTGCGACCTGGTTCAAATTCATCGGTGCAGTATAATGCATGTTTATATATTATGTTCTAGATGACGCTAATTTAGTGAAAGCTTACCTTGCCATAGTGTCGCAAGAATTAAAGTTGTCCTTCGTTTTGTGTTCTCCTACAACGTGCACCCATGCATCCACTGAGGTGTATATAGATGCGTGCAGGTGAAACTGTTTTAATTACTACCTGCAAACAACCTTTGAACAGTGTTGTTTCGACGTAAGATATTTTCAATCTATTGTCCTGCCTATTTATATCGCAGTTTTTATTGGTCTTCATTTCCAACAATTATGATGCTAAAAATGGCAATTGAATATATTCATGCCATGCATGCATGGCAAATATTTTGACACCTTAATTTGTACTGCTTAAAAATTTTGAATGAAGAAATTATTTGTCGTAGAATATAGGAGAATATATTATTTTTATAAATTAAATAAAAATGAAGTTATCAATATTTTATTGTGTTTACTCACCTTAAAAATTCGATATCCCGGCTACTTTTTAAAAATTCTTAAAATGCATACGTACTTTTTTGAAGATAACAGTCCAGATTCTAATCGCATTGCTTAAAAATAGGTACGCAAAAACAGATAACATTACAAAAACAGATTACAAAAACAGATAACAGAGAGCATTTTCCAAAGAATAATAAGGTAGATTGTTAGTTGGCATAAACAAATCACCGGTATATGAATCACTATATATTGTAAATAATATATTGTATTAGAAACCGAGACCATTTCTGGCATATCAGTTAAAAGCAACAAATAATTTTGAAAATAATTACTTATACAAGTATAAAGGTTATTTCCAGTACATAATATAATATTCAAGAATGGCGAGTCCCATGTGTTAATATTTTTTATTTGATTGTGTATAATTGCAGTCAAAGACATGGCTACACAATGTTTACCAGCATTTTCTCTGAATTTTCTTCTATTGCCTTGGCTAAAATCAGCACATACTGTTTTGCTTGGGTCAACAACAATTACATCATATATGGTGGGTCCAGGATTTTCTTCAACATCATTTGCCATTCTCAACAACAATGGGACATATACAATATTGTAGTATAACAATTGCGTGAACAACAAGCAAAATAACATCAACCTTTTCACATAAAGCAACATCAACATTGCATTCCAAAAACTACCTTCAAGACGAGAGATAATTTCTCTTGTTTTGAGAAAACTATTGTGCCCACCAATTCTGGCTCGGTATTGCTCAATCGCCACTGCCATTGCAATGGTCACTGATTTTCACACTTGACAACAGATATTATTTGTATAATTCACGATGATTCGTTTAACTTTTTAGTTTGATTTGGTTTGATTCAGATTTGGTTTGATTCAGATTTGGCAATTTGATTTAGATTTGGCAGTTTGATTTGGGTTTTCTTTAGGGATGAGCCGATAATCGGATATTTATCGGTAGAAGCCGATAATCGGCAACTTTCAGGCTTATCGGTTATCGGCCGATAACATCAATATATATATATATATATATCGGCGTTTCCGATAAATAACATGCTGCCCTGATGCTGGCTTTTTTCTTGTGATATTTTCTTCGTTTATCAAGAAAAGCGCCAACTTGTTTATAAGACGCATTCTGTTCCACAATAAAACTGTTAAATTTAATTAATTTGATTAGCGCATCAGACATGTTTTGTTTGTAACTTCCCGCAATGAGATTTCATTACGTTTTGCAGATGCGGGATGCCGATCGCATCATCTTCGGCAAATAATACCTTACTTTTTAGTCCTAGAATATTCCACAGTGTTACAAGTACATATTCATTTTTCAATTCTTTTTTCTTCTTAAAATCGTGCGATTGCAGTATAACGTATTTTAAAAGCCAGAGACATGTGAGCAACAGTCTCGGATGGCAATATGGCATGACATGCCCTCAGCATATCCGCTCTCCGAATCTGGAGCGTCCGTGCTGTTTGCCTCAGAGACAGTATAATATTGCAGTCTTGCCCAAATTAAATTGATTACTAGAGTACATTAAATAGTGTAATCACGTTTCTTTTACTTGTCTATCAGTTCTTGTTTAACACGTTTTGCCAACGTTTCGCCCTAAATTCAAGTGCTAAAAATTCTTGACGACCAATATCGGTAACTACCAATATATCGGCCGACAATCCCGCAAATCATATCGGAATTTATCATATCAGTAAATTGGATTTTTCGTTATCGGCTCGTCCCTAGTTTGCTTTGATTTGCCTCAACGGGCGAGTTTCTCAGTTGCCTCAACGAGACGAGTTAAATGTTTATCAGTTGCCTCAATGAGGCGAGTTCTATATTTTGCCTCAACGGGCGAACGTGCACAATGGCTACGTTTAGTTTTGTTAGGAGCACAATGGCTACGTTTGATTTGAGTTGCCTGCCTGGTATTCACAGTCAAATAGCGTCTGATCGTATTAGCTGATCAGCGGGAGCACAATGGCTACGTTTGATTTGAGTTGCCTGGTATTCACAGGCAAATAGCGTCTGATCGTGTTTGCTGGTCAGCGCGAATGGCGAACACGATGACTCCTGTGAGAATCGAACTCACAACTGTAGTCAGCACCTAAAAATAGAAGAAAAAAGCTGTCAAATCTTCTGAAAAACACAAACGGTATAAACATTGTTTCTAAGCTAAATTTTTATGTTATTTATATAAGTAATAAGTACACACTACTATATTAGTTCTTACCTTGACAAGAAAATCTTTGCTGTTTCGAACACTCACTCGAATACAAGCTAACACAAGCTTACAGTTGCACAACAAATGCAATATGGCGAAGCTTGTACTCGCAAATATCACGCGCCTCGCAAAAATCACGCAAACGTCACAAAACGTCATCAAAAGTTGACTGCCCGCCCGTTATCTGTTAGATACATAGCTCTGCGAAGCTCTGCGATGGCATTGTAGTCTACTGCGCATGCGAATTTTCGTCATTTTTGACATTATAGTACATTTCTGAGTGTCGTGTAAACCTAAATTACTTTCTACAAAAAAGTACGTATGGATTTGTTGATAAATTAAATAAAAATGAAGTTATCAATATTTTATTGTGTTTACTCACCAATCCATATGTACTTTTTGAAGATAACAGTCCAGATTCTAATCGCATTACTTAAAAACCTTCAAAGATTATAGGAATTTTCATTTTTCGGTGATGTCACGATGACGTCATCATATGACATTACCAAATGAAAGAGTATTACCCACATATACAACATACAGACTGTCTTGATGTATTCATAAATCTGTGAAATTCTATGACGAATTTGTTAATTCTAAGCTTCCTTAGCAACGGATATAAGGTCTGCAAATCTAATGGCTCCCAAAAAGGTGCGAAATAGCTTTCGACTCATAATTCAAGGCGCAAAAAATCTTGACTCGATTTTCAACCACAATCCTGTGCGTTATCAACCACAATCCTTTGCACAGCCCATATAAAATCCTTTCCACGTGAATCGGGATTCTCTTTCACACTTCTTCGATCGCCGTTGTCAGTGCCACAGTTGCAAAGCGTTGCAAAGCATATCCTATATCATACCAAAAGTGAACCGCCTGATTATGTTACTCTGAATAAAAGGCAAAAACGCAGAAAATTGTGCAATGTACAGAATCCAGATTAACCCAGCTCAAATCAAACTGAAAGCACAATACAATGGCCAGCCTCCTGTTTGCGACCAGCGACAACGAAAAAATAAATGAACCTTATTCCTACATTTTACATATTTTTAAAATGTTATTTTATAAATGAAATAGAAAACATTTTTTCGTGCTTCCATACAGTTATACAAACACAAAGAATTATTACATTTTCATAATTTTAATAAATAAACCTTACATAGAAACACGGGAAATGTTTTCTATTTCTTAAAATGAACTCAACCATGCATATGTGATCCTAAACAAAGTTATATGAATACTCCTTGTAATAGGCACATTCATGTAGCGTTCTCGTCGTAAGACCTTGTCATTCTTTCTCGTTTCAGAGTAAGTATTAAAGAATCTTCGATCTCTAAGCTTGGATCCGTTTGCCGGAGAATTTATAGGATATTTTCCCATGCTT
Organism: Chrysogorgia sp. JL179-B06; assembly: GCA_035772405.1. NCBI lineage: Eukaryota > Metazoa > Cnidaria > Anthozoa > Scleralcyonacea > Chrysogorgiidae > Chrysogorgia > Chrysogorgia sp. JL179-B06. Next base: position 3,293,083 of record JAYKKM010000035.1, on the reverse strand, counting down.
ATTACCACCATCGAAGAATATATGACGAGTTCGAGGTAAAACTATTCTAATTAGCAAGCTATATTATCTAATTGATTCGTGTTAACACTGCCGATATTTTTAGTAACGAAATACCTACGTTTCGAGTGGAGCGGTTTCGCATCTCATTAATTATTAGTTTGTATCTCCCGTGCATTTGATTGAATATACTTTCTACTTGTGACAGCCTTTTGGCATATTATATAAGCCCTATTTATTTCATTTCATTTCGTCTTATACTATGATGAATGGCTCCGCTCGAAACGTCAGTATTTCGTTGCTAAAAATCTCGGCAGTTTACCGTCTACGCAGCCCTCCACTTTTTTACTCTACTTTTTTACTACTCTCCGATCAGTGGCGGCGGAACGTGCTTGAAAGTAGGGGGGCTGAAACTCGGCGAAACCGGTACAAATTTACGACGATATTCTCTCCGAAGGCGCGATACTTCTAGGGGGATTAGAGGGCGTGCTCCCCCTGAAAATTTTGAAATCTAGAACCTCTGAAACGCGATTTCCCGCATTCTGAGGTTAGGTTTTTATAGCTGATTTTACAGCATGCACGGCTC